>OX393557.1:0-600000 GCA_947650365.1 Chamaelirium japonicum | reverse complement strand
CGAATGAATTAGAATGGATTGTACGAATGAATTAGAATGGATCGTACGAATGAATTAGAATGGATACATTCATGCGAATGAATTAGAATGGATCGTATGAATGAATTAGAATGGATTGTACGAATAAATTAGAATGGATCGTACGAATGAATTAGAATAGATTGTATGAATGAATTAGAATGGATCGTACGAATGAATTAGAATGGATCGTACGAATGAATTAGAATGGATCGTACGAATGAATTAGAATGGATTCATTCGTGCGAATGAATTAGAATGGATCATACGAATGAATTATAGTTGATACATTCGTGTGAATGAATTAAAATGGATAATACGAATGAGTAAGAATGGATCGTAGAATTAGAATGGATCGTACGAATGAATTAGAATGGATACATACGAATGAATTAGAATGGATCATATGAATGAATTAGAATGGATCGTGCGAATGAATTAGAATGGATCGTACGAATGAATTAGAATGGATCGTACGAATGAATTAGAATGGATCATAGTAATGAATTAGAATGGATCCTACGAATGAATTAGAATAGATTGTGCGAATGAATTAGAATGGATCTGGATCATGTATCCATTCTAATTCATTCGTACGACCCATTATAATTCATTCGCACGATCCATTCTAATTCATTCGTACGATCCATTCTAATTCATTCGTACGATTCATTCTAATTCAATCCATTCTAATTCATTCGTACGATCCATTCTTACTCGTTCGTACGATCCATTCAAATTCATTCGCATGAATGAATCCATTCTAATTCATTCGTATGATCCATTCTAATTCATTCGCATGAATGTATCCATTCTAATTCATTCGTACGATCCATTCTATCTCATTCGTACAATCCATTCTATTTCATTCGTACGATCCATTCTAATTCATTCGCACGATCCATTCTAATTCATTCGCATGATCCATTCTAATTCATTCGTACGATCGATTCTAATTCATTCATACGATCCATTCTAATTCATTCGTACGAATGTATCCATTCTAATTCCTTCGTACGATCCATTCTAATTCATTCGTACGATCCATTCTAATTCATTCGTACGATCCATTCTAATTCCTTCGTATGATCCATTCTAATTCATTCGTACGGTATGATTCATTCTAATTCATTCGTACGATTCATTCTAATTCAATCCATTCTAATTCATTCGTACGATCCATTCTAATTCATTCGTACGATCCATTCTAATTCATTCGTACGATTCATTCTAATTCAATCCATTCTAATTCATTCGTACGATCCATTCTTACTCATTCGTACGATCCATTCTAATTCATTTGCAGGAATGAATCCATTCTAATTCATTCGTATGATCCATTATAATTCATTCGCATGAATGTATCCATTCTAATTCATTCGTACGATCCATTCTATCTCATTCGTACAATCCATTCTATTTCATTCGTATGATCCATTCTAATTCAATCGCACGATCCATTCTAATTCATTCGCATGATCCATTCTAATTCATTCGTACGATCGATTCTAATTCATTCATATGATCCATTCTAATTCATTCGCACGAATGTATCCATTCTAATTCATTCGTACGATCCTTTCTAATTCATTCGCACAATCTATTCTAATTCATTCGTGCGAATCCATTCTATTTCATTCGTACGATCCATTCCAATTCATTCGCACGATCCATTCCAATTCATTCGCACGATCCATTCTAATTCATTCGTACGATCCATTCTAATTCATTCGCACAATCTATTCTAATTCATTCGTACGATCCATTCTAATTCATTCGCACGATCCATTCTAATTCATTCATACTATCCATTCTATTTCATTCGTACGATCCATTCTTACTCATTCGTACGATCCATTCTAATTCATTTGCACGAAGGTATCCATTCTAATTCATTCGTACTATCCATTCTAATTCCATCGTACGATCTATTCTAATTCCTTCATACGATCCATTCTAATTCATTCGTACGATCCATTCTAATTCCTTCGTATGATCCATTCTAATTCATTCGTACGGTATGATTCATTCTAATTCATTCGTACGATTCATTCTAATTCAATCCATTCTAATTCATTCGTACGATCCATTCTAATTCATTCGTACGATCCATTCTAATTCATTCGTACGATTCATTCTAATTCAATCCATTCTAATTCATTCGTACGATCCATTCTTACTCATTCGTACGATCCATTCTAATTCATTCGAATGAATGAATCCATTCTAATTCATTCATATGATCCATTCTAATTCATTCACATGAATGTATCCATTCTAATTCATTCGTACGATCCATTCTATCTCATTCGTACAATCCATTCTATTTCATTCGTACGATCTATTCTAATTCATTCGCTCGATCCATTCTAATTCATTCGCATGATCCATTCTAATTCATTCGTATGATCGATTCTAATTCATTCATACGATCCATTCTAATTCATTCGCACGAATGTATCCATTCTAATTCATTCGTACGACCCATTCTAATTCATTCGCACAATCTATTTGGGGGATTTTTCACTGGTCCTTGCGAGTCACCTGCAAGACAGAAATGAGAACGTGAGAACGGCTGGCTCCCTTAGGAGTGCAGACCCTCCGACGCTCAAGTCAGTGATGGTAGCACAACGGAGAGCTGTTGTATACCAAAGTGGTAGGGAATAGGATTTCGAACCTGTACTTTGGAGCCTGGGGGTGTGCATTTATAGACATGGGCGACCTATCGGGGTGCGACGCGTGGCAGCTCTTTCCGGCACCTTCTAGGCCCCCACGCTCCAGCCCACAATAGTCTCTGATAGTTCTTGGAACTTGGACCCCTGACATTCTCTGTCGTCTAGCTCGCCTGACGAAGTAGTGGGTGACAGCAGCTGCGGCTCTGTGGCCGCCAGGGGAATCTTCTAGAATGTTCAAGTCTGGGAGGTCTCAAACCGACTCTGATGGGCTTCCGTGGACCACAATCGTCCACGTAGCTTCAGTAGGTTCTCGACACCTGGTAATCTTTATGCTGCTTTTACTGGGGGCGACCTCTTTGCAAGCTTGGGCGAGCTCCTGAGCGAGCTTGGGCGAGCTCCGGAGCGAGCTTGGGCGAGCTCCTGGGCGAGCTTGGGCGAGCTCCTGAGCGAGCTTGGGCGAGCTCCGGAGCGAGCTTGGGCGAGCTCCTGGGCGAGCTTGGGCGAGATCCTTTGCGTTCTTTGTCTAAGCCATTTACAGAATTCGGGGCGTGCTCCTACGGGATCTGGGAGGGGCGAGTTGCACTCAGATACAAGGTGTCCATCCAGCTCCCTGTGGGGGCGAGCTCCTTACGATCTGTTAGGCGAGCTCCTTGTGAGCTGTTTAGGCGAGCTCCTTGCGAGCTGTGGGGCGAGCTCCTTGCGAGCTGTTTTTAGGCGAGCTCCTTGCGAGCTGTTAGGCAAGCTCCTTTGCGAGCTGGAAAAGGGGCACGCTCGGCTTCCAAGGGTTCCAACTCCTGGACGGGCTATCCAAGATATGTGGTTTTTGACTACCCCCAACATTACCCCCTCCTGAGGGAGTGATCGAGGAAACTCGACGCTTGCTCAGGAGTCTTAGCGAGCTCCTATCCCTTGTAATGTGCCTGATATCAATGTCTGCTGCAACAGTTTCCTGGCGAGACGGAGATAGTAACCGCGGACGGTTTGCGTCGAGAGCTTAGACTGCCAGTATTCCACAAACACCGGGCGGGCCGGGAGCGTCAGCCACGAACGATCTTCTTCCGGTGCGGACTTGCCACACGCGGTCAGGGTCGGCGTCGGGCGAGCTGCGGGCACCAACCGTGGGCGGTCTGCGTCGAGAGCTTTGACTCTCAGTACTTCACAAACGCTGGGTGGGCTTCAATACTCGAGCTACCACTCCTTAGTGAGACCTCGAGGACCATGCTGTTGCAACAATCGTCGGGCGGGCCGGGAGCCTCAGCCATGAGTGATCTCCTTCCGGTGTGAGCTTGTCACACGCGGTCAGGGTCTACCTCTGGCGAGCTGCGGGCACCAACCGTGGGCGATCTGCGTCGAGAGCTTTGACTCTCAGTACTTCACAAACGCTGGGCGGGCCGGGAGCGTCAGCCGCGAGCGATCTCCTTCCGGTGCGAGCTTGTCACATGCGGTCAGGGTCTGCGTCGGGCGAGCTGCGGGCACCTGCCGCGAGCGGTCTTGTGACTTGGGCATCGCACCAAATCTCCAATGGTCGCTTCACCTTAAATGCGGCGCGAGGCTCGATGCTGATACAGCGAATCTCATCATGAGATCCCGATCGGCGTGAGATACGTGTCTCCTCCTCATTCGCTCTTCTTTTGTCAGTAAATGATAGTGTCGGCGCCGGCGCAGCTTTTTCCACGCGTGGTCCACGTGGCACTGCCTGATTGGAGAACGGCGAGCTGTCGTTTCGACCGTCGGTGTGTCGCCTCGTTGGGCGCGCTCGGGCATTAACTGCGGCCCGATTCACCTGCCTCTCACTTGCCTATAAATAGGGGATGAGGGGTGTGTTTTTACCGCTGCGTGAAAACAGCTCTCCCTTCTCTCATAACTCTCTCAACTCGCAGCTCGCTAGCGCCCTCTTGCTCTCATGGCTTCCTCTACTGCCGCTTCTTCTTCAGCCGCTGCTGCTGCTGCTGCGACCTCTCAGGAGGAGCCTCTCAATGTCGCTCCCATCTCGGTGCGAGCTCCCGGCACCGAGGGCGAGGCTCCCCCTAAGGTGCCCGCCGTTGTCTGGTTCAACGACATTGGGGGCGCGCCCGTCCCCGACAGTCTGCGGACCACGGCGGGCATTTCCCGGGAGCTCGCCATTCTGCCCCTCCCACGCTCGGGGAGGCCGCTTTCCGGCACGGCGGTCTCCGTGGGGCAGGTCTGGTCAGGGCTCCGGCTGCCCCTGAACCACCTCGCCAGCGAGCTACTGGAGCTGGCGGGCTTATGCCCTGCCCAGCTTCCAGGAAACTCATGGGGGATCCTCTACGGGCTTTCTCGTATTGAGGAAGCCCTCAACGTGAGGATCCCCCTCGCCTACCTTCTGAAGAAATGGTTCCTCAAGCCAGGGACCATCTTCAGCGAGGTGGACTGCGGCCAGTTCTATCTCACTGGCCGCAGTGGCGAGGTACTCCCCTTCTCCGCGGTCGAAAACAAGGATAGGTACTGGAAAGAGTACCCCTTCGTTGTCGCGGGGGAGTGGCGAGGTCCCTGCGCAGGCGTTCCTTCCCATCCCGGAAGGTCGCCGCTCCCCAACTTCAAAGCGATCAGCGAGTACCGGGCCAAAGGGAAGAAGTGTATCTTCGGGGCTCAGGAGCAAGCTCTTGACAAGGCGATCTATGAGTTCCTTGGCGGGCGAACTCCCGAGAAGATCCTGGCTCCGGATTTCTCCTTCCTCTGGAAGGATCTCCGGACTGGCGCCATCACTACCCGCCAGAAGATTATGCTGCGACGTCCTCCGGCACCGGCACCTCCTCGGCGAAGAAAGGGAAGAAGAAGCGGGCTTCCCCGATTAGGCTCGCCGACGAAGACGCCATCGATATGATCCGTGAGGAGGATATTCCCTCGCCGCCGCCTCCCTCCCGCGAGGTTGCCCCAGGTCAGGCGAACTCTCCCTTAGTTCCCAATTCTCCTACGCACTCCCCAGCTCCGGAACCCCCTCGACGCCAAGTTGTTATGGTCGACCCTGAGGACCCACGCGTCGAGCTCCTACTCGGTATGGCTGAGGTGGAAACCCCAATAGCCGAGGTGCTGATGCGCGGGTTCCCGGGCGACCTCTCTAAACCTCTCTTTGTCGCGGTAATGACCCCAGAGATGGAGGGCGCCCATATAAAGAAGAAGAAGAAGAAGGCTTCAACTGCCCGCCCAATGACGGAGGACGACGCCGTTCGCAAGGCTCGTGAAGCCTACGAACGAGTCGTTGAGGACAGGAGGAAAGCCGCCCTCGAGGAAGCGGGCTTGGCGTCGGGCGAGGATTCCAGCGACGAGTCCAGCTCGGAAGAAGAGGAGCCACGGTCTCTCGAGGGCGAGCCCGCTTCTGCGACAGCGATGCCTCCCCTGCCCCTCGAGGGACCGGTGCCAACGAGCCCGACGCCTTCTGCACCCGCTCCGGCCAAGACCTCGGCACCAGCTGCGCCTGCCCCCAGCATGCCCGCGCCCTCGCCCTCTGCCGCTAGCGCGCCTGTGCCCGAGCCCGCGCATACTGCCCCCGAGCCCTCGCCCACGCCCGTGCTTGCGCCCGAGCTCGGGCCCGCGTCCGAGCCTGTGCCCGCGAACGAGCCGGCTCCTGCGCCCGGGCCCGCGCCTGCGCCCGCGTCCGAGCCCGCGTCCAAGCCCGCGCCCGTGCCCGAGCCCGCGTCTGCGCTCGCGCCCGAACCCGCGTCCGAGCCCGCGCTTGCCAGCATGCCTGCGCCCGAGCCCGCGCTCGTGCCCGTGTTCGAGCCCGTGTCCGAGCCCGCACCTGCTAGCGCGCCAGCGCCCGAGCCCGCGCTCACGCCCGTGCTCGAGCCCGTGTCCGAGCCCGCGCCTGCTAGCGCCCCAGCGCCCGAGCCCGCGCTCGCGCCTGCGCCCGCTCCTGCCACTCTTGAGACTCCTCCTCTCCCGGAGCTGGGCGGGTTGGTCTACTGGTCTCCGGACCTGGGAGCCATCCTGGACGACCTTCCGTGCTCCAGCCCGGAAGCCTCGGACCTGCCTGGACAAGGGGGAGCCGCCGTGCCTTCCCCTAGCAGCGAAGGGGTTGCCGGTGCCCAAGGGGACGAGCCCGCCGCTGCTGCCTTCATTGCGCCTCCTCCCACTGCTCCTGCCGAGGCGAGCCAGGCGGGCTCCTCCTCTGGCGTCCCCGAGCGCGCCCCTTTCTTCATGCGGGAGATCTTGGGGCGCAACATCTTCGCCCGGGCTCCCTACATCACTCTTATCAACCGACTGCTCGAGGTAAGGCCACCTTCATACTCCTTTGTCCCCAAATTCCTGCTCTAACTTCTAACTCAAACTGTTCGCCCTCTTCGCAGGCAGAGCGGGTCAACCGGGCTCTCGCCGACGAGGTCGCGGGCGTCGCGGGGGACATTGTTGCCCTCTACGATGACACTCTCCATGACTCGGAGAGGAGAGTAGACGAGTACATCTACCGAATCCGCCAAATGGACCAGTCGGGCGAGCTGCGGGCTGAAGTGGACCGGCTGCGCCAGCAGGTCGCCTCCTCTAATACGGAGGTCGCCGAATTGCGCCAGCGGGCCGCCACTTTCACCACCACACTAGCTTCGGTTGAGGATGCCCGCGACCGCGCCCTATCCGATGCGCAAGGGGCCCGTCGAGCTGAAGAGGCCGCCCAGAAGGAAATCTCCGAGCTCCAACGTCAGTTGGCGGCATCTAGGGATGAGATCGCGTCTCTGAGGGAAACGCATCTCCAAGACCTCCTCGCTCAGCAACGCCGCCTCCAGGCGCAGCTCAACGAGCTCCTGCGAAAAGGTGTGCTTGACGCCATCGAGAAGTACAAGGCCGAAAGGTCGAAAAAGAGGAAGCGCGGCGGCGATGACGTGGGCGCTAGCGCGGGCCCAGCTTAAGCTGTATCTCTTTGTAATCCTTTTGTAATCTTGAAAAAATGAATGAAATGGAAATTTTCAAGTCCACCTGTTTCTTTCTTTCTCTGTCTCACCAGTGAGTCCGCTTCGGGAGTTTCGCAGCGATCTCGAGAGTGATACCCCGGGTGAGGTAGCTAATTCGATTCAATCCTTTTTATTTTTCAAGTGTATGCAAACGGAAAACTCGGTATGCTCGCAAAATCGTAATTAGTCTCTGAGCTCGGAAAACGATTAAGCAAACCAAACGATTTCAAAAACTTCCCTACCTCAGAGACTTAAACCATTTTTATTTTGAAAGGAAACTAATAAGTGCTAGCTGCCCCCTGCCCGGTTAATTTCTCTCGATGATCCTGTTCGGCGAGCTCGCCCTTCGAGGGGTACGCCATCGCCAGGATGCTTCCGTTCATGGCAGGTGAACGCGAAGGATCCTGGTTAGGTTTAGAGTCCACTCGGCAGCGGACTTCCCCGGGAAGCCCAAGGTCGCCCACTGGCTGCCTCTGAGGATCCCGGTCTTGCTTTAAGTCCGTACAACGGCGGACTGCCCCGGGAAGCTCAAGGTCGCCCACTGGCTGCCTCTGAGGATCCCGGTCTTGCTTTAAGTCCGCACAATGGCGGACTGCCCCGGGAAGCTCAAGGTCGCCCACTGGCTGCCTCTGAGGATCCCGGTCTTGCTTTAAGTCCGCACAACGGCAGACTGCCCCGGGAAGCTCAAGGTCGCCCACTGGCTGCCTCTGAGGATCCCGGTCTTGCTTTAAGTCTGCACAACGGCGGACTGCCCCGGGAAGCTCAAGGTCGCCCACTGGCTGCCTCTGAGGATCCCGGTCTTGCTTTAAGTCCGCACAACGGCGAACTACGTTGTAGATAAAACGAGCTCTTGCTGCGGCGAGCTTCCGAGTGGAATTCTTTGTTGAAAACCCCATCATTCATTCATAACTTCAGAAGATAACTTACAAAAATCCCCTTACGCGTAAAACATACGAAGGTGCAAAGCATTCCAAGGTCGCTCTAACAGGTCGCCTTCAGCGGTCATCAACTGGTAAGCCCCCGAGCCTCGCGCTTCGCGTATTATGTAGGGGCCTTCCCAGTTCGCCGCGAGCTTCCCTGCATTAGGCTCCTGCGTGTTCGTGAACACCTTTCTCATTACCATGTCCCCGGCTTTGAATGCCCGATGGCGGACTCTCTTGTCATATGCGCGCTTCATTTCTTGTCGGTATCCAGCAAGATGTAGATTGGCGCGCTCTCGTCTTTCTTCGAGCTGGTCGAGGGAGTCGGTGAGCAGAGCGTCGTTATCGACCTCACCTGCAGCGAGCTTCCTTTCCGTTGGCAGCTCGGCTTCGATGGGCAGCACGGCTTCACACCCGTAAGTTAGGCTGAAAGGTGATTCGTCGGTCGAGCGACGTGGAGTGGTGCGATAAGCCCACAGCACGCCGTCGAGCTCCTGCTCCCACAGTCCTTTCTTTCCCTCCAACCTTTTCTTGAGGTTGTCTCGGATTACTCGGTTCGTAGCTTCGGCCTGCCCGTTGCTTTGAGGGTACCTCGGGGACGAGAACCTTAGGTCGACCCCATATTCAACACAAAAGCTTCTGATCAAGCGGTTGTCGAACTGGCGACCATTGTCGGTGATGAGCACTCGGGGCAACCCAAAGCGGCAGAAGATATTCTTCCAAAGGAAGTCCTTGACTTGCTTCTCACCAATCTTAGCTAGCGGGACCGCTTCCACCCATTTGGTGAAGTAGTCCGTAGCTACTAAGATGAATTTCTTCTGCCGGGTAGACACAGGGAAAGGTCCCACAATGTCCAGCCCCCATTGCTGGAAAGGCCAGGGGCTCGCCAGAGGGTGCAGTTCTTCTGTGGGCATATGGTTCGTCGTGGCGTGCTTCTGGCATTGGATGCACCTCTGGGCGGCCTTCAAAGCGTCTTGCTCCAGAGTGGGCCACTAGTATCCTTGCCTTCGAACTTTCGCAGCTAGAGATCGCCCACCAGCGTGGTTTCCCAGCTCACCAGAATGGATGCAATTTAGTGCTTCTTCGGTCTCCGGGCTCTCGATACAACGAAGATTCGGCCCGCCGAAAGATCTTCGAAAAAGGCGATCCCAGCGAATGAGATAGCGACCAGCACATTTCTCCACTCACCGGGCTTCCTCTCTACCCTCTGGAAGCTCGCCCTTTTGAAGAAAACGAAGAATGGGAGCGATCCACCAGCCAGGAGATACGTCGGTAGAAACTTGGTTAACAGCGGACTCCGCCAGCTGGAGCCGAGACTGATTTTGGACCTCAATGAGAATCTGCCGAGCTTCTGATGTTCCC
This sequence comes from Chamaelirium japonicum, assembly GCA_947650365.1. NCBI lineage: Eukaryota > Viridiplantae > Streptophyta > Magnoliopsida > Liliales > Melanthiaceae > Chamaelirium > Chamaelirium japonicum. Next base: position 590,124 of record OX393557.1, on the reverse strand, counting down.
AGCAAGGAGGCGGCGTTTGCCAAGGCATCAGCTCGCCTATTATCGGCTCGCGGAATTTGCTCGAAAGAGATCTTTTCGAACTCCGCGGCCTTGCTCTTCACCAGATCCACGTAGATCGCCATTCGTGCATCCCGGGAGGCGTACTCCCCATTGATTTGGCAAATAATTAGCTGGGAATCACTAAAGACTTTCAAGCGTTTGGCGCCTACCTCTTGAGCGAGCTCCAGACCAGCCAGTAACGCCTCGTACTCCGCTTCATTGTTGGTAGCGGCGAAATCCAGTCGGACTGATTTCTCAAGCAGCACCTCTTGGGCGATCAGAGCGACCCCGATCCCAGCCCCCGAAGCGTTGGAGGATCCATCGACGAACAATTCCCATCCCGTCGCCTCTGGACGCTCATTTGGAGGACGCTCGCCTTGGTTGTCCAAGAACCTCGCCTTCCCAGGGTGTGCCTCAGTTGGCTCATCCTCCTGGTACTAGACTGGTTCTTCTATGGGGAAGTCCGCCAAGAAATCGGCGAGAGCCTGCCCTTTGACAGCAACTCGAGGGGCATACTCCAATCCATAGGCGGCGAGCTCGGCAGACCATCGATACAACCTGCCGGCTACCGAAGGCCTGGAGAGGGCGCTCTTCAGGGGGTGCTCCGTGATGACTTTGACGGTGTGCGCCGAGAAGTAGGGGTGAAGCTTCCTCGCGGTAAGGACCAAGGCCAAAGCGACCTTCTCGATTGGTCGATACCGGAGCTCGGCAGGAAGCATCATGTGGCTCACAAAATAGACAGGCCGCTCTACCTTTGCTTCTTCCACTACCAGGACCCCGCTTACGGCGTTCTCCGTGACCGCGAGATACACGCCAAGCTCGGCGCCATCTTTTGGTGCCGCTAGGATCGGCGGGTTCGCCAGATAGTCCTTGATCTTCTGAAAGGCGCGCTCGCAATTTTCATCCCAGCAAATGCTCGCTCCTTTTCGCAGCAGCTCGAAAAGAGGTCGGCAATTGTCTGAGGATTTGGATATAAACCGATTAAGCATGGCGATTCGCCCGCTCAATCTCTGGACTTCCTGCTGGGTTCTTGGTGCGGGCATTTCGACAAGTGCTCGGATTTGCCCAGGGTCAGCCTCGATCCCCCTGTGGGTGACCAGGTACCCGAGGAATTTCCCCGAAGTCACCCCGAATGCGCACTTCGCCGGGTTCAGCCTCATTCGGTACTTTCTCAGTATTTCGAAGGTTTCGCGGAGGTCGGCGACATGCCCTCCTCGCTCTCGACTTTTGACCAGAAGGTCGTCAACATATACCTCGACATTTCTGCCGATCTGATTTTTAAACATGTGAGTGACTAACCTTTGGTAGGTCGCTCCAGCGTTCTTGAGTCCGAAGGGCATCACTCGATAGCAGTATAGCTTCTGGTAGCCCGCTCCGGAGTAGAAGGCGGTCTTCTCCTGATCTTCGGGGTGGAGGGGTATTTGGTTATACCCTCAGTATCCATCCATGAAAGATAGAGCCCGGAACCCGACAGCTGCGTCGACCAGCGCGCCTATTCTTGGAAGAGGAAAACCGTCCTTCGGGCATGCTTTATTGAGGTCGGAGAAGTCGATGCACACTCTGACCGCTCCGCTCTTCTTAGGCACCGCCACGATATTGGAGATCCACTCGGGGAAGTGTGCCTCACGTATAAAGCCAGCTCGCTCTAGCTTGTCTATCTCCGCCGCCACTGCGATGGATTTCGCAGCAGGTATGTGCCGAGCTTTCTGTTTGACCGGTGGGAACTCCTTCACGGTGTGCAGACGATGACAGGCGACCTCCGGGTCAATCCCTGGCATGTCCGCGAAGCTCCAGGCGAATACGTCGCAGTATTCCCTTAGCAAGCTGGTTATGGCTTGGACCTCGCCCTTGGTTAACGAGGTCCCGAGACTAATAATTCTCGGCCCTTTTGCACCGCCAATGTCGATCTCCTGAAGTGGTTCGGCCACTGGAAAACTTCCTCTCCTGGGGGTTGTCAGGCGACCTTCCTCCAACTTAAGGTCCGCGCCGCTCCCACCCGGGGGTGGAGCAGGGGACTTAGGTGAGGAGGTCCCCAGCGGACTCCCCAGGAGCTCACTCGTAGCGGGCGGTAATTGCTAGGAGGATGCGGGCCTCTTGGCCTCGGCGACTTCCAAGTCCATGAGGTGAGGAGCATCCTGCTCGCATCTGGTTGCGGTTACCTGATCTCCCCGAATGACTACGACCCCGCTCGTCGTTGGAAATTTGAGGGCCTGATGGTTGGGTGAAGACACCGCCTTCATCTGCCTTAGCCAAGGCCGCCCAAGGATGGCGTTAAAGGCCGAATTCCCGTCGACTACCGTGAAGCGGACTTGGCGAGCTTCCGGGCCCGCTGTCACTGTAAGGGTTATCTCTCCCGCTACTTTGGCGACCTCACCGGTGAATCCACTAAGGGAGCTCGTCGAGGGAGACAAGTCGGCGAGTCTCAACCCCATTCGCAGGTAGGCCGACAGAAAGAGGATGTCAACGGCGCTCCCTGAATCCACCAGAGCTCGCCTCACCTCGATGTTTGCCATCATCAGGCGTATGACGAGGGGGTCATTGTGGGGCGCGACGACCCCAGCCATGTCGTCCTCCGAAAACCAGAGGAAATCACGGGCTTCCACCCTTGGTGCTCGAAGTAAAGTAGGAGTTAGCGAGACAGAAAATACCTTTTGCGCCCGCTCCATCTCCCTGACCCGCCGGCGGGCTTCATTACTTGATCTGGGGCCGCTCAGCCGCCCGCTAATGGTGTGGCAGATCGCCGGTCCTCCCGGGGGAGGCGGAGGTAAGGCGGGCTCCGCGAGTCCTGGGCGATCTCCTTCCCGAGGGGCTCGCTCTGGAATCACCTCGAACCTCCTCGGGGGCGAGATGAACTGGTTCAAGTGCCCCAAGGTGACCAAATCCTCCAGGTGGTTTTTCAGAGCCCGGCATCTATTAGTGTGATGCCCAGGGCTTCGATGAAAAGCGCACCGCCGCGAGTTGTCGGTAGAGCCGGGCTCTCCGACCTGTAGGGGTGGCGGGTACTGGAAGAAAGGCTCATTCCGAATCTGATGGAAAATTTGCCCCGGCGAGTGGGTCAGCACAGTGAAGTCCCGCTCCCCGGGTCCCGGAGGCAGGCGCCAGTTCGCCGGCCTTCCAGCGACCACCGCGGGGGCTTCAGCGGGCGGTACTGCAGGAGCTGCGGACGGTCCGGGCAAGGGTACCGTAAGTGGCACCTCCCTCCTCTCCACAGCATTAACGACAAGAGGTCGCAAAGCCGGAGGAGGTCGCTGCTCTACTGCCTTTCCCTTCCGATCTAGCACCGCATCCTCGAGCTTGATGTGCTGCTGGACCAGGGCGAATAGTTCGACCATTGTGCGAGGGTCCTTGATCACTAAGGCGTCATGAAGCTTGCCCCCCTTGGGGAGGGCGCTTCTGAAAGCACTCACCACGGTACGATCCTGGCCCGCCGCGTCTTCCAAAGCGAGGTAGGCGCTTCGGAATCGCGTTGCGAAGCACCGGAGCGTTTCGCGAGCTCCCATGGCCAAAGTAAACAGAGATTCGATCCTCTTCGGGGGCTGCCTATTGCAGCGATACTGCTCTAGGAATAGCCTAGAGAGAGTTGGAAAGTCGGGGATCACGCCGGGCGGCAGCTTGTGAAACCAATTCAACGCCGATCCGGTCAGACTGCTCGGGAACGCTCGACACAGGACGTGGTCCTGGTCCCGGAAAAATAGAAGTTTCCTGTAGGCCAAGAGATGGTCGATGGGATCTTGCGACCCGTCGAACAATACAAACTTCGGGGGGGTCCAGTGGTGCGGAAAACCGTCTTGGTGGACCTCGCTGGTGAAGGGCGAGCTTCCTCCATGGGCGGCGAGGTCCTCCAGTAAATCCACTGGCGCACTAGGTCGCTGCCAGTGCCCGGGGAGAAATCCCAAAGGCGGCTGCGCAGGTCCTAGGCGCTCGTGTGCACTTCCTCAAGGGAGGTTCGGATCCACCCCACGGCGACCCTCGGGGGCCATCGATCGGCGGCCTACTGGCTGCTCACGCGCTGGTCCCTTCAGCGAGGCGGTTGGTCTATGGGAGGCCGTCGCCTCTCGAGGTTCGGAAGGTATAGCCACCGCGGGCTCTTTCCCTCGTCGCCGATGGCGCGGGTCACGATCTCTCTCTTGAGACCTCGCCTCCGACCCGTCAGAGTCGACGCTCCGGCTACGTCGACGAGGGATGGTCGCGCGCGAGGTCGCCTGGTTACTGGACCGCTGGGTTACAAGCTTCTGTAACCTTGTGAGCGGGGTCTCCTTCGTTCCACGCACTGCCGTCCTCTCAACCGGGGGCTCCGGGCAGGAAGCTCGCCGTGCTGGGACGGTCGTGGGCAGACGCGACGAGACGGGAGGTCACGCGGGGGATGCGGGCCTCGATGGTCCTGATCGCCGGCTAGCCGCCGGAGCCTGACGCAAGCGCGTCAACTCCTCCATCATTGCCCGCTGGGTGGCCAGCATCTCCAACAGGAGCTGGTCACTGAGCGGGACAAGGTGCTGGGGAGTCTCAGCGGGGGGTTCGCCGTGCACAGATCCCATACGGGCCCTCGTCCTCCTGCGCCCCCTCGTCGCCGGAGCCATCTTTGGGGTTATGAATGCCGTCGGCGCACAACCGTATGGTCGTGGGCGTTCTCGCAGGAACCAGTCGATGATTCCACAGACGGCGCCAAATGTTTGGGGGATTTTTCACTGGTCCTTGCGAGTCACCTGCAAGACAGAAATGAGAACGTGAGAACGGCTGGCTCCCTTAGGAGCGCAGACCCTCCGACGCTCAAGTCAGTGATGGTAGCACAACGGAGAGCTGTTGTATACCAAAGTGGTAGGGAATAGGATTTCGAACCTGTACTTTGGAGCCTGGGGGTGTGCATTTATAGACATGGGCGACCTATCGGGGTGCGACGCGTGGCAGCTCTTTCCGGCACCTTCTAGGCCCCCACGCTCCAGCCCACAATAGTCTCTGACAGTTCTTGGAACTTGGACCCCTGACATTCTCTGTCGTCTAGCTCGCCTGACGAAGTAGTGGGTGACAGCAGCTGCGGCTCTGTGGCCGCCAGGGGAATCTTCTAGAATGTTCAAGTCTGGGAGGTCTCAAACCGACTCTGATGGGCTTCCGTGGACCACAATCGTCCACGTAGCTTCAGTAGGTTCTCGACACCTGGTAATCTTTATGCTGATTTTACTGGGGGCGACCTCTTTGCAAGTTGGGCGAGCTCCGGAGCGAGCTTGGGCGAGCTCCTGGGCGAGCTTGGGCGAGCTCCGGAGCGAGCTTGGGCGAGCTCCGGAGCGAGCTTGGGCGAGCTCCTGGGCGAGCTTGGGCGAGATCCTTTGCGTTCTTTGTCTAAGCCATTTACAGAATTCAGGGCGTGCTCCTACGGGATCTGGGAGGGGCGAGTTGCACTCAGATACAAGGTGTCCATCCAGCTCCCTGTGGGGGCGAGCTCCTTACGATTTGTTAGGCGAGCTCCTTGTGAGCTGTTTAGGCGAGCTCCTTGCGAGCTGTGGGGCGAGCTCCTTGCGAGCTGTTTTTAGGCGAGCTCCTTGCGAGCTGTTAGGCGAGCTCCTTTGCGAGCTGGAAAAGGGGCACGCTCGGCTTCCAAGGGTTCCAACTCCTGGACGGGCTATCCAAGATATGTGGTTTTTGACTACCCCCAACACAATCTATTCTAATTCATTCATACGATCCATTCTAATTTATTCGCACGATCCATTCTAATTCATTCATACGATCCATTCTAATTCATTCATATGATCCATTCTAATTCATTCGCATGATCCATTCTTACTCATTCGTACGATCCATTCTAATTCATTCGCACGATCCATTCTAATTCATTAATATGATCCATTCTAATTCATTCGCACGATCCATTCTAATTCATTCACACTCATATATCCATTCTAATTCATTCGCACGAATGTATCCTTTCTAATTCATTCGTACGATCCATTCTAATTCATTCGCACAATCTATTCTAATTCATTTGAACGATCCATTCTAATTCATTCGTACGATCCATTCTAATTCATTCGTACGATCCATTCTAATTCATTCGCACGATCCATTCTAATTCATTCGCACGATCCATTCTAATTCATTAGCACGATCCATTCTAATTCATTCGTACGATCCATTCTAATTCATTTATACGATCCAATCTAATTCATTCATACGATCTATTCTAATTCTTTCGCACGAATGTATCCATTCTAATTCATTCGTACGATCCATTCTAATTCATTAGCACGAAAAAACACGATCCACTCACATACGAATAAATTAGAATGAATTAGAATGGATTGTGTGAATGAATTAGAATGAATCGTATGAATGAATTAGAATGGATCGTGCGAATGAATTAGAATGGATCGTGCGAATGAATTAGAATATGGATCGTATGAAGGAATTAGAATGGATCGTACGAATGAATTCGAATGTATCCTTTCTAATTCTTTCGTACGATCCATTCTAATTCCTTCGTACGATCCATTCTAATTCATTCGTACGATCAATTCTAATTCATTCGCATGATCCGTTCTAATTCATTCGTACGATCCATTCTATTTCATTCATACGATCCATTCTAATTCATTCATACGATCTATTCTAATTCTTTCGCACGAATGTATCCATTCTAATTCATTCGCACGATCCATTCTAATTCATTCATACGATCCATTCTAATTCTTTTGCACGAATGTATCCATTCTAATTCATTCGTTCGATCCATTCTAATTCATTCGTACGATCCATTCTAATTCATTCGCACGATCCATTCTAATTCATGCATACGATCCAATCTAATTCATTCATACGATCCATTCTAATTCATTCGCACGAATGTATCCATTCTAATTCATTCGTACATGTATGAATGAATTAGAATGGATCGTACGAATGAATTAGAGTTGATACATTCGTGCGAATGAATTAGAATGGATCGTACGAATGAATTAGATTGGATCGTATGAATGAATTATAATGGATCATGCGAATGAATTAGAATGGATCGTATGAATGAAATAGAATAGATCGTACGAATGAATTAGAATGGATCGTATGAATGAATTAGATTGGATCGTATGAATGAATTAGAATGGATTGTACGAATAAAATAGAATAGATCGTACGAATGAATTAGAATGGATCGTGCGAATGAATTAGAATGGGTCGTACGAATGAATAAGAATGGATACACGATCCAGATCCATTCTAATTCATTCACACAATCTATTCTAATTCATTCGTAGGATCCATTCTAATTCATTACTACGAGCCATTCTAATTCATTCATACGATCCATTCTAATTCATTCGTACGATCCATTCTAATTCATTCGCACGATCCATTCTAATTCATTCATACGATCCATTCTAATTCATTCGTACGATCTATTCTATTTCATTCGTACAATCCATTCTTACTCAATCGTATGATCCATTCTAATCCATTCGCACAATCTATTCTAATTCATTCGTACGATCCATACTATTTTATTCGTACGATCTATTCTAATTCATTCGTACTATCCATTCTAATTCCTTCATACGATCCATTCTAATTCCTTCGTACGATCCATTCTAATTCATTCGTACGATCCATTCTAATCCATTCTAATTCATTCGAACGATCCATTCTAATTCATTCGCACGATCCATTCAAATTCATTCGTACGAATGAATTAGAATGGATCATACGAAGGAATTAGAATGGATCGTACGAATGAATTAGAATGGATCGTACGAAGGAATTAGAATGGATCGTACGAAGGAATTAGAATGGATAGTACGAATGAATTAGAATGGATACCTTCGTGCAAATGAATTAGAATGGATCGTACGAATGAGTAAGAATGGATCGTACGAATGAAATAGAATGGATCGTATGAATGAATTAGAATGAATCGTGTGAAAGAATTAGAATGGATTGTACGAATGAATTAGAACGGATCGTATGAATGAATTTAAATGGATCGTACGAATGAATTAGAATGGATACATTCGTGCAAATGAATTAGAATGGATACATTCATGGGCATGAATTAGAATGGATCGTACGAATGAATTAGAATGGATCGTGCGAATGAATTAGAATGGATCGTACGAATGAATTAGAATGGATCGTATGAAGGAATTAGAATGGATCGTACGAATGAATTAGAAAGGATACATTCGAATTCATTCGTACGATCCATTCTAATTCCTTCGTACGATCCATATTCTAATTCCTTCGCACGATCCATTCTAATTCATTCGCACGATCCATTCTAATTCATTCATACGATCCATTCTAATTCATTCACACAATCCATTCTAATTCATTCTAATTTATTCGTATGTGAGTGGATCGTGTTTTTTCGTGCTAATGAATTAGAATGGATCGTACGAATGAATTAGAATGGATACATTCGTGCGAAAGAATTAGAATGGATCGTATGAATGAATTAGATTGGATCGTATAAATGAATTAGAATTGATCGTACGAATGAATTACAATGGATCGTGCTAATGAATTAGAATGGATTGTGCGAATGAATTAGAATCGATCGTGCGACTGAATTAGAATGGATGTTACGAATGAATTAGAATGGATCGTACGAATGAATTAGAATGGATCGTTCGAATGAATTAGAATAGATTGTGCGAATGAATTTGAATGGATCGTACGAATGAATTAGAAAGGATACATTCATGCGAATGAATTAGAATGGATCGTATGAGTGTGAATGAATTAGAATGGATCATGCGAATGAATTAGAATGGATCGTATTAATGAATTAGAATGGATCGTTCGAATGAATTAGAATGGATCGTAGAAATAAGTAAGAATGGATCGTGCGAATGAATTAGAATGGATCATATGAATGAATTAGAATGGATCGTATGAATGAATTAGAATGGATCGTGCGAATAAATTAGAATGGATCGTATGAATGAATTAGAATAGATTGTGCGAATGAATTAGAATGGATCGTACGAATGAATTAGAATGGATACATTCGTGCGAATGAATTAGAATGGATCGTCTGAATGAATTAGAATCGATCGTACGAATGAATTAGAATGGATCATGCGAATGAATTAGAATGGATCATGCGAATGAATTAGAATGGATCGTACGAATGAAATAGAATGGATCGTACGAATGAGATAGAATGGATCGTACGAATGAATTAGAATGGATACATTCTTGCGAATGAACTAGAATGGATCATACGAATGAATTAGAATGGATTCATTCGTGCGAATGAATTAGAATGGATCGTACGAATGAGTAAGAATGGATCGTACGAATGAATTTGAATGGATTGAATTAGAATGAATCGTACGAATGAATTAGAATGGATCGTACGAATGAATTAGAATGGATCGTACGAATGAATTAGAATGGATTGAATTCGAATGAATCGTACGAATGAATTAGAATGAATCATACCGTACGAATGAATTAGAATGGATCATACGAAGGAATTAGAATGGATCGTACGAATGAATTAGAATGGATCGTACGAAGGAATTAGAATGGATCGTACGAAGGAATTAGAATGGATAGTACTAATGAATTAGAATAGATTGTACGAATGAATTAGAATGGATTGAATTAGAATGAATCGTACGAATGAATTAGAATGAATCATACCGTACGAATGAATTAGAATGGATCAAACGAAGGAATTAGAGTGGATCGTACGAATGAATTAGAATGGATCGTACGAAGGAATTAGAATGGATCGTACGAAGGAATTAGAATGGATAGTACTAATGAATTAGAATGAATCTATTCTAATTCATTCGTACTAATGAATTAGAATGGATCGTACTAATGAATTAGAATGGATCGTACTAATGAATTAGAATAGATTGTGCGAATGAATTAGAATGGATCGTACGAATGAATTAGAAAGGATATATTCGTGCGAATGAATTAGAATAGATCGTATGAGTGAATTAGATTGGATCGTATTAATGAATTAGAATAGATCGTGCGAATGAATTAGAATGGATCGTACGAATGAATTAGAATGGATAGATTCGTGCGAATGAATTTGAATGGATCGTATGAAGGAATTAGAATGGATCGTACGAAGGAATTAGAATAGATCATACGAAGAAATTAGAATGGATCGTACGAATGAATTAGAATGGATCGTATGAATGAATTAGAATGGATCGTGCGAATGAATTAAAATGGATCGTATGAATGAAATAGAATGGATCGTATGAATTAGAATGGATCGTACGAATGAAATAGAATGGATCGTACGAATGAATTAGAATAGATTGTGCGAATGGATTAGAATGGATCATACGATTGAGTAAGAATGGATTGTACGAATGAAATAGAATAGATCGTACGAATGAATTAGAATGGATTATGCTAATGAATTAGAATTGATCGTACGAATGAATTAGAATAGATTGTGCGAATGAATTAGAATGGATCGTACGAATGAATTAGAATGGATCATATGAATGAATTAGATTGGATCATATTAATGAATTAGAATGGATCGTACGAATGAATTAGAGTAGATCGTACGAATGAATTAGAATGGATACGAATAGATCGTACGAATGAGTAAGAATGGATCGTACGAATGAAATAGAATGGATTGTACGAATGAATTAGAATGGATACATTCGTGCGAATGAATTAGGATGGATCGTATGAATGAATTAAAATAGATTGTGCGAATGAATTAGAATGGATCGTACGAATGAATTAGAATGGATACATTCATGCGAATGAATTAGAATGGATCGTATGAATGAATTAGAACGGATCGTATGAATGAAATAGAATAGATCGTACGGATAAATGAATTTGGATCGTGCTAATGAATTAGAATGGATCTTACGAATGAATTAGAATGGATCGTACTAATGAATTAGAATAGATTGTGTGAATGAATTAGAATGGATCGTACGAATGAATTAGAAAGGATATATTCGTGCGAATGAATTAGAATAGATCGTATGAATGAATTAGATTGGATCGTATTAATGAATTAGAATGGATCGTGCGAATGAATTAGAATGGATCGTACGAATGAATTAGAATGGATAGATTCGTGCGAATGAATTTGAATGGATCGTACGAAGGAATTAGAATGGATCGTACGAAGGAATTAGAATAGATCATACGAAGAAATTAGAATAGATCGTACGAATGAATTAGAATGGATCGTATGAATGAATTAGAATGGATCGTGCGAATGAATTAAAAGGGATCATATGAATGAAATAGAATGGATCGTATGAATTAGAATGGATCGTACGAATGAAATAGAATGGATCGTACGAATGAATTAGAATAGATTGTGCGAATGGATTAGAATGGATCATACGATTGAGTAAGAATGGATTGTACGAATGAAATAGAATAGATCGTACGAATGAATTAGAATGGATCATGCTAATGAATTAGAATTGATCGTACGAATGAATTAGAAAAGATTGTGCGAATGAATTAGAATGGATCGTACGAATGAATTGGAATGGATACATTCGTGCGAATGAATTAGAATGGATCGTATGAATGAATTAGAGTGGATACATTCGTAGAAATGAATTAGAATGGATCGTACGAATGAATTAGAATGGATACATTCGTGCGAATGAATTAGAATGGATCATATGAATGAATTAGAATGGATCATTTGAGTGAATGCGAATGGATCGTATGAATGAATTAGAATGGATTGTACGAATGAATTAGAATGGATCGTACGAATGAATTAGAATGGATACATTCGTTCGAATCCATTCTATTTCATTCGTACGATCCATTCTAATTCATTCGCACTATCCATTCTAATTCATTCATACGATCCATTCTAATTCATTCGTACGATCCATTCTAATTCATTCGTACGATCCATTCTAATTCATTCGCACAATCTATTCTAATTCATTCGTACGATCCATTCTAATTCATTCGCACGATCCATTCTAATTCATTCATACGATCCATTCTATTTCATTCGTACGATCCATTCTTACTCATTCGTACGATCCATTCTAATTCATTTGCACGAAGGTATCCATTCTAATTCATTCGTACTATCCATTCTAATTCCTTCGTACGATCCATTCTAATTCCTTCGTACGATCCATTCTAATTCATTCGTACGATCCATTCTAATTCATTCGTACGATCCATTCTAATTCCTTCGTATGATCCATTCTAATTCATTCGTACGGTATGATTCATTCTAATTCATTCATACGATTCATTCTAATTCAATCCATTCTAATTCATTCGTACGATCCATTCTAATTCATTCGTACGATCCATTCTAATTCATTCGTACGATTCATTCTAATTCAATCCATTCTAATTCATTCGTACGATCCATTCTTACTCATTCGTACGATCCATTCTAATTCATTCGCACGAATGAATCCATTCTAATTCATTCGTATGATCAATTCTAATTCATTCACATGAATGTATCCATTCTAATTCATTCGTACGATACATTCTATCTCATTCGTACAATCCATTCTATTTCATTCGGACGATCCATTCTAATTCATTCGCACGATCCATTCTAATTCATTCGCATGATCCATTCTAATTCATTCGTACGATCGATTCTAATTCATTCATATGATCCATTCTAATTCATTCGCACGAATGTATCCATTCTAATTCCTTCGTACGATCCATTCTAATTCATTCGCACAATCTATTCTAATTCATTCATACGATCCATTCTAATTTATTCGCACGATCCATTCTAATTCATTCATACTATCCATTCTAATTCATTCATATGATCCATTCTAATTCATTCGCACGATCCATTCTTACTCATTCGTATGATCCATTCTAATTCATTCGCACGATCCATTCTAATTCATTAATACGATCCATTCTAATTCATTCGCACGATCCATTCTAATTCATTCACACTCATACGATCCATTCTAATTCATTCGGACAAATGTATCCTTTCTAATTCATTCGTACGATCCATTCTAATTCATTCGCACAATCTATTCTAATTCATTCGAACGATCCATTTTAATTCATTCGTACGATCCACTCTAATTCATTCGTACGATCCATTCTAATTCATTCGCACGATCCATTCTAATTCATTCGAATGATCCATTCTAATTCATTAGCACGATCCATTCTAATTCATTCGTACGATCCATTCTAATTCATTTATATGATCTAATCTAATTCATTCATACGATCCATTCTAATTCTTTCGCACGAATGTATCCATTCTAATTCATTCGTACGATCCATTCTAATTCATTAGCACGAAAAAACATGATCCACTCACATACGAATAAATTAGAATGAATTAGATTGGATTGTGTGAATGAATTAGAATGGATCGTGTGAATGAATTAGAATGGATCGTGAGAATGAATTAGAATATGGATCGTACGAAGGAATTATAATGGATCGTACGAATGAATTCGAATGTATCCTTTCTAATTCATTCGTACGATCCATTCTAATTCCTTCGTACGATCCATTCTAATTCATTCGTACGATCCATTCTAATTCATTCGCACGATCCATTCTAATTCATTCGTACGATCCATTCTATTTCATTCATACGATCCATTCTAATTCATTCATACGATCTATTCTAATTCTTTCGCAAGAATGTATCCATTCTAATTCATTCGTATGATCCATTCTAATTCATTCGCACGATCTATTCTAATTCATTCATACAATCCATTCTAATTCTTTTGCACGAATGTATCCATTCTAATTCATTCGTTCGATCCATTCTAATTCATTCGTACGATCCATTCTAATTCATTCGCACGATCCATTCTAATTCATGCATACGATCCAATCTAATTCATTCATACGATCCATTCTAATTCATTCGCACGAATGTATCCATTCTAATTCATTCGTACATGTATGAATGAATTAGAATGGATCGTACGAATGAATTAGAGTTGATACATTCGTGCGAATGAATTAGAATGGATCGTACGAATGAATTAGATTGGATCGTATGAATGAATTATAATGGATCATGCGAATGAATTAGAATAGATCATACGAATGAATTAGAATGGATCGTACGAATGAATTAGAATGGATACATTCGTGCAAAAGAATTAGAATGGATTGTATGAATGAATTAGAATGGATCGTGCGAATGAATTAGAATGGATGCATTCGTGCGAATGAATTAGAATGGATCGTATGAATGAATTAGATTGGATCGTATGAATGAATTAGAATGGATCGTATGAATGAATTAGAATGGATCATACGAATGAATTAGAATGGATCGTATGAATGAATTAGAATGGATTGTACGAATGAATTAGAATGGATCGTTTGAATGAATTAGAATGGATCGTACTTATGAATTAGAATGGGTCATACGAATGAAATAGAATGGATCGTACGAAGGAATTAGAAAGGATCGTACAAACGAATTGGAATGGATCGTATGAATGAAATAGAATTGATCGTACGAATGAATTAGAATGGATCGTATGAATGAATTAGATTGGATCGTATGAATGAATTAGAATGGATTGTACGAATGAAATAGAATAGATCGTACGAATGAAATAGAATGGATCGTACGAATGAATTAGAATAGATTGTGCGAATGGATTAGAATGGATCATACGATTGAGTAAGAATGGATTGTACGAATGAAATAGAATAGATCGTACGAATGAATTAGAATGGATCGTATGAATGAATTAGAATGGATCGTGCGAATGAATTAGAATGGATCGTACGAATGAATTAGAATGGATCGTATGAATGAATTAGAATGGATCATAGTAATGAATTAGAATGGATCCTACGAATGAATTAGAATAGATTGTGCGAATGAATAAGAATGGATCTGGATCGTGTATCCATTCTAATTCATTCGTACGACCCATTCTAATTCATTCGCACGATCCATTCTAATTCATTCGTACGATCTATTCTATTTCATTCGTACAATCCATTCTAATTCATTCATACGATCCAATCTAATTCATTCATACGATCCATTCTAATTCATTCGTACGATCTATTCTATTTCATTCATACGATCCATTCTAATTCGTTTGTACGATCCTTTCTAATTCCTTCGTAAGATCCATTCTATTTCATTCGTATGACCCATTCTAATTCATAAGTATGATCCATTCTAATTCATTCAAACGATCCATTCTAATTCATTCGTACGATCCATTCTAATTCATTCGCACGATCCATTCTAATTCATTCATACGATCCAATCTAATTCATTCATACGATCCATTCTAATTCATTCGCACGAATGTATCCATTCTAATTCATTCGCACGATCCATTCTAATTCATTCATACAATCCATTCTAATTCTTTTGCACGAATGTATCCATTCTAATTCATTCGTACGATCCATTCTAATTCATTCGTATGATCTATTCTAATTCATTCGCATGATCCATTATAATTCATTCATACGATCCAATCTAATTCATTCGTACGATCCATTCTAATTCATTCGCACGAATGTATCAACTCTAATTCATTCGTACGATCCATTCTAATTCATTCATACATGTACGAATGAATTAGAATGGATACATTCGTGCGAATGAATTAGAATGGATCGTATGAATGAATTAGATTGGATCGTATGCATGAATTAGAATGGATCGTGCGAATGAATTAGAATGGATCGTACGAATGAATTAGAATGGATCGAACGAATGAATTAGAATGGATACATTCGTGCAAAAGAATTAGAATGGATTGTATGAATGAATTAGAATGGATCGTGCGAATGAATTAGAATGGATCATATGAATGAATTAGAATGGATACATCCGTGCGAAAGAATTAGAATAGATCGTATGAATGAATTAGAATGGATCGTATGAATGAAATAGAATGGATCGTACGAATGAATTAGAATGGATCGTGCGAATGAATTAGAATGGATAGTACGAATGAATTAGAATGGATCGTACGAAGGAATTAGAATGGATCGTACGAATGAATTAGAAAGGATACATTCGAATTCATTCGTACGATCCATTCTAATTCCTTCGTACGATCCATATTCTAATTCATTCGCACGATCCATTCTAATTCATTCGCACGATCCATTCTAATTCATTCATACGATCCATTCTAATTCATTCACACAATCCATTCTAATTCATTCTAATTTATTCGTATGTGAGTGGATCGTGTTTTTTCGTGCTAATGAATTAGAATGGATCGTACAAATCAATTAGAATGGATACATTCGTACGAAAGAATTAGAATGGATCGTATGAATGAATTAGGTTGGATCGTATAAATGAATTAGAATGGATCGTACGAATGAATTAGAATGGATCGTGCTAATGAATTAGAATGGATCGTGCGAATGAATTAGAATGGATCATGCGAATGAATTAGAATGGATCGTATGAATGAATTAGAATGGATCGTACGAATGAATTAGAATGGATCGTTCGAATGAATTAGAATAGATTGTGCGAATGAATTAGAATGGATCGTACGAATGAATTAGAAAGGATACATTCGTGCGAATGAATTAGAATGTATCGTATGAGTGTGAATGAATTAGAATGGATCGTGCGAATGAATTAGAATGGATCGTATTAATGAATTAGAATGGATCGTGCGAATGAATTAGGATGGATCGTACGAATGAGTAAGAATGGATCGTGCGAATGAATTAGAATGGATCATATGAATGAATTAGAATGGATCGTATGAATGAATTAGAATGGATCTTGCGAATAAATTAGAATGGATCATATGAATGAATTAGAATAGATTATGCGAATGAATTAGAATGGATCGTACGAATGAATTAGAATGGATACATTCGTCCGAATGAATTAGAATGGATCATTTGAATGAATTAGAATCGATCGTACGAATGAATTAGAATGGATCATGCGAATGATTTAGAATGGATCGTGCAAATGAATTAGAATGGATCGTACGAATGAAATAGAATGGATTGTACGAATGAGATAGAATGGATCATACGAATGAATTAGAATGGATACATTCATGCGAATGAATTAGAATGGATCATACGAATGAATTAGAATGGATCGTACGAATGAGTAAGAATGGATCGTACGAATGAATTAGAATGGATTGAATTAGAATGAATCGTACGAATGAATTAGAATCGATCGTACGAATGAATTAGAATGGATCGTACGAATGAATTAGAATGGATTGAATTAGAATGAATCGTACGAATGAATTAGAATGAATCATACCATACAAATGAATTAGAATGGATCATACGAAGGAATTAGAATGGATCATACGAATGAATTAGAATGGATCGTACGAATGAATTAGAATGGATCGTACGAAGGAATTAGAATGGATCGTACGAAGGAATTAGAATGGATAGTACGAATGAATTAGAATGGATACCTTCGTGCAAATGAATTAGAATGGATCGTACGAATGAGTAAGAATGGATCGTACGAATGAAATAGAATGGATCGTATGAATGAATTAGAATGGATCATGCGAATGAATTAGAATGGATCGTACGAATGAATTAGAATAGATTGTGCGAATGAATTAGAATGGATCGTACGAATGAATTAGAATGGATCGTACGAATGAATTACAATGGATCGTATGAATGAATAAGAATGGATAATGCGAATGAATTAGAATGGATCGTACGAATGAAATTGAATGGATCATATGAATGAATTAGAATGGATCGTATGAATGAATTAGAATGGATCGTGCGAATAAATTAGAATGGATCGTATGAATGAATTAGAATAGATTGTGCGAATGAATTAGAATGGATCGTACGAATGAATTAGAATGGATACATTCGTGCGAATGAATTAGAATGGATCGAATGAATGAATTAGAATGGATCGTACGAATGAATTAGAATAGATCGTACGAATGAATTAGAATGGATACGAATGGATCGTACGAATGAGTAAGAATGGATCGTACGAATGAAATAGAATGGATTATACGAATGAATTAGAATGGATACATTTATGCGAATGAATTAGGATGGATCGTATGAATGAATTAGAATAGATTGTGCGAATGAATTAGAATGGATCGTACGAATGAATTAGAATGGATACATTCATGCGAATGAATTAGAATGGATCGTATGAATGAATTAGAATGGATCGTATGAGTGAATTAGAATGGATACGAAGGAATTAGAATGGATCGTACGAAGGAATTACAATGGAGAATGGATCGTGCGAATGAATTAGAATGGATCGTGCGATAAGAATGGATCGTACGAATGAAATAGAATAGATCGTACGGATAAATGAATTTGGATCGTGCTAATGAATTAGAATGGATCGTACGAATGAATTAGAATGGATCATACTAATGAATTAGAATAGATTGTGCGAATGAATTAGAATGGATCGTACGAATGAATTAGAAAGGATATATTCGTGTGAATGAATTAGAATAGATCGTATGAATGAATTAGATTGGATCGTATTAATGAATTAGAATGGATCGTGCGAATGAATTAGAATGGATCGTACGAATGAATTAGAATGGATAGATTCATGCGAATGAATTTGAATGGATCGTACGAAGGAATTAGAATGGATCGTACGAAGGAATTAGAATAGATCATACGAAGAAATTAGAATGGATCGTACGAATGAATTCGAATGGATCGTATGAATGAATTAGAATGGATCGTGCGAATGAATTAAAATGGATCGTATGAATGAAATAGAATAGATCGTATGAATTAGAATGGATCGTACGAATAAAATAGAATGGATCGTACGAATGAATTAGAATAGATTGTGCGAATGGATTAGAATGGATCATACGATTGAGTAAGAATGGATTGTACGAATCAAATAGAATAGATCGTACGAATGAATTAGAATGGATCATGCTAATGAATTAGAATTGATCGTACGAATGAATTAGAATAG
This sequence comes from Chamaelirium japonicum, assembly GCA_947650365.1. NCBI lineage: Eukaryota > Viridiplantae > Streptophyta > Magnoliopsida > Liliales > Melanthiaceae > Chamaelirium > Chamaelirium japonicum. The sequence goes on along the minus strand of OX393557.1, from coordinate 571,160 downwards.
ATTGTGCGAATGAATTAGAATGGATCGTACGAATTAATTGGAATGGATACATTCGTGCGAATGAATTAGAATGGATCGTATGAATGAATTAGAGTGGATACATTCGTACAAATGAATTAGAATGGATCGTATGAATGAATTAGAATGGATACATTCGTGCGAATGAATTAGAATGGATTATATGAATGAATTAGAATGAATCGTTTGAGTGAATGCGAATGGATCGTGCGAATGAATTAGAATGGATTGTACGAATGAATTAGAATGGATCGTACGAATGAATTAGAATGGATACATTCGTGCGAATCCATTCTATTTCATTCGTACGATCCATTCTAATGCATTCGCACGATCCATTCTAATTCATTCATACGATCCATTCTAATTCATTCGTACGATCCATTCTAATTCATTCGTACGATCCATTCTAATTCATTTGCACAATCTATTCTAATTCATTCGTACAATCCAGTCTAATTCATTCGCACGATCCATTCTAATTCATTCATACGATCCATTCTATTTCATTCGTACGATCCATTCTTACTCATTCGTACAATCCATTCTAATTCATTTGCACGAAGGTATCCATTCTAATTCATTCGTACTATCCATTCTAATTCCTTCGTACGATCCATTCTAATTCCTTCGTACGATCTATTCTAATTCATTCGTACAATCCATTCTAATTCCTTCGTATGATCCATTCTAATTCATTCGTACGGTATGATTCATTCTAATTCATTCGTACGATTCATTCTAATTCAATCCATTCTAATTCATTCGTACGATCCATTCTAATTCATTCGTACGATCCATTCTAATTCATTCGTACGATTTATTCTAATTCAACCCATTCTAATTCAATCGTACGATCCATTCTTACTCATTCGTACGATCCATTCTAATTCATTCGCACGAATGAATCCATTCTAATTCATCCGTATGATCCATTCTAATTCATTCGCATGAATGTATCCATTCTAATTCATTCGTACGATCCATTCTATCTCATTCGTACAATCCATTCTATTTCATTCGTACGATCCATTCTAATTCATTCGCACGATCCATTCTAATTCATTCGCATGATCCATTCTAATTCATTCGTACGATCGATTCTAATTCATTCATACGATCCATTCTAATTCATTCGCACGAATGTATCCATTCTAATTCATTCGTACGATCCATTCTAATTCATTCGCACAATCTATTCTAATTCATTCATACGATCCATTCTAATTTATTCGCACGATCCATTCTAATTCATTCATACGATCTATTCTAATTCATTCATATGATCCATTCTAATTCATTCGCACGATCCATTCTTACTCATTCGTACGATCCATTCTAATTCATTCGCACGATCCATTCTAATTCATTAATACAATCCATTCTAATTCATTCGCACGATCCATTCTAATTCATTCACACTCATACGATCCATTCTAATTCATTCGCACGAATGTATCCTTTCTAATTCATTCGTACGATCCATTCTAATTCATTCGCACAATCTATTCTAATTCATTCGAACGATCCATTCTAATTCATTCGTATGATCCATTCTAATTCATTCGTACGATCCATTCTAATTCCATTCGCACAATCTATTCTAATTCATTCGTACGATCCATTCTATTTCATTCGTACGATCCATTCTAATTCATACGATCCATTCTATTTCATTCATACGATCCATTTTAATTCATTCGCACGATCCATTCTAATTCATTCATACGATCCATTTCTAATTCATTCGTACGATCCATTCTAATTTCTTCGTATGATCTATTCTAATTCCTTCGTACGATCCATTCTAATTCCTTCGTACGATCCATTCAAATTCATTCGCACGAATCTATCCATTCTAATTCATTCGTACGATCCATTCTAATTCATTCGCACGATCCATTCTAATTCATTAATACGATCCAATCGAATTCATTCATACGATCTATTCTAATTCATTCGCACGAATATATCCTTTCTAATTCATTCGTACGATCCATTCTAATTCATTCGAACAATCTATTCTAATTCATTTGTACGATCCATTCTAATTCATTCGTACGATCCATTCTAATTCATTAGCACGATCCAAATTCATTTATCCGTACGATCGATTCTATTTTATTCGTATGATCCATTCTTATCGCACGATCCATTCTAATTCATTCGCACGATCCATTCTCCATTCTAATTCCTTCGTACGATCCATTCTAATTCCTTCGTATCCATTCTAATTCACTCATACGATCCATTCTAATTTATTCATACGATCCATTCTAATTCATTTGCATAAATGTATCCATTCTAATTCATTCGTACGATCCATTCTAATTCATTCGCACAATCTATTCTAATTCATTCATACGATCCATCCTAATTCATTCGCACGAATGTATCCATTCTAATTCATTCGTACAATCCATTCTATTTCATTCGTACGATCCATTCTTACTCATTCGTACGATCCATTCGTATCCAATCTAGTTCACTCATACGATCCATTCTAATTCATTCATACGATCCATTCTAATTCATTCGCATGAATGTATCCATTCTAATTCATTCGTACGATCCATTCTAATTCATTCGCACAATCTATTCTAATTCATTCATACGATCCATCCTAATTCATTCGCACGAATGTATCCATTCTAATTCATTCGTACAATCCATTCTATTTCATTCGTACGATCCATTCTTACTCATTCGTACGATCCATTCATATCCATTCTAATTCATTCGTACGATCTATTCTAATTCATTCGTACGATCCATTATATTTCATTCGTATGATCCATTCTAATTCCATTGTACGATCCAGTCTAATTCATTCCCATGAATGTATCTATTCTAATTCATTTGCACGAATGTATCCAATCTAATTCATTCATACGATCCATTCTAATTCTTTCGCATGAATGTATCCATTCTAATTCATTCGTACGATCCATTCTAATTCATTAGCACGAAAAAACACGATCCACTCACATACGAATAAATTAGAATGAATTAGAATGGATTGTGTGAATGAATGAATTAGAATGGATCGTATGAATGAATTAGAATGGATCGTGTGAATGAATTAGAATGGATCGTGCGAATGAATTAGAATATGGATCGTACGAAGGAATTAGAATGGATCGTACGAATGAATTCGAATGTATCCTTTCTAATTCATTCGTACGATCCATTCTAATTCCTTCGTACGATCCATTCTAATTCATTCGTACGATCCATTCTAATTCATTCGCACGATCCATTCTAATTCATGCATACGATCCATTCTAATTCATTTGGACGATCCATTCTAATTCATTCGTACGATCCATTCTAATTCATTCGCACAATCTATTCTAATTCATTCGTACGATCCATTCTAATTCATTCGCACGATCCATTCTAATTCATTCATACGATCCATTCTATTTCATTCGTACGATCCATTCTTACTCATTCGTACGATCCATTCTAATTCATTTGCACGAAGGTATCCATTCTAATTCATTCGTACTATCTATTCTAATTCCTTCGTACGATCCATTCTAATTCCTTCGTACGATCCATTCGGATACATTCGTGCGAATCCATTCTATTTCATTCGTACGATCCATTCTAATTCATTCGCCTGATCCATTCTAATTCATTCATACGATCCATTCTAATTCATTCATACGATCCATTTTAATTCATTCGCACGATCCATTCTAATTCATTCATACGATCCATTCTAATTCATTCATACGATCCATTCTAATTTCTTCTTATGATCTATTCTAATTCCTTCGTACGATCCATTCTAATTCCTTCGTACGATCCATTCAAATTCATTCGCACGAATCTATTTGAATGGGTCGTATGAATTAATATGAATGAATTGGAATGGATCGTTTGAGTGAATGCGAATGGATCGTGCGAATGAATTAGAATGGATTGTACGAATGAATTAGAATGGATCGTACGAATGAATTAGAATGGATACATTCGTGCGAATCCATTCTATTTCATTCGTACGATCCATTCTAATTCATTCGCACGATCCATTCTAATTCATTCGTACGATCCATTCTAATTCATTCGTACGATCCATTCTAATTCATTCGTACGATCCATTCTAATTCATTCGCACAATCTATTCTAATTCATTCGTACGATCCATTCTAATTCATTCGCACGATCGATACGAAGAAATTAGAATGGATCGTACGAATGAATTAGAATGGATCGTATGAATAAATTAGAATGGATCGTACGAATGAATTAGAATGGATTGAATTAGAGTGAATCGTACGAATGAATTAGAATGAATCATACCGTACGAATGAATTAGAATGGATCATACGAAGGGATTAGAATGGATCGTACGAATGAATTAGAATGGATCGTACGTACGAATGAATTAGAATGGATTGCATGAATGAATTAGAATAGATCGTACGAATGAATTAGAATGGATCGTACGAAATGTATCCATTCTAACTCATTCATACGATCCAATCTAATTCATTCATACGATCCATTCTAATTCATTCGTACGTTCCATTCTAATTCATTAGCACGATCAATGCTAATTCATTCGTACGATCCATTCTAATTCATTCGTACGATCCATTCTAATTCATTCGTACGATCCATTCTAATTCCTTCGTATGATCCATTCTAATTCATTCGTACGGTATGATTCATTCTAATTCATTCGTACGATTCATTTTAATTCAATCCATTCTAATTCATTCGTACGATCCATTCTAATTCATTCGTACGATTCATTCATACGATCCATTCTTACTCATTCGTACGATCCATTCTAATTCATTCACACGATCCATTCTAATTCATCCGTACGATCCATTCTATTTCATTCGTACGATCCATTCTTACTCATTCGTACGATCCATTCTAATTCAGTCGCACGAATGTATCCATTCTAATTCATTCGTACGATCCATTCTAATTCCTTCGTACAAACCATTCTAATTCCTATGTACGATCCATTCTAATTCCTTTGTACGACCCATTATATTTCATTCGTATGATCCATTCTAATTCCTTTGTACGATCCAGTCTAATTCATGCCCATGAATGTATCCATTCTAATTCATTTGCACGAATGTATCCATTCTAATTCATTCGTACGTTCCTTTCTAATTCATTCGTAAGATCCATTCTAATTCATTCATACGATCTATTCTAATTCATTCATACAATCCATTCTAATTCCTTCGTACGATCCATTCTAATTCATTCGTATGATCCATTCTAATTCATTCGTACTATCCATTCTTACTCATTCGTACGAAGGAATTAGAATGGATCGACGAAGGAATTAGAATGGATAGTACGAATGAATTAGAATGGATACCTTTGTGTAAATGAATTAGAATGGTTCGTACGAATGAGTAAGAATGGATCATACGAATAAAATAGAATGGATCGTATGAATGAATTAGAATGGATCGTGCGAATAAATTAGAATGGATCGTACGAATGAATTAGAATAGATTGTGCGAATGAATTAGAATGGATCGTACGAGTGAATTAGAATGGATCGTACGAATGAATTAGAATGGATCGTATGAATGAATTAGAATGGATCGTGCGAATGAATTAGAATGGATCGTACGAATGAAATAGAATGGATTCGCACGAATGTATCCATTCTAATTCATTCGTACGATCCATTCTAATTCATTCGTACAATCCATTCTAATTCATTCGCACGATCCATTCGCATTCACTCAAACGATCCATTCTAATTCATTCAGATGATCCATTCTAATTCATTCGTGCGAATCCATTCTATTTCATTCGTACGATCCATTCTAATTCATTCGCACGATCCATTCTAATTCATTCATACGATCCATACTAATTCATTTGCACGAATGTATCCATTCTAATTCATTCGTATGATCTATTCTAATTCATTCGTACGATCCATTCTAATTCATTAATACGATCCAATCGCATTCACTCAAACGATCCATTCTAATTCCTTCGTACGATCCATTCTAATTCTTTCGTATGATCCATTCTAATTCATTCCCATGAATGTATCCATTCTAATTCATTCGCACGATCCATTCTAATTCATTCGCACGATCCATTCTAATTCATTCGTATGATCCATTCTAATTCATTCGCACGATCCATTCTAATTCATTCGCACGATCCATTCTAATTCATTCGCACGAATGTATCCATTCTAATTCATTCGTATGATCCATTCTAATTCATTCACACGATCCATTCTAATTCATTCATACAATCCATTCCATTTCTTTTGCACGAATGTATCTATTCTAATTTATTCGTACGATCCATTCTATTTCATTCGTACGATCCATTCTAATTCATTCTTACAATCCATTCTAATTCATTCGCATGATCTATTTGAATTCATTCGCACGAATGTATCCACTCTAATTCATTCATACGATCCATTCTAATTCCTTCGTACGATCCATTCTATTTCATTCGTATGATCCATTCTATTTCATTCATATAATCCATTCTAATTCATTCGCACGATCCATTCTAATTCATTCATACGATCCATTCTAATTCATTCGTATGATCCATTCTAATTCATTCATACGATCCATTCTAATTCATACGAATTAGAATGGATCGTATGAGTGTGAATGAATTAGAATGGATCGTGTCAATGAATTAGAATGGATCGTATTAATGAATTAAAATGGATCGTGCGAATGAATTAGAATGGATCGTACGAAATTCTAATTCATTCGCACGAATGTATCCATTCTAATTCATTCGTACGATCCATTCTAATTCATTCGCACAATCTATTCTAATTCATTCATACGATCCATTCTAATTTATTCGAACGATCCATTCTAATTCATTCATACGATCCATTCTAATTCATTCATATGATCCATTCTAATTCATTCGCACGATCCATTCTTACTCATTCGTACGATCCATTCTAATTCATTCGCACGATCCATTCTAATTCATTAATACGATCCATTCTAATTCATTCACACTCATACGATCCATTCTAATTCATTCGCATGAATGTATCCTTTCTAATTCATTCGTACGATCCATTCTAATTCATTCGCACAATTTATTCTAATTCATTCATACGATCCATTCTAATTTATTCGCACGATCTATTCTAATTCATTCATACGATCCATTCTAATTCATTCATATGATCCATTCTAATTCATTCGCACGATCCATTCTTACTCATTCGTACGATCCATTCTAATTCATTCGCACGATCCATTCTAATTCATTAATACGATCCATTCTAATTCATTCGTACGATCCATTCTAATTCCTTCGTATGATCCATTCTAATTCATTCGTACGGTATGATTCATTCTAATTCATTCGTACGATTCATTCTAATTCAATCCATTCTAATTCATTCGTATGATCCATTCTAATTTATTCGTACGATCCATTCTAATTCATTCGTACGATTCATTCTAATTCAATCCATTCTTACTCATACGTACGATCCATTCTAATTCATTCGCACGAATGAATCCATTCTAATTCATTCGTATGATCCATTCTAATTCATTCATACGATCCATTCTAATTCATTCATATGATCCATTCTAATTCATTCGCACGATCCTTTCTTATTTATTGTGCGAATGAATTAGAATGGATCGTACGAATGAGAAAGAATGGATCGTACGAATGAATTATAATGGATTGAATTAGAATGAATCGTACGAATGAATTAGAATGGATCGTACGAATGAATTAGAATGGATCGTACGAATGAATTAGAATGGATTGAATTAGAATGAATCGTACGAATGAATTAGAATAAATCATACGAATGAAATAAAATGGATCATAATCTAATTCATTCATACGATCCATTCTAATTCATTCGCACAATCTATTCTAATTCATTCGTACGATCCATTCTAATTCATTCGTACGATCTATTCTAATTCATTCGTACGATCCATTCTAATTCATTCGCACGAATGTATCCATTCTAATTCATTCATACAATCTATTCTAATTCATTCGTACGATCCATTCTAATTCATTCGTACAAGCCATTCTATTTCATTCGTACGATCCATTCTTACTCATTCGTATGATCCATTCTAATTCATTCGCACGAATGTATCCATTCTAATTCATTCGTACGATCCATTCTAATTCATTCGTCCGATCCATTCTAATTCATTCATACGATCCATTCTAATTCATTCATACAATCCATTCTAATTCTTTCACACGATCCATTCTAATTTATTCGTGCGATCCATTCTAATTCATTCGTACGATCCATTCTAATTCATTCGCACGAATGAATCCTTTCTAATTTATTCGTACAATCCATTCTATTTCATTCGTACGATCCATTCTTACTCATTCGTAAGATCCATTCTAATTCATTGGCACGAATGTATCCATTCTAATTCATTCGTACGATCCACTCTAATTCATTTGTATGATCCATTCCAATTCATTCTAATTCTAATTCATTCGCACGAATGTATCCATTCTAATTCATTCGTACGATCCATTCTAATTCATTCGCACAATCTATTCTAATTCATTCGTACGATCCATTCTAATTCATTCGCACGATCCATTCTAATTCATTTGCACGATCCATTCTAATTCATTCATACAATCCATTCTAATTCTTTTGCACGAATGTATCCATTCTAATTCATTACGAATGAGTAAGAATGGATTGTACGAATGAATTAGAATGGATACATTCGTGCGAATGAATTAGAATGGATCATACGAATGAGTAAGAATGGATCGTACGAATGAAATTGAATGGATTGTACGAATGAATTAGAATGGATCGTGCGAATGAATTAGAATGGATCGTACGAATGAATTAGAATGGATCGTACGAAGGAATTAGAATGGATCGTACGAATAAATTAGAATGGATCGTACGAATGAATTAGAATGGATCGAACGAATGAATTAGAATGGATACATTCGTGCAAAAGAATTAGAATGGATTGTATGAATGAATTAGAATGGATCGTGCGAATGAATTAGAATGGATCGTACGAATGAATTAGAATGGATACATTCGTGCGAAAGAATTAGAATAGATCGTATGAATGAATTAGAATGGATCGTATGAATGAAATAGAATGGATCGTATGAATGAATTAGAATGGATCGTACGAAGGAATTAGAATGGATCGTACGAATGAATTCGAATGTATCCTTTCTAATTCATTCGTACGATCCATTCTAATTCCTTCGTACGATCCATTCTAATTCATTCGTACGATCCATTCTAATTCATTCGCACGATCCAATCTAATTCATTCGTACGATCCATTCTATTTCATTCATACGATCCATTCTAATTCATTCATACGATCTATTCTAATTCTTTCGAACGAATGTATCCATTCTAATTCATTCGTACGATCCATTCTAATTCATTCGCACGATCCATTCTAATTCATTCATACAATCTATTCTAATTCTTTTGCACGAATGTATCCATTCTAATTCATTCGTTGGATCCATTCTAATTCATTCGTACGATCCATTCTAATTCATTCGCACGATCCATTGTAATTCATGCATACGATCCAATCTAATTCATTCATACGATCCATTTTAATTCATTCGCACGAATGTATCCATTCAAATTCATTCGTACATGTATGAATGAATTAGAATGGATCGTAAGAATGAATTAGAGTTGATACATTCGTACGAATGAATTAGAATGGATCGTACGAATGAATTAGATTGGATCGTATGAATGAATTATAATGGATCATGCGAATGAATTAGAATAGAACATACGAATGAATTAGAATGGATCGTATGAATGAATTAGAATGGATACATTCGTGCAAAAGAATTAGAATGGATTGTATGAAAGAATTAGAATGGATCGTGCGAATGAATTAGAATGGATACATTCGTGCGAATGAATTAGAATGGATCGTATGAATGAATTAGATTGGATCGTATGAATGAATTAGAATGGATCGTGCGAATGAATTAGAATGGATCGTACGAATGAATTAGAATGGATCGTACGAATGAATTAAAATGGATCGTATGAATTAGAATGGATCGTACGAAGGAATTAGAATAGATCGTATGAATGAATTAGATTGGATCGTATTAATGAATTTGAATGGATCGTATGAATGAATTAGATTGGATCGTATGAATGAATTAGAATGGATCTTGCGAATGAATTAGAATGGATCGTACGAATGAAATAGAATGGATTGTATGAATGAATTAGAATAGATCGTGCGAATGAATTAGAATGGATCGTACGAATGAATTAGAATGGATCATATGAATGAATTAGAATGGATCATACGTATGAATTAGAATGGATCGTGCGAATGAATTAGAATGGATCGTATGAATGAATTAGAGTAGATACATTCGTACGAAGGAATTAGAATGGATCGTACGAATGAATTAGAATAGATTATATGAATGAATTAGAATGGATCGTAGGAATGAATTAGAATGGATACATTCGTGCGAATGAATTAGAATGGATTGTACGAATAAATTAGAATGGATCGTACGAATGAATTAGAATAGATTGTACGAATGAATTAGAATGGATCGTACGTCTAATTCATTCGTACGATCCATTCTAATTCATTCATAAAATCCATTCTACTTCTTTTGCACGAATGTATCCATTCTAATTCATTCATACGATCCATTCTAATTCCTTCGTACGATCCATTCTAATTCCTTCGTACGATCCATTCTAATTCATTCTCATGAATGTATCCATTCTAATTGATACGTACGATCCATTCTATTTCATTCGTATGATCCATTCTTACTCATTCGTACGATCCAATCTAATTCATTCATACGATCCATTCTACGATCCATTCTAATTCATTCGTACGTTCCATTCTAATTCATTAGCACGATCAATGCTAATTCATTCGTACGATCCATTCTAATTCATTCGTACAATCCATTCTATTTCATTCGTACGATCCATTCTTACTCATTCGTATGATCCATTCTAATTCAATCGCACGAATGTATCCATTCTAATTCATTCGTACAATCCATTCTTACTCATTCGTAATGAATTAGAATGAATACATTCGTGCAAAAGAATTAGAATGGATTGTATGAATGAATTAGAATGGATCGTGCAAATGAATTAGAATGGATCGTGCGAATGAATTAGAATGGATCGTACGAATGAATTAGAATAGATTGTGCGAATGAATTAGAATGGATCGTACGAATGAATTAGAATGGATACATTCGTGCGAATAAATTAGAATTAGAATGAATTGGAATGGATCGTACAAATGAATTAGAGTGAATCATATGAATGAATTAGAATGGATACATTCGTGCCAATGAATTAGAATGGATCTTACGAATGAGTAAGAATGGATCGTACGAATGAAATAGAATGGATTGTATGAATGAATTAGAATGGATTCATTCGTGCGAATGAATTAGAATGGATCGTACGAATGAATTAGAATGGATCGTACGAATGAATTAGAATGGATCGTACGAATGAATTAGAATGGATCGTGTGAAAGAATTAGAATGGATTGTATGAATGAATTAGAATGGATCGGACGAATGAATTAGAATGGATCGTACGAATGAATTAGAATGGATCGTACGAATGAATTAGAATGGATACATTCGTGCGAATGAATTAGAATGGATCATACGAGTGAGTAAGAATGGATCGTACGAATGAAATAGAATGGATTGTACGAATGAATTAGAATGGATCGTACGAATGAATTAGAATAGATTGTATGAATGAATTAGAATGGATACATTCGTGCGAATGAATTAGAATGGATCGTACGAATGAATTAGAATAGATCGTGCGAATGAATTAGAATGGATCGTACGAATGAATTAGAATAGATTGTGCGAATGAATTAGAATGGATCGTATGAATGAATTAGATTATGATCCATTTTATTTCATTCGTATGATCCGTTCTAATTCCTTCGTACAATCTAATTCATTCATACGATCCATTCTAATTCATTCGCACGAATGTATCCATTCAAATTCATTCGTACGATCCATTCTAATTCATTCGCACGATCCATTCTAATTCATTCCTACGATCTATTCTAATTCATTTATACGATCCAATCTAATTCATTCATACAATCCATTCTAATTCATTTGCACGAATTTATCCATTCTAATTCATTCGTACGATCCATTCTAATTCATTCGCACAATCTATTCTAATTCATTCGTACGATCCATTCTAATTCATTCGTACGATCCATTCTAATTCATTCGCACGATCCATTCTAATTCATTCACACTCATACGATCCATTCTAATTCATTCGCACGAATGTATCCTTTCTAATTCATTCGTACGATCCATTCTAATTCATTCGCACAATCTATTCTAATTCATTCGAAGGATCCATTCTAAGTCATTCGTACGATCCATTCTAATTCATTCGTACGATCCATTCTAATTCATTCGCACGATACATTCTATTTCATTCGTACGATCCATTCTAATTCATTCGCACGAATGTATCCATTCCAATTCATTCGTACGATCCATTCTAATTCATTCGCACAATCTATTCTAATTCATTCGTACGATCAATTCTAATTCATTCGCACGTATCCATTCTAATTCATTCATACGATCCATTCTATTTCATTCGTACGATCCATTCTTACTCATTCGTACGATCCATTCTAATTCATTCGTACGATCCATTCTAATTCATTCGTACGATCCATTCTAATTCATTCGCACAATCTATTCTAATTCATTCGTACGATCCATTCTAATTCATTCGCACGATCCATTCTAATTCATTCATACGATCCATTCTATTTCATTCGTACGATCCATTCTTACTCATTCGTACGATCCATTCTAATTCATTTGCACGAAGGTATCCATTCTAATTCATTCGTACTATCCATTACAATTCCTTCGTACGATCCATTCTTATTCCTTCGTACGATCCATTCTAATTCATTCGTACGATCCATTCTAATTCATTCGTACGATCCATTCTAATTCCTTCGTATGAATGAATTAGAATCGATCGTACGAATGAATTAGAATGGATCCATTCTAATTCATTTGCACGAAGGTATCCATTTAATTAGAATGGATCGTGCGAATGAATTAGAATGGATCGTACGAATGAATTAGAATGGATCGTATGAATGAATTAGAATGGATCGTAGTAATGAATTAGAATGGATCCTACGAATGAATTAGAATAGATTGTGCGAATGAATTAGAATGGATCTGGATCGTGTATCCATTCTAATTCATTCGTACGACCCATTCTAATTCATTCGCACGATCCATTCTAATTCATTCGTACGATCTATTCTATTTCATTCGTACAATCCATTCTAATTCATTCATACGATCCAATCTAATTCATTCATACGATCCATTCTAATTCATTCGTACGATCTATTCTATTTCATTCATACGATCCATTCTCATTCGTGCCAATGAATTAGAATGTATCCTAATTCATTCCATTCTCATTCTAATTCATTCGCACAATCTATTCTAATTCATTCGTACGATCCATTCCAATTCATTCGTACTATCCATTCTAATTCCTTCGTACGATCCATTCTAATTCCTTCGTACGATCTATTCTAATTCATTCGTACGATCCATTCTAATTCATTCGTACGATCCATTCTAATTCCTTCGTATGATCCATTCTAATTCATTCGTACGGTATGATTCATTCTAATTCATTCGTTCGATTCATTTTAATTCAATCCATTCTAATTCATTCGTACGATCCATTCTAATTCATTAATACGATCCATCCTAATTCATTCGCATGAATGTATCCATTCTAATTCATTCATACAATCCATTCTATTTCATTCGTACGATCCATTCTAATTCATTCGCACAATCTATTCTAATTCAATCATACGATCCATTCTAATTTATTCGCACGATCCATTCTAATTCATTCATACGATCCATTCTAATTCATTCATATGATCCATTCTAATTCATTCGCATGAATGTATCCATTCTAATTCATTCGTACGATCCATTCTATCTCATTCGTACAATCCATTCTATTTCATTCGTACGATCCATTCTAATTCATTCGCACGATCCATTCTAATTCATTCGCATGATCCATTCTAATTTATTCGTACGATCGATTCTAATTCATTCATACGATCCATTCAAATTCATTCGCACGAATGTATCCATTCTAATTCATTCGTACGATCCATTCTAATTCATTCGCACAATCAATTCTAATTCATTCATACGATCCATTCTAATTTATTCGCACGATCCATTCTAATTCATTCATACGATCCATTATAATTCATTCATATAATCCATTCTAATTCATTCGCACGATCCAATCTTACTCATTCGTACGATCCATTCTAATTCATTCGCACGATCCATTCTAATTCATTAATACGATCCATTCTAATTCATTCGCACGATCCATTCTAATTCATTCACACTCATACGATCCATTCTAATTCATTCGCACGAATGTATCCTTTCTAATTCATTCGTACGACCCATTCTAATTCATTCGCACAATCTATTCTAATTCATTCGAACGATCCATTCTAATTCATTCGTATGATCCATTCTAATTCATTCGTAGGATCCATTCTAATTCATTCGCACGATCCATTCTAATTCATTCGTACGATCCATTCTAATTCATTCGTACGATCCATTCTAATTCATTCGCATCATCTATTCTAATTCATTCATACGATCCATTCTAATTCATTCGCACGATCCATTCTAATTCATTCATACGATCCATTCTAGTTCATTCGTACGATCCATTCTAATTCATTCGCACGATCCATTCTAATTCATTCATACGATCCATCCTAATTCATTTGTACGATCCATTCTAATTCATTCGTACGATCCATTCTAATTCATTCGCACAATCTATTCTAATTCATTCGTACAATCCATTCTAATTCATTCGCATGATCCATTCTAATTCATTCATACGATCCATTCTATTTTATTCGTACGATCCATTCTTACTCATTCGTACGATCCATTCTAACTCATTTGCACGAAGGTATCCATTCTAATTCATTCGTACTATCCATTCTAATTCCTTCGTACGATCCATTCTAATTCCTTCGTATGAATGAATTAGAATTGATCGTACGAATGAATTAGAATGGATCCATTCTAATTCAGTTGCACGAAGGTATCCATTTAATTAGAATGGATCGTGCGAATGAATTAGAATGGATCGTACGAATGAATTAGAATGGATCATATGAATGAATTAGAATGGATCGTAGTAATGAATTAGAATGGATCCTACGAATGAATTAGAATAGATTGTGCGAATGAATTAGAATGGATCTGGATCGTGTATCCATTCTAATTCATTCGTACGACCCATTCTAATTCATTCGCACGATCCATTCTAATTCATTCGTACGATCTATTCTATTTCATTCATACAATCCATTCTAATTCATTCATACGATCCAATCTAATTCATTCATACGATCCATTCTAATTCATTCGTATGATCTATTCTATTTCATTCATACGATCCATTCTCATTCGTGCCAATGAATTAGAATGGATCTTACGAATGAGTAAGAATGGATCGTACGAATGAAATAAAATGGATTGTACGAATGAATTAGAATGGATTCATTCTTGCGAATGAATTAGAATGGATCGTACGAATGAATTAGAATGGATCGTACGAATGAATTAGAATGGATCGTGTGAAAGAATTAGAATGGATTGTATGAATGAATTAGAATGGATCGTATGAATGAATTAGAATGGATCGGACGAATGAATTAGAATGGATCGTACGAATGAATTAGAATGGATCGTACGAATGAATTAGAATGGATACATTCGTGCGAATGAATTAGAATGGATCATACGAATGCGTAAGAATGGATCGTACGAATGAAATAGAATGGATTGTACGAATGAATTAGAATGGATCGTATGAATGAATTAGAATAGATTGTATGAATGAATTAGAATGGATACATTCGTGCGAATGAATTAGAATGCATCGTACGAATGAATTAGAATAGATCGTGCGAATGAATTAGAATGGATCGTACGAATGAATTAGAATAGATTGTGCGAATGAATTAGAATGGATCGTATGAATGAATTAGATTATGATCCATTTTATTTCATTCGTATGATTCATTCTAATTCATTCGTACGATTCATTCTAATTCAATCCATTCTAATTCATTCGTACGATCCATTCTAATTCATTCGTACGATTCATTCTAATTCAATCCATTATAATTCATTCGTACGATCCATTCTTACTCATTCGTACGATCCATTCTAATTCATTCGTATGATCCATTCTAATTCATTCGCATGAATGTATCCATTCTAATTCATTCGTATGATCCATTCTATCTCATTCGTACAATCCATTCTATTTCATTCGTACGATCCATTCTAATTCATTCGCACGATCCATTCTAATTCATTCGCATGATCCATTCTAATTCATTCGTACGATCGATTCTAATTCATTCATACGATCCATTCTAATTCATTCGCACGAATGTATCCATTCTAATTCATTCGTATGATCCATTCTAATTCATTCGCACAATCTATTCAAATTCATTCATACGATCCATTCTAATTTATTCGCACGATCCATTCTAATTCATTCATACGATCCATTCTAATTCATTCATATGATCCATTCTAATTCATTCGCACGATCCATTCTTACTCATTCGTACGATCCATTCTAATTCATTCGCACAATCTATTCTAATTCATTCGTACGATCCATTCTAATTCATTCGCACGATCCATTCTAATTCATTCATACAATCTATTCTATTTCATTCATACGATCCATTCTTACTCATTCGTAGGATCCATTCTAATTCATTTGCACGAAGGTATCCATTCTAATTCATTCGTACTATCCATTCTAATTCCTTCGTACGATCCATTCTAATTCCTTCGTGCGAATCCATTCTATTTCATTCGTACGATCCATTCTAATTCATTCGCACGATCCATTCTAATTCATTCATACGATCCATTCTAATTCATTCGTACGATCCATTCTAATTCATTCGTACGATCCATTCTGATTCATTCGCACAATCTATTCTAATTCATTCGTACGATCCATTCTAATTCATTCGCACGATCCATTCTAATTCATTCATACGATCCATTCTATTTCATTCGTACGATCCATTCTTACTCATTCGTACGATCCATTCTAATTCATTTGCACGAAGGTATCCATTCTAATTCCTTCGTACGATCCATTCTAATTCATTCGTACGATCCATTCTAATTCCTTCGTATGATCCATTCTAATTCATTCGTACGGTATGATTCATTCTAATTCATTCGTACGATTCATTCTAATTCAATCCATTCTAATTCATTCGTACGATCCATTCTAATTCATTCGTACGATCCATTCTAATTCATTCGTACGATTCATTCTAATTCAATCCATTCTAATTCATTCGTACGATCCATTCTTACTCATTCATACGATCCATTCTAATTCATTCGCACGAATGAATCCAGTCTAATTCATTCGTATGATCCATTCTAATTCATTCGCATGAATGTATCCATTCTAATTCATTCGTACGATCCATTCTATCTCATTCGTACAATCCATTCTATTTCATTCGTACGATCCATTCTAATTCATTCGCACTATCCATTCTAATTCATTCGCATGATCCATTCTAATTCATTCGTACGATCGATTCTAATTCATTCATACGATCCATTCTAATTCATTCGCACGAATGTATCCATTCTAATTCATTCGTACGATCCATTCTAATTCATTCGCACAATCTATTCTAATTCATTCATACGATCCATTCTAATTTATTCGCACGATCCATTCTAATTCATTCATACGATCCATTCTAATTCATTCATATGATCCATTCTAATTCATTCGCACGATCCATTCTTACTCATTCGTACAATCCATTCTAATTCATTCGCACGATCCATTCTAATTCATTAATACGATCCATTCTAATTCATTCGAACGATCCATTCTAATTCATTCACACTCATACGATCCATTCTAATTCATTCGCACGAATGTATCCTTTCTAATTCATTCGTACGATCCATTCCAATTCATTCGCACAATCTATTCTAATTCATTCGAACGATCCATTCTAATTCATTCGTACGATCCATTCTAATTCATTCGTACGATCCATTCAAATTCATTCGCACGATCCATTCTAATTCATTCGCACGATCAATTCTAATTCATTAGCACGATCCATTCTAATTCATTCGTACGATCCATTCTAATTCATTTATACGATCCAATCTAATTCATTCATACGATCCATTCTAATTCTTTCGCACGAATGTATCCATTCTAATTCATTCATACGATCCATTCTAATTCATTAGCACAAAAAAACACGATCCACTCACATACGAATAAATTATAATGAATTAGAATGGATTGTGTGAATGAATTAGAATGGATCGTATGAATGAATTAGAATGGATCGTGCGAATGAATTAGAATGGATCGTGCGAATGAATTAGAATATGGATCGTACGAAGGAATTAGAATGGATCGTACGAATGAATTCGAATGTATCCTTTCTAATTCATTCGTACGATCCATTCTAATTCCTTCGTACGATCCATTCTAATTCATTCGTACGATCCATTCTAATTCATTCGCACGATCCATTCTAATTCATTCGTACGATCCATTCTATTTCATTCATACGATCCATTCTAATTCATTCATATGATCTATTCTAATTCTTTCGCACGAATGTATCCATTCTAATTCATTCGTACGATCCATTCTAATTCATTCGCACGATCCATTCTAATTCATTCGCACGATCCATTCCAATTCATTCATACGATCCATTCTAATTCATTCGTACGATCCATTCTAATTCATTCGCACAATCTATTCTAATTCATTCGTGTGATCCATTCTAATTCATTCGCACGATCCATTCTAATTCATTCATACGATCCATTCTATTTCATTCGTACGATCCATTCTTACTCATTCGTACGATCCATTCTAATTCATTTGCACGAAGGTATCCATTCTAATTCATTCGTACTATCCATTCTAATTCCTTCGTACGATCCATTCTAATTTCTTCGTACGATCCATTCTAATTCATTCGTACGATCCATTCTAATTCATTCGTACGATCCATTCTAATACCTTCGTATGATCCATTCTAATTCATTCGTATGGTATGATTCATTCTAATTCATTCGTTCGATTCATTCTAATTCAATTCATTCTAATTCATTCGTACGATCCATTCTAATTCATTCATACGATCCATCCTAATTCATTCGCATGAATGTATCCATTCTAATTCATTCGTACAATCCATTCTATTTCATTCGTACGATCCATTCTAATTCATTCGCACAATCTATTCTAATTCATTCATACGATCCATTCTAATTTATTCGCACGATCCATTCTAATTCATTCATACGATCCATTCTAATTCATTCATATGATCCATTCTAATTCATTCGCATGAATGTATCCATTCTAATTCATTCGTACGATCCATTCTATCTCATTCGTACAATCCATTCTATTTCATTCGTACGATCCATTCTAATTCATTCGCACGATCCATTCTAATTCATTCGCATGATCCATTCTAATTTATTCTTATGATCGATTCTAATTCATTCATACGATCCATTCTAATTCCTTCGCACGAATGTATCCATTCTAATTCATTCGTACGATCCATTCTAATTCATTCGCACAATCAATTCTAATTCATTCATACGATCCATTCTAATTTATTCGCACGATCCATTCTAATTCATTCATACGATCCATTATAATTCATTCATATGATCCATTCTAATTCATTCGCACGATCCATTCTTACTCATTCGTACGATCCATTCTAATTCATTCGCACGATCCATTCTAATTCATTAATACGATCCATTCTAATTCATTCGCACGATCCATTCTAATTCATTCACACTCATACGATCCATTCTAATTCATTCGCACGAATGTATCCTTTCTAATTCATTCGTACGATCCATTCTAATTCATTCGCACAATCTATTCTAATTCATTCGAACGATCCATTCTAATTCATTCGTACGATCCATTCTAATTCATTCGTACGATCCATTCTAATTCATTCGCACGATCCATTCTAATTCATTCGTACGATCCATTCTAATTCATTCGTACGATCCATTCTAATTCATTCGCACCATCTATTCTAATTCATTCATACGATCCATTCTAATTCATTCGCACGATCCATTCTAATTCATTCATACGATCCATTCTATTTCATTCGTACGATCCATTCTTACTCATTCGTTCGATCCATTCTAATTCATTTGCACGAAGGTATCCATTCTAATTCATTCGTACTATCCATTCTAATTCCTTCGTACGATCCATTCTAATTCCTTCGTACGATCCATTCTAATTCATTCGTACGATCCATTCTAATTCCTTCGTATGATCCATTCTAATTCATTCGTACGGTATGATTCATTCTAATTCATTCGTACGATTCATTCTAATTCAATCCATTCTAATTCATTCGTACGATCAATTCTAATTCATTCGTACGATCCATTCTAATTCATTCGTACGATCCATTCTAATTCATTCGTACGATCCATTCTAATTCAATCCATTCTAATTCATTCGTACGATCCATTCTAATTCATTCGCATGAATGTATCCATTCCAATTCATTCGTACGATCCATTCTATCTCATTCGTACAATCCATTCTATTTCATTTGTACGATCCATTCTAATTCATTCGCACGATCCATTCTAATTCATTCACATGATCCATTCTAATTCATTCGTACGATCCATTCTAATTCATTCGTACAATCCATTCTAATTCATTCGCACGATCCATTCGCATTCACTCAAACGATCCATTCTAATTCATTCATATGATCCATTCTAATTCATTCGCACGAATGTATCCATTCTAATTCATTCGTACAATCCATTCTAATTCATTTGTACGAATGTATCCACTCTAATTCATTCATACGATCCATACTAATTCATTCGCACGAATGTATCCATTCCAATTCATTCGTACGATCCATTCTAATTCATTCGCACAATCTATTCTAATTCATTCGTACGATCAATTCTAATTCATTAGCATGATCCATTCTAATTCATTCGTACGATCTATTCTATTTCATTCGTACAATCCATTCTTACTCAATCGTATGATCCATTCTAATCCATTCGCACAATCAATTCTAATTCATTCGTACGATCCATTCTATTTCATTCGTACGATCGTATGAATGAATTAGAATGGATTGTATGAATGAATTAGATTAGATCGTATAAATGAATTAGAATGGATCGTACGAATGAATTAGAATAGACTATGCGAATAAATTAGAATGGATCGTATGAATTAGAATTGATCGTACGAATGAATTAGAATGGATCATACGAAGGATTTAGAATGGATCGTACGAATGAATTAGAATGGATCGTACGAATAAATTAGAATGGATACATTCGTGCGAATGAATTAGAATGGATCATACGAAGGAATTAGAATGGATCGTACGAATGAATAAGAATGGATCGTACGAATGTATTATAATGGATACATTCGTGCGAATGAATTAGAATGGATCATACGAAGGAATTAGAATGGATCGTACGAATGAATTAGAATGGATCGTACGAATGAATTAGACTGGATCGTACGAATGAATTAGAATGGATACATTCGTGCGAATGAATTAGAATGGATCGTATGAATGAATTAGAATCGATCGTACAAATGAATTAGAATGGATCATGCGAATGAATTAGAATGGATCGTGCGAATGAATTAGAATGGATCGTACGAATGAAATAGAATGGATTGTACGAATGAGATAGAATGGATCGTACAAATGAATTAGAATGGATACATTCATGCGAATGAATTAGAATGGATCATACGAATGAATTAGAATGGATTCATTCGTGCGAATGAATTAGAATGGATCGTACGAATGAGTAAGAATGGATCGTACGAATGAATTAGAATGGATTGAATTAGAATGAATCGTACGAATGAATTAGAATGGATCGTACGAATGAATTAGAATGGATTGAATTAGAATGAATCGTACGAATGAATTAGAATGAATCATACCGTACGAATGAATTAGAATGGATCATACGAAGGAATTAGAAAGGATCATACGAATGAATTAGAATGGATCGTACGAATTAATTAGAATGGATCGTACGAAGGAATTAGAATGGATAGTACGAATGAATTAGAATGGATACCTTCGTGCAAATGAATTAGAATGGATCGTACGAATGAGTAAGAATGGATCGTATGAATGAAATAGAATGGATCGTATGAATGAATTAAAATGGATCGTGCGAATGAATTAGAATGGATCGTACGAATGAATTAGAATAGATTGTGCGAATGAATTAAAATGGATCGTACGAATGAATTAGAATGGATCGTACGAATGAATTAGAATGGATCGTATGAATGAATTAGAATGGATCGTGCGAATGAATTAGAATGGATCGTACGAATGAAATAGAATGGATTCGCACGAATGTATCCATTCTAATTCATTCGTACGATCCATTCTAATTCATTCGTACGATCCATTCTAATTCATTCGTACAATCCATTCTAATTCATTCGCACGATCCATTCGCATTCACTCAAATGATCCATTCTAATTCATTCATATGATCCATTCTAATTCATTCGCACGAATGTATCCATTCTAATTCATTCGTACGATCCATTCTAATTCATTTGTACCAATGTATCCACTCTAATTCATTCATACGATCCATTCTAATTCATTCGCACGATCCATTCTAATTCATTCGCACGATCCATTCTAATTCATTCATACGATCCATTCTAATTCATTCGTACGATCCATTCTAATTCATTCATACGATCGATTCTAATTCATTCGCACAATCTATTCTAATTCCTTCGTACGATCCATTCTAATTCATTCGTACGATCCATTCTATTTCATTCGTACGATCCATTCTTACTCATTCGTACGATCCATTCTAATTCATTCGTACGATCCATTCTAATTCATTCGGACGATCCATTCTAATTCATTCGCACAATCTATTCTAATTCATTCGTACGATCCATTCTAATTCATTCGCACGATCCATTCCAATTCATTCGTACGATCCATTCTAATTCATTCGCACAATCTATTCTAATTCATTCGTACGATCAATTCTAATTCATTCGCACGTATACATTCTAATTCATTCATACGATCCATTCTATTTCATTCGTACGATCCATTCTTACTCATTCGTACGATCCATTCTAATTCATTCGTACGATCCATTCTAATTCATTCGCACAATCTATTCTAATTCATTCGTATGATCCATTCTAATTCATTCGCACGATCCATTCTAATTCATTCATACGATCCATTCTATTTCATTCGTACGATCCATTCTTACTCATTCGTACGATCCATTCTAATTCATTTGCACGAAGGTATCCACTCTAATTCATTCTTACTATCCATTCTAATTCCTTCGTACGATCCATTCTAATTCCTTCGTACGATCCATTCTAATTCATTCGTACGATCCATTCTAATTCATTCGTACGATCCATTCTAATTCCTTCGTACGAATGAATTAGAATCGATCGTACGAATGAACTAGAATAGATCCATTCTAATTCATTTGCACAAAGGTATCCATTTAATTAGAATGGATCGTGCGAATGAATTAGAATGGATCGTACGAATGAATTAGAATGGTTCGTATGAATGAATTAGAATGGATCGTAGTAATGAATTAGAATGGATCCTATGAATGAATTAGAATAGATTGTGCGAATGAATTAGAATGGATCTGGATCGTGTATCCATTCTAATTCATTCGTACGACCCATTCTAATTCATTCGCACGATCCATTCTAATTCATTCGTACGATCTATTCTATTTCATTCGTACAATCCATTCTAATTCATTCATACGATCCAATCTAATTCATTCATACGATCCATTCTAATTCATTCGTACGATCTATTCTATTTCATGCATACGATCCATTCTAATTCATTCATACATGTACGAATGAATTAGAATGGATACATTCGTGCGAATGAATTAGAATGGATCGTACGAATGAATTAGAATGGATCGTACGAATGAATTAGAATGGATAAATTCGGGCAAAAGAATTAGAATGGATTGTATGAATGAATTAGAATGGATCGTGCGAATGAATTAGAATGGATACATTCGTGCGAATGAATTAGAATGGATCGTACGAATGAATTAGAATGGATCGTACGAATGAATTAGAATGGATTGTACGAAGGAATTAGAATGGATCGTACGAAGGAATTAGAATGGATAGTACGAATGAATTAGAATGAATACCTTCATGCAAATGAATTAGAATGGATCGTACGAATGAGTAAGAATGGATCGTACGAAAGAAATAGAAGGGATCGTATGAATGAATTAGATTGGATCGTATTAATGAATTAGAATGGATCGTACGAATGAATTAGAATAGATCGTACGAATGAATTAGAATGGATACGAATGGATCGTTCGAATGAGTAAGAATGAATCGTACGAATGAAATAGAATGGATTGTACGAATGAATTAGAATGGATACATTCGTGCGAATGAATTAGGATGGATCGTATGAATGAATTAGAATAGATTGTGCGAATGAATTAAAATGGATCGTACGAATGAATTAGAATGGATACATTCATGCGAATGAATTAGAATGGATCGTATGAATGAATTAGAATGGATCGTATGAGTGAATTAGAATGGATACGAAGGAATTAGAATGGAGAATGGATCGTGCGAATGAATTAGAATGGATCGTGCGATAAGAATGGATCATACGAATGAAATAGAATAGATCGTACGGATAAATGAATTTGGATCGTGCTAATGAATTAGAATGGATCGTACGAATGAATTAGAATGGATCATACTAATGAATTAGAATAGATTGTGCGAATGAATTAGAATGGATCGTACGAATGAATTAGAAAGGATATATTCGTGCGAATGAATTAGAATAGATCGTATGAATGAATTAGATTAGATCGTATTAATGAATTAGAATGGATCGTGCGAATGAATTAGAATGGATCGTACGAATGAATTAGAATGGATAGATTCGTGCGAATGAATTTGAATAGATCGTACGAAGGAATTAGAATGGATCGTACGAAGGAATTAGAATAGATCATACGAAGAAATTAGAATGGATTGTACGAATGAATTAGAATGGATCGTATGAATGAAATAGAATGGATCGTGCGAATGAATTAAAATGGATCGTATGAATGAAATAGAATGGATCGTATGAATTAGAATGGATCGTACGAATGAAATAGAATGGATCGTACGAATGAATTAGAATAGATTGTGCGAATGGATTAGAATGGATCATACGATTGAGTAAGAATGGATTGTACAAATGAAATAGAATAGATCGTACGAATGAATTAGAATGGATCATGCTAATGAATTAGAATTGATCGTACGAATGAATTAGAATAGATTGTGCGAATGAATTAGAATGGATCGTACGAATGAATTGGAATGGATACATTCGTGCGAATGAATTAGAATGGATCGTATGAATAAATTAGAGTGGATACATTCGTACAAATGAATTAGAATGGATCGTACGAATGAATTAGAATGGATACATTCGTGCGAATGAATTAGAATGGATGTTATGAATGAATTAGAATGGATCGTTTGAGTGAATGCGAATGGATCGTGCGAATGAATTAGAATGGATTATACGAATGAATTAGAATGGATCATACGAATGAATTAGAATGGATACATTCGTGCGAATCAATCCTATTTCATTCGTACGATCCATTCTAATTCATTCGCACGATCCATTCTAATTCATTCATACGATCCATTCTAAATCATTCGTACGATCCATTCTAATTCATTCGTACGATCCATTCTAATTCATTCGCACAATCTATTCTAATTCATTCGTACGATCCATTCTAATTCATTCGCACCATCCATTCTAATTCATTCATACGATCCATTCTATTTCATTCGTACGATCCATTCTTACTCATTCGTACGATCCATTCTAATTTATTTGCACGAAGGTATCCATTCTAATTCATTCGTACTATCCATTCTAATTCCTTCGTACGATCCATTCCAATTCCTTCGTACGATCCATTCTAATTCATTCGTACGATCCATTCTAATTCATTCGTACAGTATGATTCATTCTAATTCATTCGTACGATTCATTCTAATTCAATCCATTCTAATTCATTCGTACGATCCATTCTAATTCATTCGTACGATCTATTCTAATTCATTCGTACAATTCATTCTAATTCAATCCATTCTAATTCATTCGTACGATCCATTCTTACTCATTCGTACGATCCATTCTAATTCATTCGCACGAATGAAGCCATTCTAATTCATTCGTATGATCCATTCTAATTCATTCGCATGAATGTATCCATTCTAATTCATTCGTACGATCCATTCTATCTCATTCGTACAATTAGAATATGGATCATACGAATGAATTAGAATAGATTGTGCGAATGAATTAGAATGGATCGTACGAATGAATTGGAATGGATACATTCGTGCGAATGAATTAGAATGGATCGTATGAATGAATTAGAGTGGATACATTCGTACAAATGAATTAGAATGGATCGTACGAATGAATTAGAATAGATACATTCGTGCGAATGAATTAGAATGGATCATATGAATGAATTAGAATGGATCGTTTGAGTGAATTAGACTGGATCGTATGAATGTATTAGAATGGATCGTACGAAGGAATTAGAATGGATCGTACGAAGGAATTAGAATGGATAGTACGAATGAATTAGAATGGATACCTTCGTGCAAATGAATTAGAATGGATCGTACGAATGAGTAAGAATGGATCGTACGAATGAAATAGAATGGATTGTATGAATGAATTAGAATGGATCGTGCGAATGAATTAGAATGGATCGTACGAATGAATTAGAATAGATTGTGCGAATGAATTAGAATGGATTGTGCGAATGAATTAGAATGGATCGTACGAATGAATTAGAATACATCGTACGAATGAATTAGAATGGATCGTATGAATGAATTAGAATGGATCGTGCGAATGAATTAGAATGGATCGTACGAATGAAAAAGAATGGATTCGCACGAATGTATCCATTCTAATTCATTCGTACGATCCATTCTAATTCATTCGTACAATCCATTCTAATTCATTCGCATGATCCATTCGCATTCATTCAAACGATCCATTCTAATTCATTCATATGATCCATTCTAATTCATTCGCACGAATGTATCCATTCTAATTCATTCGTACGATCCATTCTAATTCATTTGTACGAATGTATCCACTCTAATTCATTCATACGATCCATTCTAATTCATTCGCACGAATGTATCCATTCCAATTCATTCGTACGATCCATTCTAATTCATTCGCACAATCTATTCTAATTCATTCGTATGATCAATTCTAATTCATTAGCATGATCCATTCTAATTCATTCGTACGATCTATTCTATTTCATTCGTACAATCCATTCTTACTCAATCGTATGATCCATTCTAATCCATTCGCACAATCTATTCTAATTCATTCGTACGATCCATTCTATTTCATTCGTACGATCTATTCTAATTCATACGATCCATTCTATTTCATTCATATGATCCATTTTAATTCATTCGCACGATCCATTCATTCATACAATCCATTCTAATTCTTTTGCACGAATGTATCCATTCTAATTCATTCGTACGATCCATTCTAATTCATTCGTACGATCCATTCTAATTCATTCGTACGATTCATTCTAATTCAATCCATTCTAATTCATTCGTACGATCCATTCTTACTCTTTCGTGCTAATGAATTAGAATGGATCGTGCGAATGAATTAGAATGGATCGTGCGAATGAATTAGAATGGATCGTACGAATGAATTAGAATGGATCGTACGAATGAATTAGAATGGATCGTTCGAATCAATTAGAATAGATTGTGCGAATGAATTAGAATGGATCGTACGAATGAATTAGAAAGGATACATTCGTGCGAATGAATTAGAATGGATCGTATGAGTGTGAATATATCGAATGGATCGTATTAATGAATTAGAATGGATCGTGCAAATGAATTAGAATGGATCGTACGAATGAGTAAGAATGGATCGTGCGAATGAATTAGAATGGATCATATGAATGAATTAGAATGGATCGTATGAATGAATTAGAATGGATCGTGCGAATAAATTAGAATGGATCGTATGAATGAATTAGAATAGATTGTGCGAATGAATTAGAATGGATCGTACGAATGAATTAGAATAGATACATTCGTGCGAATGAATTAGAATGGATCGTATGAATGAATTAGAATCGATCGTACGAATGAATTAGAATGGATCATGCGAATGAATTAGAATGGATCGTGCGAATGAATTAGAATAGATCGTACGAATGAAATAGAATAGATTGTACGAATGAGATAGAATGGATCGTACGAATGAATTAGAATGGATACATTCATGCGAATGAATTAGAATGGATCATACGAATGAATTAGAAAGGATTCCTTCGTGCGAATGAATTCGAATGGATCGTACGAATGAGTAAGAATGGATCGTACGAATGAATTAGAATGGATTGAATTAGAATGAATCGTACGAATGAATTAGAATGGATCGTACGAATGAATTAGAATGGATCGTACGAATGAATTAGAATGGATTGAATTAGAATGAATCGTACGAATGAATTAGAATGAATCATACCGTACGAATGAATTAGAATGGATCATACGAAGGAATTAGAATGGATCGTACGAATGAATTAGAATGGATCGTACGAATGAATTAGAATGGATCGTACGAAGGAATTAGTATGGATCGTACGAAGGAATTAGAATGGATAGTACGAATGAATTAGAATGGATACCTTCGTGCAAATGAATTAGAATGGATCGTACGAATGAGTAAGAATGGATCGTACGAATAAAATAGAATGGATCATATGAATGAATTAGAATGGATCGTGCGAATGAATTAGAATGGATCGTACGAATGAATTAGAATAGATTGTGCGAATGAATTAGAATGGATCGTACGAATGAATTAGAATGGATCGTACAAATGAATTAGAATGGATCGTATGAAAGAATTAGAATGGATCGTGCGAATGAATTAGAATGGATCGTACGAATGAAATAGAATGGATTCGCACGAATGTATCCATTCTAATTCATTCGTACGATCCATTCTAATTCATTCGTACAATCCATTCTAATTCATTCGCACGATCCATTCGCATTCACTCAAACGATCCATTCTAATTCATTCATATGATCCATTCTAATTCATTCGCACGAATGTATCCATTCTAATTCATTCGTACGATCCATTCTAATTCATTTGTACGAATGTATCCACTCTAATTCATTCTTACGATCCATTCTAATTCATTCGCACGAATGTATCCATTCCAATTCATTCGTACGATCCATTCTAATTCATTCGCACAATCTATTCTAATTCATTCGTACGATCCATTCTAATTCATTTGCACGATCCATTCTAATTCATTCATACGATCCATTCTATTTCATTCGTACGATCCATTCTTACTCATTCGTACGATCCATTCTAATTCATTTGCACGAAGGTATCCATTCTAATTCATTCGTACTATCCATTCTAATTCCTTCGTACGATCCATTCTAATTCCTTCGTGTGATCCATTCTAATTCATTCGTACGATCCATTCTAATTCATTCGTACGATCCATTCTAATTCATTCATACGGTATGATTCATTCTAATTCATTCGTACGATTCATTCTAATTCAATCCATTCTAATTCATTCGTACGATCCATTCTAATTCATTCGTACGATCCATTCTAATTCATTCGTACAATTTATTCTAATTCAATCCATTCTAATTCATTCGTACGATCCATTCTTACTCATTCGTACGATCCATTCTAATTCATTCGCACGAATGAATCCATTCTAATACATTCGTATGATCCATTCTAATTCATTCGCATGAATGTATCCATTCTAATTCATTCGTACGATCCATTCTATCTCATTCGTACAATCCATTCTAATTCATTCGTACGATCCATTCTAATTCATTCGCACGATCCATTCTAATTCATTCGCATGATCCATTCTAATTCATTCGTACGATCGATTCTAATTCATTCATACGATCCATTCTAATTCATTTGCACGAATATATCCATTCTAATTCATTCGTACGATCCATTCTAATTCATTCGCACAATCTATTCTAATTCATTCATACGATCCATTCTAATTTATTCGCACGATCCATTCTAATTCATTCATACGAATGAATTAGAATGGATCATACGAAGGAATTAGAATGGATCGTACGAATGAATTAGAATGGATCGTACGAAGGAATTAGAATGGATCGTACGAAGGAATTAGAATGGATCGTACGAATGAATTAGAATGGATCGTGCGAATAAATTAGAATGGATCGTATGAATGAATTAGAATAGATTGTGCGAATGAATTAGAATGGATCGTACGAATGAATTAGAAAGGATACATTCGTGCGAATGAATTAGAATGGATCGTATGAATGAATTAGAATGGATCGTGCGAATGAATTAGAATGGATCGTACGAATGAAATAGAATGGAGTCGCACGAATGTATCCATTTTAATTCATTCGTACGATCCATTCTAATTCATTCGTACAATCCATTCTAATTCATTCGCACGATCCATTCGCATTCACTCAAACGATCCATTCTAATTCATTCATATGATCCATTCTAATTCATTCGCACGAATGTATCCATTCTAATTCATTCGTACGATCCATTCTAATTCATTTGTACGAATGTATCCACTCTAATTCATTCATACGATCCATTCTAATTCATTTGTACGAATGTATCCACTCTAATTCATTCGTACGAATGAATTAGAATGGATCGTATGAGTGTGAATGAATTAGAATGGATCGTGCGAATGAATTAGAATGGATCGTATTAATGAATTAGAATGGATCGTATGAATGAAATAGAATAGATCGTACGAATAAATTAGAATAGATCGTATGAATGAATTAGAATGGATCTTACGAATGAAATAGAATGGATCGTATGAATTAGAATGGATCGTACGAAGGAATTAGAATGGATCGTATGAATGAATTAGATTGGATCGTATTAATGAATTTGAATGGATCGTATGAATGAATTAGATTGGATCGTATGAATGAATTAGAATGGATCTTGCGAATGAATTAGAATGGATCATACGAATGAAATAGAATTGATCGTGCGAATGAATTAGAATGGATCGTACGAATGAATTAGAATGTATCGTATGAATGAATTAGATTGGATCGTATTAATGAATTAGATTGGATACATTCGTGCGAATGAATTAGAATGGATCGTACGAATGAATTAGAATAGATTGTGCGAATGAATTAGAATGGAATGTACGAATGAATTAGAAAGGATCGTACGAATGAATTAGAATGGATCGTATGAATGAATTAGAATGGATCGTGCGAATGAATTAGAATGGATCGTACGAATGAAATACAATGGATTCGCACGAATGTATCCATTCTAATTCATTCGTACGATCCATTCTAATTCATTCGTACAATCCATTCTAATTCATTCACACGATCCATTCGCATTCACTCAAACGATCCATTCTAATTCATTCATCCATTCTAATTCATTCGCACGAATGTATCCATTCTAATTCATTCGTACGATCCATTCTAATTCATTTGTATGAATGTATCCACTCTAATTCATTCATACGATCCATTCTAATTCATTCGCACGAATGTATCCATTCCAATTCATTCGTACGATCCATTCTAATTCATTCGCACAATCTATTCTAATTCATTCGTACGATCAATTCTAATTCATTAGCATGATCCATTCTAATTCATTCGTACGATCTATTCTATTTCATTCGTACAATCCATTCTTACTCAATCGTATGATCCATTCTAATCCATTCGCACAATCTATTCTAATTCATTCGTACGATCCATTCTATTTCATTCGTACGATCCATTCTAATTCATACGATCCATTCTATTTCATTCACACGATCTATTTTAATTCATTCGCACGATCCATTCTAATTCATTCATACGATCCATTCTAATTCATTCGTACGATCCATTATAATTTCTTCGTATGATCTATTCTAATTCCTTCGTACGATCCATTCTAATTCCTTCGTACGATCCATTCAAATTCATTCGCACGAATCTATCCATTCTAATTCATTCGTACGATCCATTCTAATTCATTCGCACGATCCATTCTAATTCATTAATACGATCCAATCTAATTCATTCATACGATCTTTTCTAATTCATTCGCACGAATAAATCCTTTCTAATTCATTCGTACGATCCATTCTAATTCATTCGCACAATCTATTCTAATTCATTAGTACGATCCATTCTAATTCATTCGTACGATCCATTCTAATTCATTAGCACGATCCAAATTCATTTATCCGTACGATCTATTCTATTTCATTCGTACAATCCATTCTTATCGCACGATCCATTCTAATTCATTCGCACGATCCATTCTCCATTCTAATTCCTTCGTACGATCCATTCTAATTCCTTCGTATCCATTCTAATTCACTCATACGATCCATTCTAATTCATTCATACGATCTATTCTAATTCATTCGCATGAATGTATCCATTCTAATTCATTCGTACGATCCATTCTAATTCATTCGCACAATCTATTCTAATTCATTCATACGATCCATCCTAATTCATTCGCACGAATGTATCCATTCTAATTCATTCGTACAATCCATTCTATTTCATTCGTACGATCCATTCTAATTCATTCGCACAATCTATTCTAATTCATTCATACGATCCATTCTAATTTATTCGCACGATCCATTCTAATTCATTCTATTTCATTCGTATGAATTAGAATGGATACATTCGTGCAAATGAATTAGAATGGATCGTATGAATGAATTAGATTGGATCGTATGCATGAATTAGAATGGATCGTGCGAATGAATTAGAATGGATCGTACGAATAAATTAGAATGGATCGAACGAATGAATTAGAATGGATACATTCGTGCAAAAGAATTAGAATGGATTGTATGAATGAATTAGAATGGATCGTGCGAATGAATTAGAATGGATCGTACGAATGAATTAGAATGGATACATTCGTGCGAAAGAGTTAGAATAGATCGTATGAATGAATTAGAATAGATCGTATGAATGAAATAGAATGGATCGTATGAATGAATTAGAATGGATCGTGCGAATGAATTAGAATGCATCGTACGAATGAATTAGAATGGATCGTACGAAAGAATTAGAATGGATCGTACGAATGAATTAGAAAGGATACATTCGAATTCATTCGTACGATCCATTCTAATTCCTTCGTACGATCCATATTCTAATTCATTCGTACGATCCATTCTAATTCATTCGCACGATCCATTCTAATTCATTCGCATGATCCATTCTAATTTATTCGCACGATCCATTCTAATTCATTCATACGAATGAATTAGAATGGATCATATGAAGGAATTAGAATGGATCGTACGAAGGAATTAGAATGGATCGTGCGAATAAATTAGAATGGATCGTATGAATGAATTAGAATAGATTGTGCGAATGAATTAGAATGGATCGTACGAATGAATTAGAATGGATACATTCGTGCGAATGAATTAGAATGGATCGTATGAATGAATTAGAATGGATCGTGCGAATGAATTAGAATGGATCGTACGAATGAAATAGAATGGATTCGCACGAATGTATCCATTCTAATTCATTCGTACGATTCATTCTAATTCATTCGTACAATCCATTCTAATTCATTCGCACGATCCATTCGCATTCACTCAAACGATCCATTCTAATTCATTCATATGATCCATTCTAATTCATTCGCACGAATGTATCCATTCTAATTCATTCGTACGATCCATTCTAATTCATTTGTACGAATGTATCCACTCTAATTCATTCATACGATCCATTCTAATTCATTTGTACGAATGTATCCACTCTAATTCATTCGTACGAATGAATTAGAATGGATCGTATGAGTGTGAATGAATTAGAATGGATCGTGCGAATGAATTAGAATGGATTGTATTAATGAATTAGAATGGATCATATGAATGAAATAGAATAGATCGTACAAATGAATTAGAATGGATCGTATGAATCAATTAGAATGGATCGTACGAAGGAATTAGAATGGATTGTATGAATGAATTAGAATAGATCGTATGAATGAATTAGAATGGATCTTACGAATGAATTAGAATGGATCGTATGAATTAGAATGGATCGTACGAAGGAATTAGAGTGGATCGTATGAATGAATTAGATTTGATCGTATTAATGAATTTGAATGGATCGTATGAATGAATTAGATTGGATCGTATGAATGAATTAGAATGGATCTTGCGAATGAATTAGAATGGATCGTACGAATGAAAAAGAATGGATCGTGCGAATGAATTAGAATGGATCGTACGAATGAATTAGAATGTATCGTATGAATGAATTAGATTGGATCGTATTAATGAATTAGATTGGATCGTATTAATGAATTAGAATGAATCGTACGAATGAATTAGAATGGATACATTCATGCGAATGAATTAGAATGGATCGTACGAATGAATTAGAATAGATTGTGCGAATGAATTAGAATGGATCGTACAAATGAATTAGAATGGATCGTACGAATGAATTAGAATGGATCGTATGAATGAATTAGAATGGATCGTTCGAATGAATTAGAATGGATCGTACGAATGAAATAGAATGGGTTCGCACGAATGTATCCATTCTAATTCATTCGTACGATCCATTCTAATTCATTCGTACAATACATTCTAATTCATTCGCACGATCCATTCGCATTCACTCAAACGATCCATTCTAATTCGTTCATATGATCCATTCTAATTCATTCGCACGAATGTATCCATTCTAATTCATTCGTACGATCCATTCTAATTCATTTGTACGAATGTATCCACTCTAATTCATTCATACGATCCATTCTAATTCATTCGCACGAATGTATCCATTCCAATTCATTCGTACGATCCATTCTAATTCATTCGCACAATCTATTCTAATTCATTCGTACGATCAATTCTAATTCATTAGCATGATCCATTCTAATTCATTCGTACGACCTATTCTATTTCATTCGTACAATCCATTCTTACTCAATCGTATGATCCATTCTAATCCATTCGCACAATCTATTCTAATTCATTCGTACGATCCATTCTATTTCATTCGTACGATCCATTCTAATTCATACGATCCATTCTATTTCATTCATACGATCCATTTTAATTCATTCGCACGATCCATTCTAATTCATTCATACGATCCATTCTAATTCATTTGTACGATCCATTCTAATTTCTTCGTATGATCTATTCTAATTTCTTCGTACGATCCATTCTAATTCCTTCGTACGATCCATTCAAATTCATTCGCACGAATCTATCCATTCTAATTCATTCGTACGATCCATTCTAATTCTTTCGCACGATCCATTCTAATTCATTAATACGATCCAATCTAATTCATTCATACGATCTATTCTAATTCATTCGCACGAATATATCCTTTCTAATTCATTCGTACGATCCATTCTAATTCATTCACACAATCTATTCTAATTCATTAGTACGATCCATTCTAATTCATTCGTACGATCCATTCTAATTCATTAGCACGATCCAAATTCATTTATCCGTACGATCTATTCTATTTCATTCGTACGATCCATTCTTATCGCACGATCCATTCTAATTCCTTTGTATCCATTCTAATTCACTCATACGATCCATTCTATTTCATTCATACGATCCATTCTAATTCATTCGCATGAATGTATCCATTCTAATTCATTCGTACGATCCATTCTAATTCATTCGCACAATCTATTCTAATTCATTCATACGATCCACCCTAATTCATTCGCACGAATGTATCCATTCTAATTCATTCGTACAATCCATTCTATTTCATTCGTACGATCCATTCTAATTCATTCGCACAATCTATTCTAATTCATTCATACGATCCATTCTAATTTATTCGCACGATCCATTCTAATTCATTCTATTTCATTCGTATGAATTAGAATGGATACATTCGTGCGAATGAATTAGAATGGATCGTAAGAATGAATTAGATTGGATCGTATGCATGAATTAGAATGGATCGTGCGAAGGAATTAGAATGGATCGTACGAATGAATTAGAATGGATCGAACGAATGAATTAGAATGGATACATTCGTGCAAAAGAATTAGAATGGATTGTATGAATGAATTAGAATGGATCGTGCGAATGAGTTAGAATGGATCGTACGAATGAATTAGAATGGATACATTCGTGCGAAAGAATTAGAATAGATCGTATGAATAAATTAGAATGGATCGTATGAATGAAATAGAATGGATTGTACGAATGAATTAGAATGGATCGTGCGAATGAATTAGAATGGATCATACGAATGAATTAGAATGGATCGTACGAAGGAATTAGAATGGATCGTACGAATGAATTAGAAAGGATACATTCGAATTCATTCGTACGATCCATTCTAATTCCTTCGTACGATCCATATTCTAATTCATTCGTACGATCCATTCTAATTCATTCGCACGATCCATTCTAATTCATTCATACAATCCATTCTAAATCATTCGTACGATCCATTCTAATTCATTCGTACGATCCATTCTAATTCATTCGCACAATCTATTCTAATTCATTCGTACGATCCATTCTAATTCATTCGCACGATCCATTCTAATTCATTCATACGATCCATTCTATTTCATTCGTACGATCCATTCTTACTCATTCGTACGATCCATTCTAATTCATTTGCACGAAGGTATCCATTCTAATTCATTCGTACTATCCATTCTAATTCCTTCGTATGACCCATTCTAATTCCTTCGTGCGATCCATTCTAATTCATTCGTACGATCCATTCTAATTCATTCGTACGATCCATTCTAATTCTTTCGTATGATCCATTCTAATTCATTCGTACGGTATGATTCATTCTAATTCATTCGTACGATTCATTCTAATTCAATCCATTCTAATTCATTCGTACGATCCATTCTAATTCATTCGTACGATCCATTCTAATTCATTCGTATGATTCATTCTAATTCAATCCATTCTAATTCATTCGTACGATCCATTCTTGGTCATTCGTACGATCCATTCTAATTCATTCGCACGAATGAATCCATTCTAATTCATTCGTATGATCCATTCTAATTCATTCGCATGAATGTATCCATTCTAATTCATTCGTCCGATCCATTCTATCTCATTCGTACAATCCATTCTATTTCATTCGTACGATCCATTCTAATTCATTCGCACGATCCATTCTAATTCATTCGCATGATCCATTCTAATTCATTCGTACGATCGATTCTAATTCATTCATACGATCCATTCAAATTCATTCGCACGAATATATCCATTCTAATTCATTCGTACGATCCATTCTAATTCATACGCACAATCTATTCTAATTCATTCATACGATCCATTCTAATTTATCCGCACGATCCATTCTAATTCATTCATACGAATGAATTAGAATGGATCATACGAATGAATTAGAATGGATCGTACGAATGAATTAGAATGGATCGTACGAAGGAATTAGAATGGATCGTACGAAGGAATTAGAATGGATCGTATGAATGAATTAGAATGGACCGTGCGAATAAATTAGAATGGATCGTATGAATGAATTAGAATAGATTGTGCGAATGAATTAGAATGGATCGTACGAATGAATTAGAATGGATACATTCGTGCGAATGAATTAGAATGGATCGTATAAATGAATTAGAATGGATCGTGCGAATGAATTAGAATGGATCGTACGAATGAAATAGAATGGATTCGCACGAATGTATCCATTCTAATTCATTCGTACGATCCATTCTAATTCATTCGTACGATCCATTCTAATTCATTCGCACAATCCATTCACATTCACTCAAACGATCCATTCTAATTCATTCATATGATCCATTCTAATTCATTCGCACGAATGTATCCATTCTAATTCATTCGTACGATCCATTCTAATTCATTTGTACGAATGTATCCACTCTAATTCATTCATACGATCCATTCTAATTCATTTGTACGAATGTATCCACTCTAATTCATTCGTACGAATGAATTAGAATGGATCGTATGAGTGTGAATGAATTAGAATGGATCGTGCGAATGAATTAGAATAGATCGTATTAATGAATTAGAATGGATCGTATGAATGAAATAGAATAGATCGTACGAATGAATTAGAATGGATCGTATGAATGAATTAGAATGGATCGTACGAAGGAATTAGAATGGATTGTATGAATGAATTAGAATAGATCGTATGAATGAATTAGAATGGATCTTACGAATGAATTAGAATGGATCGTATGAATTAGAATGGATCGTACGAAGGAATTAGAATGGATCGTATGAATGAATTAGATTGGATCGTATTAATGAATTTGAATGGATCGTATGAATGAATTAGATTGGATCGTATGAATGAATTAGAATGGATCTTGCGAATGAATTAGAATGGATCGTACGAATGAAATAGAATGGATCGTGCGAATGAATTAGAATGGATCGTACGAAAGAATTAGAATGGATCGTATGAATGAATTAGATTGGATCGTATTAATGAATTAGATTGGATCGTATTAACGAGTTAGAATGGATCGTATGAATGAATTAGAATGGATACATTCGTGCGAATGAATTAGAATGGATCGTACGAATGAATTAGAATAGATTGTGCGAATGAATTAGAATGGATCGTACGAATGAATTAGAATGGATCGTACGAATGAATTAGAATGGATCGTATGAATGAATTAGAATGGATCGTGCGAATGAATTAGAATGGATCGTACGAATGAAATAGAATGGATTCGCACGAATGTATCCATTCTAATTCATTCGTACGATCCATTCTAATTCATTCGTACAATCCATTCTAATTCATTCGCACGATCCATTCGCATTCACTCAAACGATCCATTCTAATTCATTCATATGATCCATTCTAATTCATTCGCACGAATGTATCCATTCTAATTCATTCGTACAATCCATTCTAATTCATTTGTACGAATGTAGCCACTCTAATTCATTCATACGATCCATTCTAATTCATTCGCACGAATGTATCCATTCCAATTCATTCGTACGATCCATTCTAATTCATTCGCACAATCTAATCTAATTCATTCGTACGATCAATTCTAATTCATTAGCATGATCCATTCTAATTCATTCGTACGATCTATTCTATTTCATTCGTACAATCCATTCTTACTCAATCGTATGATCCATTCTAATCCATTCGCACAATCTATTCTAATTCATTCGTACGATCAATTCTATTTCATTCGTACGATCCACTCTAATTCATTCGTATGAGTGAATTAGAATGGATACGAAGGAATTAGAAGGGATCGTACGAAGGAATTAGAATGGAGAATGGATCATGCGAATGAATTAGAATAGATCGTGCGATAAGAATGGATAGTACGAATGAAATAGAATAGATCATACGGATAAATGAATTTGGATCGTGCAAATGAATTAGAATGGATCGTACGAATAAATTAGAATGGATCGTACTAATGAATTAGAATAGATTGTGCGAATGAATTAGAATGGATCGTACGAATGAATTAGAAAGGATATATTCGTGCAAATGAATTAGAA
Source organism: Chamaelirium japonicum (assembly GCA_947650365.1). Lineage (NCBI taxonomy): Eukaryota > Viridiplantae > Streptophyta > Magnoliopsida > Liliales > Melanthiaceae > Chamaelirium > Chamaelirium japonicum. The sequence goes on along the minus strand of OX393557.1, from coordinate 531,119 downwards.
TAGATCGTATGAATGAATTAGATTGGATCGTATTAATTAATTAGAATGGATCGTGCGAATGAATTAGAATGGATCGTACGAATGAATTTGAATGGATCGTACGAACGAATTAGAATGGATCATACGAAGGAATTAGAATAGATCATACGAAGAAATTAGAATGGATCGTACGAATGAATTAGAATGGATCGTATGAATCAAGTAGAATGGATCGTGCGAATGAATTAAAATGGATCGTATGAATGAAATAGAATGGATCGTATGAATTAGAATGGATCGTACGAATGAAATAGAATGGATCGTACGAATGAATTAGAATGGATTGTGCGAATGGATTAGAATGGATCATACGATTGAGTACGAATGAAATAGAATAGATCGTACGAATGAATTAGAATGGATCATGCTAATGAATTAGAATTGATCGTACGAATGAATTAGAATAGATTGTGCGAATGAATTAGAATGGATCGTACGAATGAATTGGAATGGATACATTCGTGCGAATGAATTAGAATGGATCGTATGAATGAATTAGAGTGGATACATTCGTACAAATGAATTTGAATGGATCGTACGAATGAATTAGAATGGATCGTACGAATGAATTAGAATGGATACATTCATGCGAATGAATTAGAATGGATCATACGAATGAATTAGAATGGATTCATTCGTGCGAATAAATTAGAATGGATTGTACGAATGAGTAAGAATGGATCGTACGAATGAATTAGATTGGATTGAATTAGAATGAATCGTACGAATGAATTAGAATGTATTGAATTAGAATGAATCGTACGAATGAATTAGAATGAATCATACCGTACGAATGAATTAGAATGGATCATATGAAGGAATTAGAATGGATCGTACGAATGAATTAGAATGGATCGTACGAAGGAATTAGAATGGATCGTACGAAGGAATTAGAATGGATCGTACGAAGGAATTAGAATGGATAGTACGAATGAATTAGAATGGATACCTTCGTGCAAATGAATTAGAATGGATCGTACGAATGAGTAAGAATGGATCGTACGAATGAAATAGAATGGATCGTATGAATGAATTAGAATGGATCGTGCGAACGAATTAGAATGGATCGTACGAATGAATTAGAATTGATTGTGCGAATGAATTAGAATGGATCGTACGAATGAATTAGAATGGATCATACGAATGAATTAGAATGGATCGTATGAATGAATTAGAATGGATCGTGCGAATGAATTAGAATGGATCGTACGAATGAAATAGAATGGATTCGCACGAATGTATCAATTCTAATTCATTCGTACGATCTATTCTAATTCATTCGTACGATCCATTCTAATTCATTAATACGATCCAATCTAATTCATTCATACGATCCATTCTAATTCATTCGTACGATCCATTCTAATTCATTAGAATAGATCGTATGAATGAATTAGATTGGATCGTATGAATGAATTAGAATGGATCATGCGAATGAATTGAATGGATCATACGAATGAATTAGAATGGATCGTTTGAATGAATTAGAATGGATCGTACTTATGAATTAGAATGGGTCGTTTAAGTGAATGCGAATGGATCGTGCGAATGAATTAGAATGGATTGTACGAATGAATTAGAATGAATCGTACGAATGAATTAGAATGGATACATTCGTGCGAATCCATTCTATTTCATTCGTACGATCCATTCTAATTCATTCACACGATCCATTCTAATTCATTCATACGATCCATTCTAATTCATTCGTACGATCCATTCTAATTCATTCGCACAATCTATTCTAATTCATTCGTACGATCCATTCTAATTCATTCGCACGATCCATTCTAATTCATTCATACGATCCATTCTATTTCATTCGTACGATCCATTCTTACTCATTCGTACGATCCATTCTAATTCATTTGGACGAAGGTATCCATTCTAATTCATTCGTACTATCCATTCTAATTCCTTCTTACGATCCATTCTAATTCCTTCGTACGATCCATTCTAATTCATTCGTACGATCCATTCTAATTCATTCGTACGATCCATTCTAATTCCTTCGTATGATCCATTCTAATTCATTCGTACGGTATGATTCATTCTAATTCATTCGTACGATTCATTCTAATTCAATCCATTCTAATTCATTCGTACGATCCATTCTAATTCATTCGTACGATCCATTCTAATTCATTCGTACGATTCATTCTAATTCAAACCATTCTAATTCATTCGTACGATCCATTCTTACTCATTCGTACGATCCATTCTAATTCATTCGCACGAATGAATCCATTCTAATTTATTTGTATGATCCATTCTAATTCATTCGCATGAATGTATCCATTCTAATTCATTCGTACGATCCATTCTATCTCATTCGTACAATCCATTCTATTTCATTCGTACGATCCATTCTAATTCATTCGCACGATCCATTCTAATTCATTCGCATGATCCATTCTAATTCATTCGTACGATCGATTCTAATTCATTCATACGATCCATTCTAATTCATTCGCACAATCTATTCTAATTCATTCATACGATCCATTCTAATTTATTCGCACGATCCATTCTAATTCATTCATACGATCCATTCTAATTCATTCATATGATCCATTCTAATTCATTCGCACGATCCATTCTTACTCATTCGTACGATCCATTCTAATTCATTCGCACGATCCATTCTAATTCATTAATACGATCCTTTCTAATTCATTCGCACGATCCATTCTAATTCATTCACACTCATACGATCCATTCTAATTCATTCGCACGAACGTATCCTTTCTAATTCATTCGTACGATCCATTCTAATTCATTCGCACAATCTATTCTAATTCATTCGAACGATCCATTCTAATTCATTCGTATGATCCATTCTAATTCATTCGTACGATCCATTCTAATTCATTCTCACGATCCATTCTAATTCATTCGCACGATCCATTCTAATTCATTAGCACGATCCATTCTAATTCATTCGTACGATCCATTCTAATTCATTTATACGATCCAATCTAATTCATTCATACGATCCATTCTAATTCTTTCGCACGAATGTATCCATTCTAATTCATTCGTACGATCCATTCTAATTCATTAGCACGAAAAAACACAATCCACTTGTGGGGGAAAATCTTCGTGCCGACCCGAAGACTTCGCCTCACCAGTCAATTGAAGTTGAAGTTGACGTTGAAGATCGTTGGTCGATCTGTTGATTGGAGTTGCAGCTTTTGATATGTAAACAGAGAGAGAGGGAGATGCAATAAGAGAATTGACACGAGAGATGTGATCTCGGAGTTCAGCCGAAGCCTACGTCTCCGTGCTATAGGGAGCAACCCGAATTCACTAACACTTGTATCGAAGTGATCTCGACAGGCCGAGTATCACTGAAATCACCTTTCACCTTTTCAAAGAGAAGGTCAAGATTAAAGAGAAGGGAAGGATGTGAAGTTGGAAATCCCAGAGCTCTGGTTTTAGAATTGAGAGTTCGATCCATTTACATTCGAAGGCTCTCCTATTTATAGGATTCTCTGGGAGGAATTCCGGGGTAAATGGCGGTTTCTGCTGTCGTATCTGGGGATCCTCCAGGTAAGGCTGGTGGGTCCTGCTGTTGTCTTCGGGGGCCCACCAGGCAGGGCCGGTGGGTCCCGCTGTTGTCTTCGAGGGCCCACCAGGCAGGGCCGGTGGGTCCCGCTGTTGTCTTTGGGGGCCTACCAGGCAGGGCCGGTGGGTCCCTCTATAGTCTCCGGGGGCCCACCAGGCAGGACCGGTGGGTCCCGCTGTTTGCAGACTTCTTGCCAAAATTTGCACCCACACCACTCACATACGAATAAATTAGAATGAATTAGAATGGATTGTGTGAATGAATTAGAATGGATCGTATGAATGAATTAGAATGGATCGTGCGAATGAATTAGAATGGATCATGCGAATGAATTAAAATGGATCGTATGAATGAAATAGAATGGATCGTATGAATTAGAATGGATCGTACGAATGAAATAGAATGGATCGTACGAATGAATTAGAATGGATTGTGCGAATGGATTAGAATGGATCATACGATTGAGTAATAATGGATTGTACGAATGAAATAGAATAGGTCGTACGAATGAATTAGAATGGATCATGCTAATGAATTAGAATTGATCGTACGAATGAATTAGAATAGATTGTGCGAATGAATTAGAATGGATCGTACGAATGAATTGGAATGGATACATTCGTGCGAATGAATTAGAATGGATCTTATGAATGAATTAGAGTGGATACATTCGTACAAATGAATTAGAATGGATCGTACGAATGAATTAGAATGGATACATTCGTGCGAATGAATTAGAATGGATCATATGAATGAATTAGAATGGATCGTTTGAGTGAATGCGAATGGATCGTGCGAATGAATTAGAATGGATTGTACGAATGAATTAGAATGGATCGTACGAATGAATTAGAATGGATACATTCGTGCGAATCCATTCTATTTCATTCGTACGATCCATTCTAATTCATTCGCACGATCCATTCTAATTCATTCGTACGATCCATTCTAATTCATTCGTACGATCCATTCTAATTCATTCGTACGATCCATTCTAATTCATTCGCACAATCTATTCTAATTCATTCGTACGATCCATTCTAATTCATTCGCACGATCCATTCTAATTCATCCATACGATCCACTCTATTTCATTCGTACGATCCATTCTTACTCATTCGTACGATCCATTCTAATTCATTTGCACGAAGGTATCCATTCTAATTCATTCGTACTATCCATTCAAATTCCTTCATACGATCCATTCTAATTCCTTCGTACGATCCATTCTAATTCATTCGTACGATCCATTCTAATTCATTCGTACGATCCATTCTAATTCTTTCGTATGATCCATTCTAATTCATTCGTACGGTATGATTCATTCTAATTCATTCGTATGATTCATTCTAATTCAATCCATTCTAATTCATTCGTACGATCCATTCTAATTCATTCGTACGATCCATTCTAATTCATTCGTACGATTCATTCTAATTCAATCCATTCTAATTCATTCGTACGATCCATTCTTACTCATTCGTACGATCCATTCTAATTCATTCTCACGAATGAATCCATTCTAATTCATTCGTATGATCCATTCTAATTCATTCGCATGAATGTATCCATTCTAATTCATTCGTACGATCCATTCTATCTCATTCGTACAATCCATTCTATTTCATTCGTACGATCCATTCTAATTCATTCGCACGATCCATTCTAATTCATTCGCATGATCCATTCTAATTCATTCGTACGATCGATTCTAATTCATTCATACGATCCATTCAAATTCATTCGCATGAATGTATCCGTTCTAATTCATTCGTACGATCCATTCTAATTCATTCGCACAATCTATTCTAATTCATTCATACGATCCATTCTAATTTATTCGCACGATCCATTCTAATTCATTCATACGATCCATTCTAATTCATTCATATGATCCATTCTAATTCATTCGCACGATCCATTCTTACTCATTCGTACGATCCATTCTAATTCATTTGCACGATCCATTCTAATTCATTAATACGATCCATTCTAGAATAGATCGTGCGAATGAATTAGAATTGATCGTACGAATGAATTGGAATGGATACATTCGTGCGAATGAATTAGAATGGATCGTATGAATGAATTAGAGTCGATACATTCGTACAAATGATTTAGAATGGATCGTACGAATGAATTAGAATGGATACATTCGTGCGAATGAATTAGAATGGATCATATGAATGAATTAGAATGGATCGTTTGAGTGATTGCGAATGGATCGTGCGAATGAATTAGAATAGATTGTACGAATGAATTAGAATGGATCGTACGAATGAATTAGAATGGATACATTCGTGCGAATCCATTTTATTTCATTCGTACGATCCATTCTAATTCATTCGCACGATCCATTCTAACTCATTCATACGATCCATTCTAATTCATTCGTACGATCCATTCTAATTCATTCGTACGATCCTTTCTAATTTATTCGCACAATCTATTCTAATTCATTCGTACGATCCATTCTAATTCATTCGCACGATCCATTCTAATTCATTCATACGATCCATTCTATTTCATTCGTACGAATGTATGCATTCTAATTCATTCGTACGATCCATTCTAATTCATTTGTACGAATGTATCCACTCTAATTCATTCATACGATCCATTCTAAGTATCGTACGAATTAATTAGAATGGATACATTCATGCGAATGAATTAGAATGGATCATACGAATGAATTAGAATGGATTCATTCGTGCGAATGAATTAGAATGGATCGTATGAATGAATTAGAATCGATCGGACGAATGAATTAGAATGGATCATGCGAATGAATTAGAATGGATTGTGCGAATGAATTAGAATGGATCGTACGAATGAAATAAAATGGATTGTACGAATGAGATAGAATGGATCGTACGAATGAATTAGAATGGATAAATTCATGCGAATGAATTAGAATAGATCATACGAATGAATTAGAATGGATTCATTCGTGCGAATGAATTAGAATGGATCGTACGAATGAGTAAGAATGGATCGTACGAATGAATTATAATGGATTGAATTAGAATGAATCGTACGAATGAATTAGAATGGATCGTACGAATGAATTAGAATGGATCGTATGAATGAATTAGAATGGATCGTACGAATGAATTAGAATGGATTGAATTAGAATGAATCGTACGAATGAATTAGAATGAATCATACCGTACGAATGAATTAGAATGGATCATACGAAGGAATTAGAATGGATCGTACGAATGAATTAGAATGGATCGTACGAATGAATTAGAATGGATCGTACGAATGAATTAGAATGGATTGAATTAGAATGAATCGTACGAATGAATTAGAATGAATCATACCGTACGAATGAATTAGAATGGATCATACGAAGGAATTAGAATGGATCGTACGAATGAATTAGAATGGATCGTACCAATGAATTAGAATGGATCGTACGAAGGAATTAGAATGGATAGTACGAAGGAATTAGAATGGATACCTTCGTGCAAATGAATTAGAATGCATCGTACGAATGAGTAAGAATGGATCATACGAATGAAATAGAATGGATCGTATGAATGAATTAGAATGGATCGTGCGAATGAATTAGAATGGATCATACGAATGAATTAGAATAGATTGTGCGAATGACTTAGAATGGATCGTACAAATGAATTAGAATGGATCGTACGAATGAATTAGAATGGATCGTACGAATGAGTAAGAATGGATCGTACGAATGAAATAGAATGCATCGTATGAATGAATTAGAATCGATACGTGCGAATGAATTAGAATTGATCGTACGAATGAATTAGAATAGATTGTGCGAATGAATTATGATGGATCGTACGAATGAATTGGAATGGATACATTCGTGCGAATGAATTAGAATGGATCGTACGAATGAAATAGAATGGATCGTGCGAATGAATTAGAATGAATCGTACGAATGAATTAGAATGGATCGTACGAATGACTTAGAATGGATCGTTCGAATGAATTAGAATGGATCGTACGAATGAATTAGAATGGATAGATTCGTGCAAATGAATTTGAATGGATCGTACGAAGGAATTAGAATGGATCATAGGAAGGAATTAGAATAGATCATACGAAGAAATTAGAATGGATCGTATGAATGAATTAGAATGGATCGTACGAATGAATTAGAATGGATCGTGCGAATAAATTAGAATGGATCGTATGAATGAATTAGAATGGATCGTGCAAATGAATTAGAATATGGATCGTATGAAGGAATTAGAATGGATCGTACGAATGAATTCGAATGTATCCTTTCTAATTCATTCGTACGATCCATTCTAATTCCTTCGTACGATCCATTCTAATTCATTCGTACGATCCATTCTAATTCATTCGCACGATCCATTCTAATTCATTCGTATGATCCAATCTAATTCATTCGTACGATCCATTCTAATTCATTAGCATGATCCATTCTAATTCATTAGCATGATCCATTCTAATTCATTTATACGATCCATTTTAATTCATTCGCACGATCCATTCTAATTCATTCATACGATCCATTCTAATTCATTCGTACGATCCATTCTAATTTCTTCGTATGATCTATTCTAATTCTTTCGTACGATCCATTCTAATTCCTTCGTACGATCCATTCTAATCCATTCTAATTCATTCGCACGATCCATTCTAATTCATTCATACGATCCATTCTAATTAGAATCGTGCAAAAGAAATAGAATGGATTGTATGAATGAGTAAGAATGGATCGTACGAATGAAATAGAATGGATCGTATGAATGAATTAGAATGGATCGTGCGAATGAATTAGAATGGATCGTACGAATGAATTAGAATAGATTGTGCGAATGAATTAGAATGGATCGTACGAATGAATTAGAATGGATCGTACGAATGAATTAGAATGGATCGTATGAATGAATTAGAATGGATCGTGCGAATGAATTAGAATGGATCGTACGAATGAAATAGAATGGATTCGCACGAATGTATCCATTCTAATTTATTCGTACGATCCATTCTAATTCATTCGTACAATCCATTCTAATTCATTCGCACGATCCATTCGCATTCACTCAAACGATCCATTCTAATTCATTCATATGATCCATTCTAATTCATTCGCACGAATGTATCCATTCTAATTCATTCGTACGATCCATTCTATTTCATTCGTACGATCCATTCTTACTCATTCATACAATCCATTCTATTTTTTTTGCACGAATGTATCCATTCTAATTAGAATGGATCGTATGAATGAATTAGAATGGATCGTGCGAATGAATTAGAATGGATTAGAATGGATCGTACGAAGGAATTAGAATGGATCGTACGAAGGAATTAGAATAGATCATACGAAGAAATTAGAATGGATCGTACGAATGAATTAGAATGGACCGTATGAATGAATTAGAATGGATCGTGCGAATGAATTAAAATGGATCGTATGAATGAATTAGAATGGATCGTACGAATGAATTAGAATGGATACATTCGTGCGAATGAATTAGAATGGATCATATGAATGAATTAGAATGGATCGTACGAATGAATTAGAAAGGATATATTCGTGCGAATGAATTAGAATAGATCATATGAATGAATTAGATTGGATCGTATTAATGAATTAGAATGGATCGTGCGAATGAATTAGAATGGATCATACGAATGAATTAGAATGGATAGATTCGTGCGAATGAATTTGAATGGATCGTACGAAGGAATTAGAATGGATCGTACGAAGGAATTAGAATAGATCATACGAAGAAATTAGAATGGATCGTACGAATGAATTAGAATGGATCGTATGAATGAATTAGAATGGATCGTGCGAATGAATTAAAATTGATCGTATGAATGAACTAGAATGGATCGTATGAATTAGAATGGATCGTACGAATGAAATAGAATGGATCGTACGAATAAATTAGAATAGATTGTGTGAATGAATTAGAATGGATCGTACGAATGAATTAGAATGGATACATTCATGCTAATGAATTAGAATGGATCATACGAATGAATTAGAATGGATTCATTCGTGCGAATGAATTAGAATGGATCATACGAATGAGTAAGAATGGATCGTACGAATGAATTAGAATGGATTGAATTAGAATGAATCGTACGAATGAATTAGAATGGATCGTACGAATGAATTAGAATGGATCGTACGAATGAATAAGAATGGATTGAATTAGAATAAATCGTACGAATAAATTAGAATGAATCATACCGTACGAATGAATTAGAATGGATCATACGAAGGAATTAGAATGGATCGTACGAATGAATTAGAATGGATCGTACGAAAGAATTAGAATGGATCGTACGAAGGAATTAGAATGGATAGTACGAATGAATTAGAGTGGATCATGCTAATGAATTAGAATTGATCATACGAATGAATTAGAATAGATTGTGCGAATGAATTAGAATGGATCATACGAATGAATTGGAATGGATACATTCGTGTGAATGAATTAGAATGGATCGTATGAATGAATTAGAGTGGATACATTCGTACAAATGAATTAGAATGGATCGTACGAATGAATTAGAATGGATCATATGAATGAATTAGAATAGAACGTTTGAGTGAATGCGAATGGATCGTGCGAATGAATTAGAATGGATTGTACGAATGAATTAGAATGGATCGTACGAATGAATTAGAATGGATACATTCGTGCGAATGAATTAGAATGGATCGTATGAATGAATTAGAATGGATTGTACGAATAAGTTAGAATAGATCGTACGAATGAATTAGAATAGATTGTACGAATGAATTAGAATGGATCGTACGAATGAATTAGAATGGATCGTACGAATGAATTAGAATGGATCGTACGAATGAATTAGAATGGATACATTCGTGCGAATGAATTAGAATGGATCATACGAATGAATTAGAGTTGATACATTCGTGTGAATGAATTAAAATGGATAATACGAATGAGTAAGAATGGATCGTAGAATTAGAATGGATCGTTTGAACGAATTAGAATGGATACATACGAATGAATTAGAATGGATCTTATGAATGAATTAGAATGGATCGTGCGAATGAATTAGAATGGATCGTACGAATGAATTAGAATGGATCGTATGAATGAATTAGAATGGATCGTAGTAATGAATTAGAATGGATCCTACGAATGAATTAGAATAGATTGTGCGAATGAATTAGAATGGATCTGGATTGTGTATCTATTCTAATTCATTCGTACGACCCATTCTAATTCATTCGCACGATCCATTCTAATTCATTCGTACGATCCATTCTAATTCATTCGTACGATTCATTCTAATTCAATCCATTCTAATTCATTCGTACGATCCATTCTTACTCATTCGTACGATCCATTCTAATTCATTCGCACGAATGAATCCATTCTAATTCATTCGTATGATCCATTCTAATTCATTCGCATGAATGTATCCATTCTAATTCATTCGTACGATCCATTCTATCTCATTCGTATAATCCATTCTATTTCATTCGTACGATCCATTCTAATTCATTCGCATGATCCATTCTAATTCATTCGCATGATCCATTCTAATTCATTCGTACGATCGATTCTAATTCATTCATACGATCCATTCTAATTCATTCGCACGAATGTATCCATTCTAATTCCTTCGTACGATCCATTCTAATTCATTCGTACGATCCATTCTAATTCATTCGTACGATCCATTCTAATTCATTCGTACGGTATGATTCATTCTAATTCATTCGTACGATTCATTCTAATTCAATCCATTCTAATTCATTCGTACGATCCATTCTAATTCATTCGTACGATCCATTCTAATTCATTCGTACGATTCATTCTAATTCAATCCATTCTAATTCATTCGTACGATCCATTCTTACTCATTCGTACGATCCATTCTAATTCATTCGCACGAATGAATCCATTCTAATTCATTCGTATGATCCATTCTAATTCATTCGCATGAATGTATCCATTCTAATTCATTCGTACGATCCATTCTATCTCATTCGTACAATCCATTCTATTTCATTCGTATGATCCATTCTAATTCATTCGCACGATCCATTCTAATTCCTTCGTACGATCCATTCTAATTCATTCATACGATCCATTCTAATTCATTCGTACGATCCATTCTAATTCATTCGCACGATCCATTCTAATTCATTCGCACAATCTATTCTAATTCATTTGTACGATCAATTCTAATTCATTAGCATGATCCATTCTAATTCATTCGTACGATCTATTCTATTTCATTCGTACAATCCATTCTTACTCAATCGTATGATCCATTCTAATCCATTCGCACAATCTATTCTAATTCATTCGTACGATCCATTCTATTTCATTCGTACGATCCATTCTAATTCATACGATCCATTCTATTTCATTCATACGATCCATTTTAATTCATTCGCACGATCCATTCTAATTCATTCATACGATACATTCTAATTCATTCGTACGATTGTATGAATGAATTAGAATGGATAGATTCGTGCGAATGAATTTGAATGGATTGTACGATTGAATTAGAATGGATCGTACGAAGGAATTAGAATAGATCATATGAAGAAATTAGAATGGATCGTACGAATGAATTAGAATGGATCGTATGAATGAATTAGAATGGATCATGCGAATGAATTAAAATGGATCGTGCGAATGAATTAGAATGGATCGTACGAATGAAATAGAATGGATTGTACGAATGAGATAGAATGGATCGTACGAATGAATTAGAATGGATCGTACGAATGAATTACAAAGGATACATTCGAATTCATTCGTACGATCCATTCTAATTCCTTCGTACGATCCATATTCTAATTCATTCGCACGATCCATTCTAATTCATTCATACGATCCATTCTAATTCATTCGTACGATCCATTCTAATTTATTCGTACGATCCATTCTAATTCATTCGTATGATCTATTCTAATTCCTTCGTAAGATCCATTCTAATTCATTAATACGATCCATTCTAATTCATTCGTACGATCCATTCTATCTCATTCGTACAATCCATTCTATTTCATTCGTACGATCCATTCTAATTCATTCGCACGATGCATTCTAATTCATTCGCATGATCCATTCTAATTCATTCGTACGATCGATTCTAATTCATTCATACGATCCATTCTAATTCATTCGCACGAATGTATCCATTCTAATTCATTCGTACGATCCATTCTAATTCATTCGCACAATCTATTCTAATTCATTCATACGATCCATTCTAATTTATTCGCACGATCCATTCTAATTCATTCATACGATCCATTCTAATTCATTCATATGATCCGTTCTAATTCATTCGCACGATCCATTCTTACTCATTCGACGAATGAATTAGAATGGATCGTATGAATGAATTAGATTGGATCGTATTAATGAATTAGAATGGATCGTACGAATGAATTAGAATAGATCGTACGAATGAATTAGAATGGATACGAATGGATCGTACGAATGAGTAAGAATGGATCGTACGAATGAAATAGAATGGATTGTACGAATGAATTAGAATGGATACATTCGTGCGAATGAATTAGGATGGATCGTATGAATGAATTAGAATAGATTGTGCGAATGAATTAGAATGGATCGTACGAATGAATTAGAATGGATACATTCATGCGAATGAATTAGAATGGATCGTATGAATAAATTAGAATGGATCGTATGAGTGAATTAGAATGGATACGAAGGAATTAGAATGGATCGTACGAAGGAATTAGAATGGAGAATGGATCGTGCGAATGAATTAGAATGGATCGTGCGATAAGAATGGATCGTACGAATGAAATAGAATAGATCGTACGAATGAATTAGAATGGATCATGCTAATGAATTAGAATTGATCGTACGAATGAATTAGAATAAATTGTGCGAATGAATTAGAATGGATTGTACGAATGAATTGGAATGGATACATTCGTGCGAATGAATTAGAATGGATCGTATGAATGAATTAGAGTGGATACATTCGTACAAATGAATTAGAACGGATCGTACGAATGAATTAGAATGGATACATTCGTGCGAATGAATTAGAATGGATCGTACGAATGAATTAGAATGGATCATGCGAATGAATTAAAATGGATCGTATGAATGAAATAGAATGGATCGTATGAATTAGAATGGATCATACGAATGAAATAGAATAGATCGTACGAATGAATTAGAATGGATACGAATGGATCGTACGAATGAGTAAGAATGGATCGTACGAATGAAATAGAATGGATTGTACGAATGAATTAGAATGGATACATTCGTGCGAATGAATTAGGATGGATCGTATGAATGAATTAGAATAGATTGTGCGAATGAATTAGAATGGATCGTACGAATGAATTAGAATGGATACGTTCATGCGAATGAATTAGAATGGATCGTATGAATGAATTAGAATGGATCGTATGAGTGAATTAGAATGGATACGAAGGAATTAGAATGGATTGTACGAAGGAATTAGAATGGAGAATGGATCGTGCGAATGAATTAGAATGGATCGTGCGATAAGAATGGATCGTACGAATGAAATAGAATAAATCGTACGAATGAATTAGAATGGATCATACTAATGAATTAGAATTGATCGTACGAATGAATTAGAACAGATTGTGCGAATGAATTAGAATGGATCGTACGAATGAATTGGAATGGATACATTCGTGCGAATGAATTAGAATGGATCGTATGAATGAATTAGAGTGGATACATTCGTACAAATGAATTAGAATGGATCGTACGAATGAATTAGAATGGATACATTCGTGCGAATGAATTAGAATGGATCGTACGAATGAATTAGAATGGATCGTTTGAATGAATTAGAATGGATCGTACTTATGAATTATAATGGGTCATTTGAGTGAATGCGAATGGATCGTGCGAATGAATTAGAATGGAAATTAGAATGAAATAGAATAGATTGTGCGAATGGATTAGAATGGATCGTATGAATGAATTAGAATGGATCGTACGAATGAATTGGAATGGATACATTCGTGCGAATGAATTAGAATGGATCGTATGAATGAATTAGAGTGGATACATTCGTACAAATGAATGAGAATGGATCGTACGAATGAATTAGAATGGATACATTCGTGCGAATGAATTAGAATGGATCATATGAATGAATTAGAATGGATCGTTTGAGTGAATGCGAATGGATCGTGCGAATGAATTAGAATGGATTGTACGAATGAATTAGAATGGATCGTACGAATGAATTAGAATGGATTGAATTAGAATGAATTAGAATGAATTAGAATGGATACATTCGTGCGAAAGAATTAGAATGGATCGTATGTATGAATTAGATTGGATCGTATAAATGAATTAGAATGGATCGTACGAATGAATTAGAATGGATCGTGCTAATGAATTAGAATGGATCGTGCGAATGAATTAGAATGGATCGTGCGAATGAATTTGAATGGATCGTACGAATGAATTAGAATGGATCGTACGAAGGAATTAGAATGGATCGTACAAAGGAATTAGAATGGATAGTACGAATGAATTAGAATGGATACCTTCGTGCAAATGAATTAGAATGGATCGTACGAATGAGTAAGAATGGATCGTACGAATGAAATAGAATGGATCGTATGAATGAATTAGAATGGATCGTGCGAATGAATTAGAATGGATCGTACGAATGAATTAGAATAGATTGTGCGAATTAATTCGAATGAATCGTACGAATGAATTAGAATAGATTGTGCGAATGAATTAGAATGGATCGTACGAATGAATTAGAATGGATCGTACGAATGAATTAGAATGGATCGTATGAATGAATTAGAATGGATCGTACGAATGAATTAGAATGGATCGTATGAATGAATTAGAATGGATCGTATGAATGAATTAGAATGGATCGTGCGAATAAATTAGAATGGATCGTATGAATGAATTAGACTAGATTGTGCGAATGAAATAGAATGGATTGTACGAATGAGATAGAATGGATCGTACGAATGAATTAGAATGGATACATTCATGCTAATGAATTAGAATGGATCATACGAATGAATTAGAATGGATTCATTCGTGCGAATGAATTAGAATGGATCGTACGAATGAGTAAGAATGGATCGTACGAATGAATTAGAATGAATCGTACGAATGAATTAGAATGGATCGTACGAAGGAATTAGAATGGATCGTACGAAGGAATTAGAATGGATAGTACGAATGAATTAGAATGGATACCTTCGTGCAAATGAATTAGAATGGATCGTACGAATGAGTAAGAATGGATCGTACGAATGAAATAGAATGGATCGTATGAATGAATTAGAATGGATCGTGCAAATGAATTAGAATGGATCGTACGAATGAATTAGAATAGATTGTGCGAATGAATTAGAATGGATCGTACGAATGAATTAGAATGGATCGTACGAATGAATTAGAATGGATCGTGCGAATGAATTAGAATGGATCGTATGAATGAATTAGAATGGATCGTGCGAATGAATTAGAATGGATCGTACGAATGAAATAGAATAGATTCGCACGAATGTATCCATTCTAATTCATTCGTACGATCCATTCTAATTCATTCGTACAATCCATTCTAATTCATTCGCACGATCCATCCGCATTCACTCAAACGATCCATTCTAATTTATTCATATGATCCATTCTAATTCATTCGCACGAATGTATCCATTATTCGTACGATCCATTCTAATTCATTTGTACGAATGTATCCACTCTAATTCATTCATACGATCCATTCTAATTCATTCGCACGAATGTATCCATTCCAATTCATTCGTACGATCAATTCTAATTCATTAGCATGATCCATTCTAATTCATTCGTACGATCTATTCTATTTCATTCGTACAATCCATTCTTACTCAATCGTATGATCCATTCTAATCCATTCGCACAATCTATTCTAATTCATTCGTACAATCCATTCTATTTCATTCGTACGATCGTATGAATGAATTAGAATGGACTATATGAATAAATTAGATTAGATCGTATAAATGAATTAGAATGGATCGTACGAATGAATTAGAATAGATTGTGCGAATGAATTAGAATGGATCGTATGAATTAGAATTGATCATACGAATGAATTAGAATGGATCATACGAAGGATTTAGAATGGATCGTACGAATGAATTAGAATGGATCGTACGAATGAATTAGAATGGATACATTCGTGCGAATGAATTAGAATGGATCATACGTAGGAATTAGAATGGATCGTACGAATGAATTAGAATGGATCGTACAAATGAATTAGAATGGATACATTCGTGCGAATGAATTAGAATGGATCATACGAAGGAATTAGAATGGATCGTACGAATGAATTAGAATGGATCGTACGAATGAATTAGAATGGATCGTACGAATGAATCAGAATGGATACATTCGTGCGAATGAATTAGAATGGATCATACGAATGAATTAGAGTTGATACATTCGTGTGAATGAATTAGAATGGATTATATGAATGAAATAGAATGGATCATACGAATGAAATAGAATGGATCGTACGAAGGAATTAGAATGGATCGTATGAATGAATTAGAGTGGATACATTCGTGCGAATGAATTCGAATAGATCGTGCGAATGAATTAGAATGGATTGTACGAATGAATTAGAATGGATCGTACGAATGAAATAGAATGGATTGTATGAATGAATTAGAATGGATCGTGCGAATGAATGCGAATGGATCGTGCGAATGAATTAGAATGGATTGTACGAATGAATTAGAATGGATCGTACGAATGAATTAGAATGGATACATTCATGCGAATCCATTCTATTTCATTCGTACGATCCATTCTAATTCATTCGCACGATCCATTCTAATTCATTCATACGATCCATTCTAATTCATTCGTACGATCCATTCTAATTCATTCGTACGATCCATTCTAATTCATTCGCATAATCTATTCTAATTCATTCGTACGATCCATTCTAATTCATTCGCACGATCCATTCTAATTCATTCATACGATCCATTCTATTTTCATTCGTACGATCCATTTTTACTCATTCGTACGATCCATTCTAATTCATTTGCACGAAGGTATCCATTCTAATTCATTCGTACTATCCATTCTAATTCCTTCGTACGATCCATTCTAATTCCTTCGTACGATCCATTCTAATACATTCATACGATCCAGTCTAATTCACTCAAACGATCCATTCTAATTCATTCATATGATCCATTCTAATTCATTCGCACGAATGTATCTATTCTAATTCATTCGTACGATCCATTCTAATTCATTTGTACGAATGTATCCACTCTAATTCATTCATACGATCCATTCTAATTCATTCGCACGAATGTATCCATTCCAATTCATTCGTATGATCCATTCTAATTCATTCGCACAATCTATTCTAATTCATTCGTATGATCCATATTCTAATTGTACGAATGAGATAGAATGGATCGTACGAATGAATTAGAATGGATACATTCATGCGAATGAATTAGAATGGATCATACGAATGAATTAGAATGGACTCATTCATGCAAATGAATTAGAATGGATCGTACGAATGAGTAAGAATGGATCGTACTAATGAATTAGAATGGATTGAATTAGAATGGATCGTGCGAATGAATTAGAATGGATCGTACGAATGAAATAGAATGGATTCGCACGAATGTATCCATTCTAATTCATTCGTACGATCCATTCTAATTCATTCGTACAATCCATTCTAATTCATTCGCACGATCCATTCGCATTCTCTCAAATGATCCATTCTAATTCATTCATATGATCCATTCTAATTTATTCGCACGAATGTATCCATTCTAATTCATTCGTACGATCCATTATAATTCATATGTACGAATGTATCCACTCTAATTCATTCATACGATCCATTCTAATTCATTCGCACGAATGTATCCATTCCAATTCATTCGTACGATCCATTCTAATTCATTCGTACGATCCATTCTAATTCATTCGTACGATCCATTCTAATTCATTCGCACGATCCATTCTAATTCATTTGCACGATCCATTCTAATTCATTCATGCAATCCAATCTACTTCTTTTGCACGAATGTATCCATTCTAATTCATTCGTACGATCCATTCTAATTCCTTCGTACGATCCATTCTAATTCCTTCGTACGATTCATTCTAATTCATTCGCTCGAATGTATCCATTCTAATTCATTCGTACGATCCATTCTAATTCATTCGCACAATCTATTCTAATTCATTCATACGATCCATTCTAATTCATTCGCACGATCCATTCTAATTCATTTGCACGATCCATTCTAATTCATTCATACAATCCATTCTAATTCTTTTGCACGAATGTATCCATTCTAATTCATTACGAATGAGTAAGAATGGATTGTACGAATGAATTAGAATGTATACATTCGTGCGAATGAATTAGAATGGATCATACGAATGAGTAAGAATGGATCGTACGAATGAAATAGAATGGATTGTACGAATGAATTAGAATGGATCGTACGAATGAATTAGCATTGAACGTGCTAATGAATTAGAATGGAACGTACGAATGAATTAGAATGGATCGTAGAATGGATCGTATGAATGAATTAGATTGGATCGTACGAATGAGTAAGAATGGATCATACGAATGAAATAGAATGGATCGTACGTATCAATTAGAATGGATACATTCATGGGAATGAATTAGAATGGATCGTACGAAGGAATTAGAATGGATCGTACGAAGGAATTAGAATGGATCGTACGAATGAATTAGAATGGATACATTCGTGCAAAAGAAGTAGAATGGATTGTATGAATGAATTAGAATGGATCGTACGAATGAATTAGACGTACGATCAATTCTAATTCATTCGTACAATCTATTCTAATTCATTCGTACGATCCATTCTAATTTATTCGTACAATCCATTCTAATTCATTCGCACGAATGTATCCATTCTAATTCATTCGTACGATCCATTCTAATTCATTCATATAATCCATTCTAATTCATTCGTACGATCCATTCTAATTCCTTCGTACGAATGTATCTACTCTAATTCATTCATACGATCCATTCTAATTCATTCGCACGATCCATTCTAATTCATACGTACGATCCATTCTAATTCATTCATATAATCCATTCTAATTCATTCGTACGATCCATTCTAATTCATTCGCACGATCTATTCTAATTCATTCATACAATCCATTCTATTTGATTCGTACGATCCATTCTAATTCATTTGCAAGATCCATTCTAATTGATTCATATGATCCAATCTAATTCATTCATACAATCCATTCAAATTCATTAATACGATCCAATCTAATTCATTCATACGATCCATTCTAATTCCTTCGTACGATCCATTCTAATTCATACGATCCATTCTAATTCATTCGTACGATCCATTCTAATTCATTCGTACGATCCATTCTAATTCATTCGTACGATCCATTCTAATTCATTCACACGATCCATTCTAATTCATTCATAAGATCCAATAAAATTCATTCATACGATCCATTCTAATTCATTCGCACGAATGTATCCATTCTAATTCATTCGCACGATCCATTCTAATTCATTCATACGATCCATTCTAATTCATTCATATGATCCATTCTAATTCATTCGCACGATCCATTCTTACTCATTCGTACGATCCATTCTAATTCATTCGCACGATCCATTCTAATTCATTAATACGATCCATTCTAATTCATTCGTACGATCCATTCTAATTCATTCGTACGATTCATTCTAATTCAATCTATTCTAATTCATTCGTACGATCCATTCTTACTCATTCGTACGATCCATTCTAATTCATTAGCATGAATGAATCCATTCTAATTCATTCGTATGATCCATTCTAATTCATTCGTATGAATATATCCTTTCTAATTCATTCGTACGATCCATTCTATCTCATTCGTACAATCCATTCTATTTCATTCGTACGATCCATTCTAATTCATTCGCACGATCCATTCTAATTCATTCGCACGATCCATTCTAATTCATTCATACGATCGATTCTAATTCATTCATACGATCCATTCTAATTCATTCGCACGAATATATCCATTCTAATTCATTCGTATGATCCATTCTAATTCATTCGCATAACCTATTCTAATTCATTCATACGATCCATTCTAATTCATACGTAAGATCCATTCTACTTCATTTATACGATCCAATCTAATTCATTCATACAATCCATTCTAATTCATTCGCACGAATTTATCCATTCTAACTCGTTTGTACGATCCATTCGAATTCATTCGCACGAATGTATCCATTCTAATTCATTCCTACGATCCATTCCGTGCGAATGAATTAGAATGCATCGTACGAATGAATTAGAATGGATATATTCGTGCGAATGAATTAGAATGGATCGTACGAATGAATTAGAATATGGATCGTACGAAGGAATTAGAATGGATCGTACGAATGAATTCGAATGTATCCTTTCTAATTCATTCGTACGAATGGATTGTATGAATGAATTAGAATGGATCGTACGAATGAATTAGAATGGATCGTACGAATGAATTAGAATGGATCGTATGAATGAAATAGAATAGATCGTACGAATGAATTAGAATGGATCGTATGAATGAATTAGATTGGATCATATGAATGAATTAGAATGGATTGTACGAATGAAATAGAATAGATCGTACGAATGAATTAGAATGGATCGTACGAATGAATTAGAATGGATACATTCGTGCGAATGAATTAGAATGGATCGTATGAATGAATTAGAATCGATCCTACGAATGAATTAGAATGGATCATGCGAATGAATTAGAATGGATCGTGCGAATGAATTAGAATGGATCGTACGAATGAAATAGAATGGATTGTACGAATGAGATAGAATGGATCGTACGAATGAATTAGAATGGATACATTCATGCGAATGAATTAGAATTGATCATACGAATGAATTAGAATGGATACCTTCGTGCAAATGAATTAGAATGGATCGTGCGAATGAATTAAAATGGATCGTATGAATGAAATAGAATGGATCGTATGAATTAGAATGGATCGTACGAATGAAATAGAATGGATCGTACGAATGAATTAGAATAGATTGTGCGAATGGATTAGAATGGATCATACGATTGAGTAAGAATGGATTGTACGAATGAAATAGAATAGATCGTTCGAATGAATTAGAATGGATCATGCTAATGAATTAGAATTGATCGTACGAATGAATTAGAATAGATTGTGCGAATGAATTAGAATGGATCGTACGAATGAATTGGAATGGATACATTCGTGCGAATGAATTAGAATGGATCGTATGAATGAATTAGAGTGGATACATTCGTACAAATGAATTAGAATGGATCGTACGAATGAATTAGAATGGATACATTCGTGCAAATGAATTAGAATGGATCATATGAATGAATTAGAATGGATCGTTTGAGTGAATGCGAATGGATCGTGCGAATGAATTAGAATGGATTGTACGAATGAATTAGAATGGATCGTACGAATGAATTAGAATGGATACATTCGTGTGAATCCATTCTATTTCATTCGTACGATCCATTCTAATTCATTCATACGATCCATTCTAATTCATTCGTACGATCCATTCTAATTCATTCGTACGATCCATTCTAATTCATTCGCACAATCTATTCTAATTCATTCGTACGATCCATTCTAATTCATTCGCACGATCCATTCTAATTCATTCATACGATCCATTCTATTTCATTCGTACGATCCATTCTTACTCATTCGTACGATCCATTCTAATTCATTTGCACGAAGGTATCCATTCTAATTCATTCGTACAATCCATTCTAATTCCTTCGTACAATCCTTTCTAATTCCTTCGTACGATCCATTCTAATTCATTCGTACGATCCATTCTAATTCATTCGTACGATCCATTCTAATTCATTCATACGATCCATTCTAATTCATTCGTACGATCCATTCTAATTCATTCGTATGATCCATTCTAATTCATTCGCACGAATAGATCATATGAATGAATTAGAATGGATCATATGAATGAATTAGAATGGATCGTGCGAATAAATTAGAATGGATCGTATGAATGAATTAGAATAGATTGTGCGAATGAATAAGAATGGATCGTACGAATGAATTAGAATGGATTCATTCGTGCGAATGAATTAGAATGGATCGTATGAATGAATTAGAATCGATCGTACGAATGAATTCGAATGGATCATGCGAATGAATTAGAATGGATCGTGCGAATGAATTAGAATGGATCATACGAATGAAATAGAATGGATTGTACGAATGAGATAGAATGGATCGTACGAATGAATTAGAATGGATACATTCATGCGAATGAATTAGAATGGATCATACGAATGAATTAGAATGGAGTCAATCGTGCGAATGAATTAGAATGGATCGTACAAATGAGTAAGAATGGATCGTACAAATGAATTAGAATGGATTGAATTAGAATGAATCGTACGAATGAATTAGAATGGATCGTACGAATGAATTAGAATGGATCGTACGAATGAATTAGAATGGATTGAATTAGAATGAATCGTACGAATGAATTAGAATGAATCATACCGTACGAATGAATTAGAATGGATCATACGAAGGAATTAGAATGGATCGTACGAATGAATTAGAAAGGATCATATGAATGAATTAGAATGGATCGTACGAAGGAATTAGAATGGATCGTACGAAGGAATTAGAATGGATAGTACGAATGAATTAGAATGGATACCTTCGTGCAAATGAATTAGAATGGATCGTACGAATGAGTAAGAATGGATCGTTCAAATGAAATAGAATGGATCGTATGAATGAATTAGAATGGATCGTGCGAATGAATTAGAATGGATCGTACGAATGAATTAGAATAGATTGTGCGAATGAATTAGAATGGATCGTGCGAATGAATTAGAATGGATCGTACGAATGAATTAGAATGGATCGTATGAATGAATTAGAATGGATCGTACGAATGAAATAGAATGGATTCGCACGAATGTATCCATTCTAATTCATTCGTACGATCCATTCTAATTCATTCGTACAATCCATTCTAATTCATTCGCACGATCCATTCGCATTCACTCAAACGATCCATTCTAATTCATTTATATGATCCATTCTAATTCATTCGCACGAATGTATCCATTCTAATTCATTCGTACGATCCATTCTAATTCATTTGTACGAATGTATCCACTCTAATTCATTCATACGATCCATTCTAATTCATTCGCACGAATGTATCCATTCCAATTCATTCGTACGATCCATTCTAATTCATTCGCACAATCTATTCTAATTCATTCGTACGATCAATTCTAATTCATTAGCATGATCCATTCTAATTCATTCGTACGATCTATTCTATTTCATTCGTACAATCCATTCTTACTCAATCGTATGATGCATTCTAATCCATTCGCACAATCTATTCTAATTCATTCGTACGATCCATTCTATTTCATTTGCACGACGGTATCCATTCTAATTCATTCGTACTATCCATTCTAATTCCTTCGTACGATCCATTCTAATTCATTCGTACGATCCATTCTAATTCATTCGCACGATCCATTCTAATTCATTCGCATGATCCATTCTAATTCATTCGTACGATCGAGTCTAATTCATTCATACGATCCTTTCTAATTCATTCGCACGAATGTATCCATTCTAATTCATTCGTACGATCTATTATAATTCATTCGTACGATCCATTCTAATTCATTTGCACGAATTTATCCATTCTAATTCATTCGTACGATCCATTCTAATTCATTAGCACGATCCATTCTAATTCATTCGTACGATCCATTCTAATTCATTCGCACAATCTATTCTATATCATTCGTACGATCCATTCTAATTCATTCATACGATCCATTCTAATTCATTCGCACGATCCATTCTAATTCATTCCAATCTAATTCATTCATACGATCCATTCTACGATCCATTCTAATTCATTCGTACGTTCCATTCTAATTCATTAGCACGATCAATGCTAATTCATTCGTAAGATCCATTCTAATTCATTCGTACTATCCATTCTTACTCATTCGTACGAAGGAATTAGAATGGATCGTACGAAGGAATTAGAATGGATAGTACGAATGAATTAGAATGGATACCTTCGTGCAAATGAATTAGAATGGATCGTACGAATGAGTAAGAATGGATCGTACGAATGAAATAGAATGGATCGTATGAATGAATTAGAATGGATCGTGCGAATGAATTAGAATGGATAGTACGAATGAATTAGAATGGATACCTTCGTGCAAATGAATTAGAATGGATCGTACGAATGAGTAAGAATGGATCGTACGAATGAAATAGAATGGATCGTATGAATGAATTAGAATGGATCGTGCGAATAAATTAGAATGGATCGTACGAATGAATTAGAATAGATTGTGCGAATGAATTAGAATGGATTGAATTAGAATGAATCGTACGAATGAATTAGAATGAATCATACCGTACGAATGAATTAGAATGGATCATACGAAGGAATTAGAATGGATCGTACGAATGAATTAGAATAGATTGTGCGAATGATTAGAATGGATCGTACGAATAAAATAGAATGGATCATACAGATGAATTAGAATGGATCGTGCGAATGAATTAGGATGGATCGTACGAATGAGTAAGAATGGATCGTACGAATGAATTAGAATGGATTGTATGAATGAATTAGAATGGATCGTACGAATGAATTAGAATGGATACATTCGTGCGAATCCATTCTATTGCATTCGTACAATCCATTCTAATTCATTTGTACGATCCATTCTAATTCTAATTCATTCGTACGATCCATTCTAATTCATTCGTATTAATGAATAAGAATGGATCGTGCGAATGAATTAGAATGGATCGTACGAATGAGTAAGAATGGATCGTGCGAATGAATTAGAATGGATTGTACGAATGAATTGGAATGGATCGTACGAATGAATTAGAATGGATACATTCGTGCGAATCCATTCTATTTCATTCGTACGATCCATTCTAATTCATTCGTACTATCCATTCTAATTCCTTCGTACGATCCATTCTAATTCCTTCGTACGATCCATTCTAATTCATTCGTACGATCCATTCTAATTCCTTCGTATGATCCATTCTAATTCATTCGTACGGTATGATTCATTCTAATTCATTCGTACGATTCATTCTAATTCAATCCATTCTAATTCATTCGTACGATCTATTCTAATTTCTTCGTATGATCTATTCTAATTCCTTCGTACAATCCATTCTATTTCATTCGTACGATCCATTCTAATTCATTCGTACGATCCATTCTAATTCATTCGTACGATTCATTCTAATTCAATCCATTCTAATTCATTCATACGATCCATTCTTACTCATTCGTACGATCCATTCTAATTCATTCGCACGATCCATTCTAATTCATTCGTACGATCTAATCTATTTCATTAGTACAATCCATTCTAATTCATTCATACGATCCATTCTAATTCATTCGCACAATCTATTCTAATTCATTCGTACGATCCATTCTAATTCATTCGCACGATCTATTCTAATTCATCCGTACGATCCATTGTAATTCATTCGCACGAATGTATCCATTCTAATTCATTCATACAATCTATTCTAATTCATTCGTACGATCCATTCTAATTCATTCGTACAATCCATTCTATTTCATTCGTACGATCCATTCTTACTCATTCGTATGATCCATTCTAATGAATTAGAATGGATACATTCGTGCGAATGAATTAGAATGGATCATACGAATGAATTAGAGTGGTTCGAATTAGAATGGATCGTGCGAATGAATTAGAATAGATTGTACGAATGAATTAGAATGGATCGTACGAATGAATTAGAATAGATTGTATGAATGAATTAGAATGGATACATTCGTGCGAATGAATTAGAATGGATCGTACGAATGAATTAGAATAGATCGTGTGAATGAATTAGAATGGATTGCACGAATGAATTAGAATAGATTGTGCGAATGAATTAGAATGGATCGTATGAATGAATTAGATTATGATCCATTTTATTTTATTCGTATGATCCATTCTAATTCCTTCGTACAATCTAATTCATTCATACGATCCATTCTAATTCATTCGCACGAATGTATCCATTCAAATTCATTCGTACGATCCATTCTAATTCATTCGCATGATCCATTCTAATTCATTCGTACGATCCATTCTAATTCATTTATACGATCCAATCTAATTCATTCATACAATCCATTCTAATTCATTTGCACGAATTTATCCATTCTAATTCATTCGTACGATCCATTCTAATTCATTAGCACGATCCATTCTATTTCATTCGTACGATCCATTCTAATTCATTTATACGATCCAATCTAATTCATTCATACGATCCATTCTAATTCATTCGCACGAATGTATCCATTCTAATTCATTCGTACGATCCATTCTAATTCATTCGTACGATCCATTCTAATTCATTCGCACGATCCATTCTAATTCATTCGTACGATCCATTCTATTTCATTCATACGATCCATTCTAATTCATTCATACGATCTATTCTAATTCTTTCGCACGAATGTATCCATTCTAATTCATTCGTACGATCCATTCTAATTCATTCGCACGATCCATTCTAATTCATTCATACAATCCATTCTAATTCTTACGTACGATCCATTAGAATGGATCGTATGGATGAATTAGAATAGATTGTGCGAATGAATTAGAATGGATCGTACGAATGAATTAGAATGGATACATTCATGCGAATGAATTAGAATGGATCGTATGAATGAATTAGAATCGATCGTACAATTGAATTAGAATGGATCATGCGAATGAATTAGAATGGATCGTGCGAATGAATTAGAATGGATTGTGTGAATGAATTAGAATGGATCGTATGAATGAATTAGAATGGATCGCATGAATGAATTAGAATGGATCGTGCGAATGAATTAGAATGGATCGTACGAATGAAATAGAATGGATTGTGTGAATGAATTAGAATGGATCGTGCGAATGAATTAGAATGGATCGTATTAATGAATTAGAATGGATCGTGCGAATGAATTAGAATGGATCGTACGAATGAGTAAGAATGGATCGTACGAATGAATTAGAATGGATTGAATTAGAATGAATCGTACGAATGAATTAGAATGGATCGTACGAATGAATTCGAATGGATCGTACGAATGAATTAGAATAGATTGTGCGAATGAATTAGAATAGATTGTGCGAATGAATTAGAATGGATCGTACGAATGAATTAGAATGGATAAATTCGTGCAAATGAATTAGAATGGATTGTATGAATGAATTAGATTGGATCGTATAAATTAATTAGAATGGATCGTACGAATGAATTAGAATGGATCGTGCGAATGAATTAGAATGGATCGTACGAATAAATTTGAATGGATACATTCGTGCGAATGAATTAGAATGGATCGTATGAATGAATTAGAATGGATTGTACGAATTTATTAGAATGGATACATTCATGCTAATGAATTAGAATGGATCATACGAATGAATTAGAATGGATTCATTCGTGCGAATGAATTAGAATGGATCGTACGAATGAGTAAGAATGGATCGTACGAATGAATTAGAATGGATTGAATTAGAATGAATCGTACGAATGAATTAGAATGGATCGTACGAAGGAATAAGAATGGATCGTATGAATGAATTAGAATGGATTGTACGAATGAAATAGATTAGATCGTACGAATGAATTAGAATGGATCATGCAAATGAATTAGAATGGGTCGTACGAATGAATTAGAATGGATCGTACGAATGAATTAGAGTGGATACATTCGTACAAATGAATTAGAATGGATCGTACGAATGAATTAGAATGGATACATTCGTGCGAATGAATTAGAATGGATCATATGAATGAATTAGAATGGATCGTTTGAGTGAATGCGAATGGATCGTGCGAATGAATTAGAATGGATTGTACGAATGAATTATAATGGATCGTACGAATGAATTAGAATGGATACATTCGTGCGAATCCATTCTATTTCATTCGTACGATCCATTCTAATTCATTCGCACGATCCATTCTAATTCATTCATACGATCCATTCTAATTCAATCGTACGATCCATTCTAATTCATTCTTACGATCCATTCTAATTCATTCGCACAATCTATTCTAATTCATTCGTACGATCCATTCTAATTCATTCGCACGATCCATTCTAATTCATTCATACGATCCATTATATTTCATTCGTACGATCCAATCTAATTCATTTGCACGAAGGTATCCATTCTAATTTATTCGTACTATCTATTCTAATTCCTTCGTACGATCCATTCTAATTCCTTCGTACGATCCATTCTAATTCATTCGTACGATCCATTCTAATTCCTTCGTGTGATCCATTCTTATTCATTCGTACGATATGATTCATTCTAATTCATTCGTACGATTCATTCTAATTCAATCCATTCTAATTCATTCGTACGATCCATTCTAATTCATTCGTACGATCCATTCTAATTCATTCGTACGATTCATTCTAATTCAATCCATTCTAATTCATTCGTACGATCCATTCTTACTCATTCGTACGATCCATTCTAATGAATTAGAATGGATCGTACGAATGAATTGGAATGGATACATTCGTGCGAATGAATTAGAATGGATCGTATGAATGAATTAGAGTGGATACATTCGTACAAATGAATTAGAATGGATTGTACGAATGAATTAGAATGGATACATTCGTGCGAATGAATTAGAATGGATCATATGAATGAATTAGAATGGATCGTTTGAGTGAATGCGAATGGATCGTGCGAATGAATTAGAATGGATTGTACGAATGAATTAGAATGGATCGTACGAATGAATTAGAATGGATACAATCGTGCGAATCCATTCAATTTCATTCGTACGATCCATTCTAATTCATTCGCAAGATCCATTCTAATTCATTCATACGATCCATTCTAATTCATTCGTACGATCCATTCTAATTCATTCGTACGATCCATTCTAATTCATTCGCACAATCTATTCTAGTTCATTCGTACGATCCATTCTAATTCATTCGCACGATCCATTCTAATTCATTCATACGATCCATTCTATTTCATTCGTATGAATGTATCCATTCTAATTCATTCGTACGATCCATTCTAATTCATTTGTACGAATGTATCCACTCTAATTCATTCATACGATCCATTCTAAGTTATTCGCACGAATGTATCCATTCCAATTCATTCGTACGATCCATTCAAATTCATTCGCACAATCTATTCTAATTCATTCGTACGATCAATTCTAATTCTTTTGCACGAATGTATCCATTCTAATTCATTCGTACGATCCATTCTAATTCATTCGTACGATCCATTCTAATTCATTCGTACAATCTATTCTAATTCATTCGTATGATCCATTCTAATTCAATCCATTCTAATTCATTCGTACGATCGATTCTAATTCATTCGTACGATCCATTCTAATTCATTCGTATGATTCATTCTAATTCAATCCATTCTAATTCATTCGTACGATCTATTCTTACTCATTCGTACGATCCGTTCTAATTCATTCGCACGAATGAATCCATTCTAATTGATTCGTATGATCCATTCTAATTCATTCGCACGAATGTATCCATTCTAATTCATTCGTACGATCCATTCTAATTCATTTGTACGAATGTATCCACTCTAATTCATTCATACGATCCATTCTAATTCATTCGCACGAATGTATCCATTCCAATTCATTCGTACGATCCATTCTAATTCATTCGCACAATCTATTCTTATTCATTCGTACAATCAATTCTAATTCCTTCGTACGATCCATTCTAATTCATTTGTACGATCCATTCTAATTCATTCGTACGATCCATTCTAATTCATTCACACGATCCATTCTAATTCATTCATACGATCCAATCTAATTCATTCATACGATCCATTCTAATTCATTCGTATGATCTATTCTAATTCATTTGCATGATCCATTATAATTCATTCATACGATCCAATCTAATTCATTCGTACGATCCATTCTAATTCATTCGCACGAATGTATCAACACTAATTCATTCGTACGATCCATTCTAATTCATTCATACATGTACGAATGAATTAGAATGGATACATTCGTGCCAATGATTTAGAATGGATCGTATGAATGAATTAGATTGGATCGTATGCATGAATTAGAATGGATCGTGCGAATGAATTAGAATGGATCGTACGAATGAATTAGAATGGATCGAACGAATGAATTAGAATGGATACATTCGTGCAAAAGAATTAGAATGGATTGTATGAATGAGTTAGAATGGATCGTGCGAATGAATTAGAATGGATCGTACGAATGAATTAGAATGGATACATTCGTGCGAAAGAATTAGAATAGATCGTATGAATGAATTAGAATGGATCGTATGAATGAAATAGAATGGATCGTACGAATGAATTAGAATGGATCGTACGAATGAATTAGAATGGATCGTACGAAGGAATTAGAATGGATCGTACGAATGAATTAGAAAGGATATATTCGAATTCATTCGTACGATCCATTCTAATTCCTTCGTACGATCCATATTCTAATTCATTCGCACGATTCATTCTAATTCATTACTGCGATCCATTCTAATTCATTCGTACGATCCATTCTAATTCATTCGCACGATTCATTCTAATTCATTCGTACGATCCATTTTATTTCATTCATACGATCCATTCTAATTCATTCATACGATCTATTCTAATTCTTTCGCACGAATGTATCTATTCTAATTCATTCGTACGATCCATTCTAATTGATTCGCACGATCCATTCTAATTCATTCATACAATCCATTCTAATTCTTTTGCACGAATGTATCCATTCTAATTCATTCGTTTGATCCATTCTAATTCATTCGTACGGTATCGATTCTAATTCATTCGTCTAATCCATTCTAATTCATTCATACAATCCATTCTAATTCTTTTGCACGAATGTATCCATTCTAATTCATTCGTTCGATCCATTCTAATTCATTCGTACAATCCATTCTAATTCATTCACACGATCCATTCGCATTCACTCAAACGATCCATTCTAATTCATTCATATGATCTATTCTAATTCAATCGCACGAATGTATCCATTCTAATTCATTCGTACGATCCATTCTAATTCATTCATACGATCCATTCTAATTCATTCGTACGATCCATTCTAATTCATTCGTACGATCCATTCTAATTCCTTCGTATGATCCATTCTAATTCATTCGTACGGTACGACCCATTCTAATTCATTCGTATGATCCATTCGAATTCCTTCGTATGATCCATTCTAATTCATTCGTACGGTATGATTCATTCTAATTCATTCGTACGATGCATTCTAATTCAATCCATTCTAATTCATTCGTACGATCCATTCTAATTCATTCGTACGATCCATTATAATTCATTCGTACGATTCATTCTAATTCAATCCATTCTAATTCATTCGTACTGTCCATTCTTACTCATTCGTACGATCCATTCTAATTCATTCGCACGAATGAATCCATTCTAATTCATTCGTATGATCCATTCTAATTCATTCGCATGAATGTATCCATTCTAATTCATTCGTACGATCCATTCTATCTCATTCGTACAATCCATTCTAATTCATTCGTACAATTAGAATGGATCATGCTAATGAATTAGAATTGATCGTACGAATGAATTAGAATAGATTGTGCGAATGAATTAGAATGGATCGTACGAATGAATTGGAATGGATACATTCGTGCGAATGAATTAGAATGGATCGTATGAATGAATTAGAGTGGATACATTCGTACAAATGAATTAGAATGGATCGTACGAATGAATTAGAATGGATACATTCGTGCGAATGAATTAGAATGGATCGTGCGAATGAATTAGAATGGATCGTACGAATGAATTAGAATGGATCGTATGAATGAATTAGAATGGATCGTAGTAATGAAATAGAATGGATCCTACGAATGAATTAGAATAGATTGTGCGAATGAATTAGAATGGATCTGGATCGTGTATCCATTCTAATTCATTCGTACGACCCATTCTAATTCATTCGCACGATCCATTCTAATTCATTCGTACGATCTAATCTATTTCATTCGTACAATCCATTCTAATTCATTCATACGATCCAATCTAATTCATTCATACGATCCATTCTAATTCATTCGTACGATCTATTCTATTTCATTCATACGATCCATTCTAATTCGTTTGTACGATCCTTTCTAATTCCTTCGTACGATCCATTCTATTTCATTCGTATGACCCATTCTAATTCATAAGTACGATCCATTCTAATTCATTCAAACGATCCATTCTAATTCATTTGTACGATCCATTCTAATTCATTCGCACGATCCATTCTAATTCATTCATACGATCCAATCTAATTCATTCATACGATCCATTCTAATTCATTCATACAATCCATTCTAATTCATTCGCACGATCCATTCGCATTCACTCAAACGACCCATTCTAATTCATAAGTACGATCCATTCTAATTCATTCAAACGATCCATTCTAATTCATTCGTACGATCCATTCTAATTCATTCGCACGATCCATTCTAATTCATTCGTACGATTCATTCTAATTCATTCGTACGATCCATTCTAATTCCTTCGTATGATCCATTCTAATTCATACGTACGGTATGATTCATTCTAATTCATTCGTACGATTCATTCTAATTCAATCCATTCTAATTCATTCGTACGATCCAATCTAATTCAAATGGATCGTACGAATGAATTAGAATGGATACATTCGTGCGAATGAATTAGAGTGGATCGTATGAATGAATTAGAATCGATCGTACGAATGAATTAGAATGGATCATGCGAATGAATTAGAATGGATCGTGCGAATGAATTAGAATGGATCGTACGAATGAAATAGAATGGATTGTACGAATGAGATAGAATGGATCGTACGAATGAATTAGAATGGATACATTCATGCGAATGAATTAGAATGGATCATACGAATGAATTAGAATGGATTCATTCGTGCGAATGAATTAGAATGGATCGTACGAATGAGTAAGAATGGATCGTACGAATGAATTAGAATGGATTGAATTAGAATGAATCGTACTTATGAATTAGAATGGATCGTACGAATGAATTAGAATAGATCGTACGAATGAATTAGAATGGATTGAATTAGAATGAATCGTACGAATGAATTAGAATGAATCATACCGTATGAATGAATTATAATGGATCATACGAAGGAATTAGAATGGATCGTACGAATGAATTAGAATGGATCGTACGAATGAATTAGAATGGATCGTACGAAGGAATTAGAATGGATCGTACGAAGGAATTAGAATGGATAGTACGAATGAATTAGAATGGATACCTTCGTACAAATGAATTAGAATGGATCGTACGAATGAATTAGAATGGATACATTTGTGCAAAAGAATTGGAATGGATTGTATGAATGAATTAGAATGGATCGTGCGAATGAATTAGAATGGATACATTCGTGCAAAAGAATTAGAATGGATTGTATGAATGAATTAGAATGGATCGTGCGAATGAATTAGAATGGATCGTACAAATGAATTAGAATGGATACATTCGTGCGAAAGAATTAGAATAGATCGTATGAATGAATTAGAATGGATCGTATGAATGAAATAGAATGGATCGTACGAATGAATTAGAATGAATCGTGCGAATGAATTAGAATGGATCGTACGAATGAATTAGAATGGATCGTACGAAGGAATTAGAATGGATTGAATTAGAATGAATCGTACGAATGAATTAGAATGAATAATACCGTACGAATGAATTAGAATGGATCATACGAAGGAATTAGAATGGATCGTACGTAGGAATGGATCGTACGAATGAAATAGAATGGATCGTATGAATGAATTAGAATGGATCGTGCGAATGAATTAGAATGGATCGTACGAAGGAATTAGAATGGATCGTACGAAGGAATTAGAATGGATAGTACGAATGAATTAGAATGGATACCTTCGTGCAAATGAATTAGAATGGATCGTACGAATGAGTAAGAATGGATCGTACGAATGAAATAGAATGGATCGTATGAATGAATTAGAATGGATCGTGCGAATGAATTAGAATGGATCGTACGAATGAATTAGAATAGATTGTGCGAATGAATTAGAATGGATCGTACGAATGAATTAGAATGGATCGTACGAATGAATTAGAATGGATCGTATGAATGAATTAGAATGGATCGTGCGAATGAATTAGAATGGATCGTACGAATGAAATAGAATAGATTCGCACGAATGTATCCATTCTAATTCATTCGTACGATCCATTCTAATTCATTCGTACAATCCATTCTAATTCATTCGCACGATCCATTCTTACTCATTCGCACGATCCATTCTAATTCATTCGCACGATCCATTCTAATTCATTAATACGATCCATTCTAATTCATTCGCACGATCCATTCTAATTCATTCACACTCATACGATCCATTCTAATTCATTCGCACGATCCATTCTAATTCATTCATACGATCCATTCTAATTCATTCGTACGATCCATTCTAATTCATTCGTACGATCCATTCTAATTCATTCGCACAATCTATTCTAATTCATTCGTACGATCCATTCTAATTCATTCGTACGATCCATTCTAATTCATTCGTACGATTCATTCTAATTCAATCCATTCTAATTCATTCGTACGATCCATTCTTACTCATTCGTATGATCCATTCTAATTCATTCGCACGAATGAATCCATTCTAATTCATTCGTATGATCCATTCTAATTCATTCGCATGAATGTATCCATTCTAATTCATTCGTACGATCCATTCTATCTCATTCGTACAATCCATTCGATTTCATTCGTACTATCCATTCTAATTCATTCGCACGATCCATTCTAATTCATTCGCACGATCCATTCTAATTCATTCACACTCATACGATCCATTCTAATTCATTCGCACGAATGTATCCTTTATAATTCATTCTTACGATCCATTCTAATTCATTCGCACAATCTATTCTAATTCATTCGAACGATCCATTCTAATTCATTAGCATGATCCATTCTAATTCATTCGTACGATCTATTCTATTTCATTCGTACAATCCATTCTTACTCAATCGTATGATCCATTCTAATCCATTCGCACAATCTATTCTAATTCATTCGTACGATCCATTCTATTTCATTCGTACGATCCATTCTAATTCATACGATCCATTCTATTTCATTCATACGATCCATTTTAATTCATTCGCATGATCCATTCTATTTCATTCATACGATCCATTCTAATTCATTCGCACGATCCATTCTCCATTCTAATTCCTTCGTACGATCCATTCTATTTCATTCATACGATCCATTCTAATTTATTCATACGATCTATTCTAATTCTTTCGCACGAATGTATCCATTCTAATTCATTCGTAGGATCCATTCTAATTCATTCGCACGATCCATTCTAATTCATTCATACAATCCATTCTAATTCTTTTGCACGAATGTATCCATTCTAATTCATTCGTTCGATCCATTCTAATTCATTCGTACGATCCATTCTAATTCATTCGCACGATCCATTCTAATTCATGCATACGATCCAATCTAATTCATTCATACGATCCATTCTAATTCATTCGCACGAATGTATCCATTCTAATTCATTCGTACATGTATGAATGAATTAGAATGGATCGTACGAATGAATTAGAGTTGATACATTCATGCGAATGAATTAGAATGGATCGTACGAATGAATTAGATTGGATCGTATGAATGAATTATAATGGATCATGCGAATGAATTAGAATAGATCATAAGAATGAATTAGAATGGATCGTACGAATGAATTAGAATGGATACATTCGTGCAAAAGAATTAGAATGGATTGTGCGAATGAATTAGAATGGATCGTACGAATGAGTAAGAATGGATCGTGCGAATGAATTAGGATGGATCATATGAATGAATTAGAATGGATCGTGCGAATAA
Organism: Chamaelirium japonicum; assembly: GCA_947650365.1. Lineage (NCBI taxonomy): Eukaryota > Viridiplantae > Streptophyta > Magnoliopsida > Liliales > Melanthiaceae > Chamaelirium > Chamaelirium japonicum. The sequence goes on along the minus strand of OX393557.1, from coordinate 494,383 downwards.
ATTAGAATGGATCGTATGAATGAATTAGAATGGATCGTGCGAATGAATTAGAATGGATCGTATTAATGAATTAGAATGGATCGTGCGAATGAATTAGAATGGATCGTACGAATGAATTAGAATGGATACATTCGTGCGAAAGAATTAGAATAGATCGTATGAATGAATTAGAATGGATCGTATGAATGAAATAGAATGGATCATACGAAGGAATTAGAATGGAGAATGGATCGTGCGAATGAATTAGAATGGATCGTATGAATAAATTAGAATGGATCGTGCGAATGAATTAAAATGGATCGTATGAATGAAATAGAATGGATCGTATGAATTAGAATGGATCGTACGAATGAAGTAGAATGGATCGTACGAATGAATTAGAATAGATTGTGCGAATGGATTAGAATGGATCATACGATTGAGTAAGAATGGATTGTACGAATGAAATAGAATAGATCGTACGAATGAATTAGAATGGATCATGCTAATGAATTAGAATGGATCATTCGAATGAATTAGAATAGATTGTGCGAATGAATTAGAATGGATCGTACGAATGAATTAGAAAGGATACATTCGTGCGAATGAATTAGAATGGATCGTATGAGTGTGAATGAATTAGAATATTTCGTGCGAATGAATTAGAATGGATACATTCATGGGAATGAATTAGAATGGATCGTACGAAGGAATTAGAATGGATCGTACGAATGAATTAGAATAGATACATTCGTACGAATGAAATAGAATGGATTGTACGAATGAGATAGAATGGATCGTACGAATGAATTAGAATGGATACATTCATGCGAATGAATTAGAATGGATCATACGAATGAATTAGAATGGATTCATTCGTGCGAATGAATTAGAATGGATCGTACGAATGAGTAAGAATGGATCGTACGAATGAATTAGAATGGATTGAATTAGAATGAATCGTACGAATGAATTAGAATGGATCGTACGAATGAATTAGAATGGATCGTACGAATGAATTAGAATGGATTGAATTAGAATGGATCGTACGATAAGAATGGATCGTACGAATGAAATAGAATAGATCGTACGGATAAATGAATTTAGATCGTGCTATTAAATTAGAATGGATCGTACGAATGAATTAGAATGGATCGTACTAATAAATTAGAATTGATTGTGCGAATGAATTAGAATGGATCGTACGAATGAATTAGAAAGGATATATTCGTGCGAATGAATTAGAATAGATCGTACGAATGAGATAGAATGGATCGTACGAATGAATTAGAATGGATACATTCATGCGAATGAATTAGAATGGATCATACGAATGAATTAGAATGGATCGTACGAATGAAATAGAATGGATTGTACGAATGAGATAGAATGGATCGTACGAATGAATTAGAATGGATACATTCATGCGAATGAATTAGAATGGATCATGCTAATGAATTAGAATGGATCGTGCGAATGAATTAGAATGGATCGTACGAATGAAATAGAATGGATTGTACGAATGAGATAGAATCGATCGTACGAATGAATTAGAATGGATACATTCATGCGAATGAATTAGAATGGATCATACGAATGAATTAGAATGGATTCATTCGTGCGAATGAATAAGAATGGATCGTACGAATGAGTAAGAATGGATCGTACGAATGAATTAGAATGGATTGAATTAGAATGAATCGTACGAATGAATTAGAATGGATCGTACGAATGAATTAGAATGGATCGTACGAATGAATTAGAATGGATTGAATTAGAATGAATCGTACGAATGAATTAGAATGAATCATACCGTACGAATGAATTAGAATGGATCATACGAAGGAATTAGAATGGACCGTACGAATGAATTAGAATGGATCGTACGAATGAATTAGAATGGATCGTACGAAGGAATTAGAATGGATCGTACGAAGGAATTAGAATGGATAGTACGAATGAATTAGAATGGATACCTTCGTGCAAATGAATTAGAATGGATCGTACGAATGAGTATGAATGGATCGTACGAATGAAATAGAATGGATCGTATGAATGAATTAGAATGGATCGTGCGAATGAATTAGAATGGATTGTACGAATGAATTAGAATAGATTGTGCGAATGAATTAGAATGGATCGTACGAATGAATTAGATTGGATCGTACGAATGAATTAGAATGGATCGTGCGAATGAATTAGAATGGATCGTACGAATGAATTAGAATGGATCCTACGAAGGAATTAGAATGGATCGTACGAATGAATTAGAAAGGATACATTCGAATTCATTCGTACGATCCATTCTAATTCCTTCGTACGATCCATATTCTAATTCATTCGCGCGATCCATTCTAATTCATTCATACGATCGATTCTAATTTATTCGCACGATCCATTCTAATTCATTCGTATGATCCATTCTAATTCATTCGCACAATCTATTCTAATTCATTCGAACGATCCATTCTAATTCATTCGTACGATCCATTCTAATTCATTCGTACGATCCATTCTAAATCATTCGCACGATCCATTCTAATTCATTCGCACGATCCATTCTAATTCATTAGCACGATCCATTCTAATTCATTCGTACGATCCATTCTAATTCATTTATACGATCCAATCTAATTCATTCATACGATCCATTCTAATTCTTTCGCACGAATGTATCCATTCTAATTCATTCGTACGATCCATTCTAATTCATTAGCACGAAAAAACACGATCCACTCACATACGAATAAATTAGAATGAATTAGAATGGATTGTGTGAATGAATTAGAATGGATCGTATGAATGAATTAGAATGGATCGTGCGAATGAATTAGAATGGATCGTGCGAATGAATTAGAATATGGATCGTACGAAGGAATTAGAATGGATCGTACGAATGAATTCGAATGTATCCTTTCTAATTCATTCGTACGATCCATTCTAATTCCTTCGTACGATCCATTCTAATTCATTCGTACGATTCAGGCTAATGAATTAGAATTGATTGTACGAATGAATTAGAATAGAATGTGCGAATGAATTAGAATGGATCGTACGAATGAATTGGAATGGATACATTCGTGCGAATGAATTAGAATGGATCGTATGAATGAATTAAAGTGGATACATTCGTACAAATGAATTAGAATGGATCGTACGAATGAATTAGAATGGATACATTCGTGCGAATGAATTAGAATGGATCATATGAATGAATTAGAATGGATCGTTTGAGTGAATGCGAATGTATCGTGCGAATGAATTAGAATGGATTGTACGAATGAATTAGAATGGATCGTACGAATGAATTAGAATAGATTGTGCGAATGAATTAGAATGGATCGTACGAATGAATTAGAATGGATCATACGAATGAATTAGAATGGATCGTATGAATGAATTAGAATGGATCGTGCGAATGAATTAGAATGGATCGTACGAATGAAATAGAATGGATTGTACGAATGAAATAGATTAGATCGTGCGAATGAATTAGAATAGATCGTATGAACGAATTAGATTGGATCGTATTAATGAATTAGAATGGATCGTACGAATGAAATAGAATGGATCGTACGAATGAATTAGAATGGATACATTCGTGCAAAAGAATTAGAATGGATTGTATGAATGAATTAGAATGGATCGTGCGAATGAATTCGAATGTATCGTACGAATGAATTAGAATGGATCGTGTGAATGAATTAGAATGGATCGTATGAATGAATTAGAATGGATCGTACGAATGAATTAGAATAGATTGTGCGAATGAATTAGAATGGATCGTACGAATGAATTAGAATGGATCGTACGAATGAATTAAAATGGATCGTATGAATGAATTAGAATGGATCGTGCGAATGAATTAGAATGGATCGTACGAATGAAATAGAATGGATTCGCACGAATGTATCCATTCTAATTCATTCGTACGATCCATTTTAATTCATTCGTACAATCCATTCTAATTCATTCGCACGATCCATTCGCATTCACTCAAACGATCCATTCTAATTCATTCATATGATCCATTCTAATTCATTCACACGAATGTATCTATTCTAATTCATTCGTACGATCAATTCTAATTCATTCGTACGATCCATTCTAATTCATTCGCACGATCCATTCTAATTCATGCATACGATCCAATCTAATTCATTCATACGATCCATTCTAATTCATTCGCACGAATGTATCCATTCTAATTCATTCGTACATGTATGAATAAATTAGAATGGATCGTACGAATGAATTAGAGTTGATACATTCGTGCGAATGAATTATGGATCGTATGAATGAATTAGATTAGATCGTATGAATGAATTATAATGGATCATGCGAATGAATTAGAATAGATCATACGAATGAATTAGAATGGATCGTACGAATGAGTTAGAATGGATACATTCGTGCAAATGAATTAGAATGGATCATATGAATGAATTAGAATGGATCGTATGAATGAATTAGAATGGATCGTGCGAATGAATTAGAATGGATCGTGCGAATGAATTAGAATGGATCGTACGAATGAATTAGAATGGATCGTACGAATGAATTAGAAAGGATACATTCGAATTCATTCGTACGATCCATTCTAATTCCTTTGTACGATCCATATTCTAATTCATTCGCACGATCCATTCTAATTCATTCATACGATCCATTCTAATTTATTCGCACGATCCATTCTAATTCATTCGTACGATCCATTTTAATTCATTCGCACAATCTATTCTAATTCATTCGAACGATCCATTCTAATTCATTCATACGATCCATTCTAATTCATTCGTACGATCTATTCTATTTTATTCGTACAATCCTTTCTTACTCAATCGTATGATCCATTCTAATCCATTCGCACAATCTATTCTAATTCATTCGTACGATCCATTCTATTTCATTCGTACGATCCATTCTAATTCATACGATCCATTCTATTTCATTCATACGATCTATTTTAATTCATTCGCACGATCCATTCTAATTCATTCATACGATCCATTCTAATTCATTTATACGATCCATTTTAATTCATTCGCACAATCTATTCTAATTCATTCGTACGATCAATTCTAATTCATTAGCATGATCCATTCTAATTCATTCGTACGATCTATTCTATTTCATTCGTACAATCCATTCTTACTCAATCGTATGATCCATTCTAATCCATTCGCACAATCTATTCTAATTCATTCGTACGATCCATTCTATTTCATTCGTACGATCCATTCTAATTCATACGATCCATTCTATTTCATTCATACGATCCATTTAATTCATTCGCACGATCCATTCTAATTCATTCATACGATCCATTCTAATTCATTCGTACGATCCATTCTAATTTCTTTGTATGATCTATTCTAATTCCTTCGTACGATCCATTCTAATTCATTCATACGATCCATTCTTACTCATTCGTACGATCCATTCTAATTCATTCGCATGATCCATTCTAATTCATCCGTACGAATTAATTAGAATGGATACATTCGTGCGAATGAATTAGAATGGATCATATGAATGAATTAGAATGGATCGTACGAATGAGTAAGAATGGATCGTACGAATGAATTAGAATTGATTGAATTAGAATGGATCGTATGAATGAATTAGAATGGATCGTTCGAATGAATTAGAATAGATTGTGCGAATGAATTAGAATGGATCGTACGAATGAATTAGAATGGATCGTGCGAATAAATTAGAATGGATCGTATGAATGAATTAGAATGGATCATGCGAATGAATTAGAATATGGATCGTACGAAGGAATTAGAATGGATCGTACGAATGAGTAAGAATGGATCGTACGAATGAATGAGAATGGAATGAATTAGAATGGATCGTACGAATGAATTAGAATGGATCGTACGAATGAATTAGAATGGATTGAATTAGAATGGATCGTGCGAATGAGTAAGAATGGATCGTACGATTGAATTAGAATGGATCGTACGAATGAATTAGAATGGATTGTACGAATGAATTAGAAAGGATTGAATTAGAATGAATCGTACGAATGAATTAGAATGAATCATACCGTACGAATGAATTAGAATGCATCATACGAAGGAATTAGAATTAATCGTACGAATGAATTAGAATGGATCGTACGAATGAATTAGAATGGATCGTACGAAGGAATTAGAATGGATCGTACGAAGGAATTAGAATGGATAGTACGAATTAATTAGAATGGATACCTTCGTGCAAATGAATTAGAATGGATCGTACGAATGAGTAAGAATCCATTCTATTTCCTTCGTATGATCCATTCTAATTCATTCGTACAGTATAATTCATTCTAATTCATTCGTACGATTCATTCTAATTTAATCCATTCTAATTCATTCGTACGATCGATTCTAATTCATTCGTACGATTCATTCTAATTCAATCCATTCTAATTCATTCGTACGAATGAATTAGAATGGATCGTACGAATTAATTAAAATGGATCGTACGAATGAATTAGAATGGATCGTATGAATGAATTAGATTGGATCGTATTAATGAATTAGAATGGATCGTACGAATGAATTAGAATAGATCGTGCGAATGAATTAAAATGGATACGAATGGATCGTACGAATGAGTAAGAATGGATCGTACGAATGAAATAGAATGGATTGTATGAATGAATTAGAATGGATTGTATGAATGAATTTGAATGGATCGTGCGAATGAATTAGAATGGAGACATTCGTGCGAATGAATTAGAATGGATCGTATGAATGAATTAGATTGGATCGTATGAATGAACTAGAATGGATTGTATGAATTAGAATGGATACCTTCGTGCAAATGAAATAGAATGGATCGTACGAATGAATTAGAGTAGATTGTGCGAATGAAATAGAATGGGTTGTACGAATGAGATAGAATGGATCGTACGAATGAATTAGAATGGATACATTCATGCGAATGAATTAGAATGGATCATACGAATGAATTAGAATGGATTCATTCGTGCGAATGAATTAGAATGGATCGTACGAATGAGTAAGAATGGATCGTACGAATGAATTAGAATGGATTGAATTAGAATGAATCGTACGAATGAATTAGAATGGATCGTACGAATGAATTAGAATGGATCGTACGAATGAATTAGAATGGATTGAATTAGAATGGATCGTACGGTAAGAATGGATCGTACGAATGAAATAGAATAGATTATACGGATAAATGAATTTGGATCGTGCTAATGTATTAGAATGGATCGTACGAATGAATTAGAATGGATCGTACTAATGAATTATAATAGATTGTGCGAATGAATTAGAATGGATCGTACGAATGAATTAGAAAGGATATATTCGTGCGAATGAATTAGAATAGATCGTACGAATGAGATAGAATGGATCGTACGAATGAATTAGAATGGATACATTCATGCGAATGAATTAGAATGGATCATACGAATGAATTAGAATGGATCGTAGGAATGAAATAGAATGGATTGTACGAATGAGATAGAATGGATCGTACGAATGAATTAGAATGGATACATTCATGCGAATGAATTAGAATGGATCATGCAAATGAATTAGAATGGATCGTGCGAATGAATTAGAATGGATCGTACGAATGAAATAGAATGGATTGTACGAATGAGATAGAATGGATCGTACGAATGAATTAGAATGGATACATTCATGCGAATGAATTAGAATGGATCATACGAATGAATTAGAATGGATTCATTCGTGCGAATGAATTAGAATGGATTGTACGAATGAGTAAGAATGGATCGTACGAATGAATTAGAATGGATTGAATTAGAATGAATCATACGAATGAATTAGAATGGATCGTACGAATGAATTAGAATAGATCGTACGAATGAATTAGAATGGATTGAATTAGAATGAATCGTACGAATGAATTAGAATGAATCATACCGTACGAATGAATTAGAATGGATCATACGAAGGAATTAGAATGGATCGTGCGAATAAATTAGAATGGATCGTATGAATGAATTAGAATAGATTGTGCGAATGAATTAGAATGGATCGTACGAATGAATTACAATGGATACATTCGTGCGAATAAATTAGAATGGATCGTATGAATGAATTAGAATCGATCGTACGAATGAATTAGAATGGATCATGCGAATGAATTAGAATGGATCGTGCGAATGAATTAGAATGGATCGTACGAATGAAATAGAATGGATTGTACGAATGAGATAGAATGGATCGTACGAATGAATTAGAATGGATACATTCATGCGAATGAATTAGAATGGATCATACGAATGAATTAGAATGGATTCATTCGTGCGAATGAATTAGAATGGATCGTACGAATGAGTAAGAATGGATCGTACGAATGAATTAGAATGGATTGAATTAGAATGAATCATACGAATGAATTAGAATGGATCGTACGAATGAATTAGAATGGATCGTACGAATGAATTAGAATGGATTGAATTAGAATGAATCGTACGAATGAGTTAGAATGAATCATACGAATGAATTAGAATGAATCATACGAATGAAATAGAATGGATCGTATGAATGAATTAGAATGGATCGTGCGAATGAATTAGAATGGATCGTACGAATGAATTAGAATAGATTATGCGAATGAATTAGAATGGATCGTACGAATGAATTAGATTTATTCGCACGATCCATTCTAATTTATTCGCACGATCCATTCTAATTCATTCGTACGATCCATTCTAATTCATTCGTACAATCTATTCTAATTCATTCGAACGATCCATTCTAATTCATTCGTACGATCCATTCTAATTCATTCGTACGATCTATTCTATTTCATTCGTACAATCCATTCTTACTCAATTGTATGATCCATTCTAATCCATTCACATAATCTACTCTAATTCATTCGTACGATCCATTCTATTTCATTTGCACTAAGGTATCCATTCTAATTCATTCGTACTATCCATTCTAATTCCTTCGTACGATCCATTCTAATTCATTCGTACGATCCATTCTAATTCATTCGCACGATCCATTCTAATTCATTCGTACGATCCATTCTATTTCATTCATACGATCCATTCTAATTCATTCATATGATCCATTCTAATTCATTTGCACGATCCATTCTAATTCATTCGCATGATCCATTCTAATTCATTCGTACGATCGATTTTAATTCATTCATACGATCCATTCTAATTCATTCGCACGAATGTATCCATTCTAATTCATTCGTACGATCCATTCTAATTCATTCATACGATCCATCCTAATTCATTCGCACGAATGTATCCATTCTAATTCATTCGTACAATCCATTCTATTTCATTCGTACGATCCATTCTTACTCATTCCTACGATCCATTCGTATCCATTCTAATTCATTCGTACGATCTATTCTAATTCATTCGTACGATCCATTCTAATTCATTAATACGATCCAATCTAATTCATTCATACGATCCATTCTAATTCATTCGTACGATCCATTCTAATTCATTCGCACGATCCATTCTAATTCATTCGCACGATCCATTCTAATTCATTCATACGATCCATTCTAATTCATTCGTACGATCCATTCTAATTCTTTCATACGATCCATTCTAATTCATTCATATGATCCATTCTAATTCATTCGTACGATCCATTCTAATTCATTCATACGATCCATTCTAATTCATTCGTACGATCCATTCTAATTCATTCGTACGATCCATTCTAATTCATTCGCACAATCTATTCTAATGCATTCGTACGATCCATTCTAATTCATTCGCACGATCCATTCTAATTCATTCATACGATCCATTATATTTCATTCGTACTATCCATTCTTACTCATTCGTACGATCCATTCTAATTCATTTGCACGAAGGTATCCATTCTAATTCCTTCGTACTATCCATTCTAATTCCTTCGTACGATCCATTCTAATTCCTTCGTACGATCCATTCTAATTCATTCGTACGATCCATTCTAATTCATTCGTACGATATTCATTCGTACGATCCATTCTAATTCATTCGCTCGATCCATTCTAATTCATTCGTACGATCCATATTCTAATTCATTCGCACGATCCATTCTAATTCATTCGTACGATCCATTCTAATTCATTCGTACGATCCATTCTAATTCATTCGCACGATCCATTCTAATTCATTCGCACGATCCATTCTAATTCATTAGCACGATCCATTCTTACGAATGAGTAAGAATGGATCGTACGAATGAAATAGAATGGATTGTACGGATGAATTAGAATGGATTCATTCGTGCGAATGAATTAGAATGGATCGGACGAATGCATTAGAATGGATCGTACGAATGAATTAGAATGGATCGTACGAATGAATTAGAATAAATACATTCGTGCGAATGAATTAGAATGGATCATACGAATGAGTAAGAATGGATCGTACGAATGAAATAGAATGGATTGTACGAATGAATTAGAATGGATCGTACGAATGAATTAGAATGGATACATTCGTGCGAATGAATTAGAATGGATACATTCGTGCGAATGAATTAGAATGGATCGTACGAATGAATTAGAATAGATCGTGCGAATGAATTAGAATGGAACGTACGAATGAATTAGAATAGATTGTGCGAATGAATTAGAATGGATCGTATGAATGAATTAGATTATGATCCATTTTATTTCATTCGTATGATTCATTCTAATTCATTCATACGATTCATTCTAATTCAATCCATTCTAATTAATTCGTAACGATCCATTCTAATTCATTCGTACGAAGGAATTAGAATGGATCGTACGAATGAATTAGAATGGATCGTACGAATGAATTAGAATGGATCGTACGAAGGAATTAGAATGGATCATATAAAGGAATTAGAATGGATAGTACGAATGAATTAGAATGGATACCTTCGTGCAAATGAATTAGAATGGATCGTACGAATGAGTAAGAATGGATCGTACGAATGAAATAGAATGGTTCGTATGAATGAATTAGAATGGATCGTGCGAATGAATTAGAATGGATCGTACGAATGAATTAGAATAGATTGTGCGAATGAATTAGAATGGATCGTACGAATGAATTAGAATGGATCGTACGAATGAATTAGAATGGATCGTATGAATGAATTAGAATGGATCGTGCGAATGAATTAGAATGGATCGTACGAAGGAAATAGAATGGATTCGCACGAATGTATCCTTTCTAATTAATTAGTACGATCCATTCTAATTCATTCGTACAATCCATTCTAATTCATTCGCACGATCCATTTGCATTCACTCAAACGATCCATTCTAATTCATTCATATGATCCATTCTAATTCATTCGCACGAATGTATCCATTCTAATTCATTCGTACGATCCATTCTAATTCATTTGTACGAATGTATCCACTCTAATTCATTCATACGATCCATTCTAATTCATTTGTACGAATGTATCCATTCTAATTCATTCGTACGAATGAATTAGAATGGATCGTATGAGTGTGAATGAATTAGAATGGATCGTGCGAATGAATTAGAATGGATTGTATTAATGAATTAGAATGGATCGTATGAATGAAATGGAATAGATCGTACGAATGAATTAGAATGGATCGTATGAATGAATTAGAATGGATCGTACGAAGGAATTAGAATGGATTGTATGAATGAATTAGAATAGATCGTATGAATGAATTAGAATGGATCTTACAAATGAATTAGAATGGATCGTACGAAGGAATTAGAATGGATCGTATGAATGAATTAGATTGGATCGTATTAATGAATTTGAATGGATCGTATGAATGAATTAGACTGGATCGTATGAATGAATTAGAATGGATCGTACGAATGAGTAAGAATGGATCGTACGAATGAATTAGAATGGATTGAATTAGAATGAATCGTACGAATGAATTAGAATGGATCATACGAAGGAATTAGAATGGATCGTACGAATGAATTAGAATGGATCGTACGAATGAATTAGAATGGATCGTACGAAGGAATTATAATGGATCGTACGAAGGAATTAGAATGGATATTACGAATGAATTAGAATGGATACCTTCATGCAAATGAATTAGAATGGATCGTACGAATGAGTAAGAATTGATCGTACGAATGAAATAGAATGGATCGTATGAATGAATTAGAATGGATCGTGCGAATGAATTAGAATGGATCGTACGAATGAATTAGAATAGATTGTGCGAATGAATTAGAATGGATCGTACGAATGAATTAGAATCGATCGTACGAATGAATTAGAATGGATCATGCGAATGAATTAGAATGGATCGTGCGAATGAATTAGAATGGATCGTACGAATGAAATAGAATGGATTGTACGAATGAGATAGAATGGATCGTACGAATGAATTAGAATGGATACATTCATGCGAATGAATTAGAATGGATCATACGAATGAATTAGAATGGATTCATTCGTGCGAATGAATTGGAATGGATCGTACGAATGAGTAAGAATGGATCGTACGAATGAATTAGAATGGATTGAATTAGAATGAATCGTACGAATGAATTAGAATGGATCGTACGAATGAATTAGAATGGATCGTACGAATGAATTAGAATGGATTGAATTAGAATGAATCGTACGAATGAATTAGAATGAATCATACCGTACGAATGAATTAGAATGGATCGTACGAATGAATTAGAATGGATCGTACGAATGAATTAGAATGGATCGTACGAAGGAATTAAAATGGATCGTACGAAGGAATTAGAATGGATCGTATGAATGAATTAGAATGGATCGTGCGAATGAATTAGAATAGATCGTACGAATGAATTAGAATGGATCGTATGAATGAATTAGAATGGATCGTAGTAATGAATTAGAATGGATCCTACGAATGAATTAGAATAGATTGTGCGAATGATTTAGAATGGATCTGGATCGTGTATCCATTCTAATTCATTCATACGACCCATTCTAATTCATTCGTACGATCCATTCTAATTCATTCGCACGATCCATTCTAATTCATTCGCACGATCCATTCTAATTCATTCATACGATCCATTCTAATTCATTCATATGATCCACTCTAATTCATTCATACGATCCATTCTAATTCATTCGTACGATCCATTCTAATTCATTCGCACAATCTATTCTAATTCATTCGTACGATCCATTCTAATTCATTCGCACGATCCATTCTAATTCATTCATACGATCCATTCTAATCCATTCGCACAATCTATTCTAATTCATTCGTACGATCCATTCTATTTCATTCGTATGATCGTATGAATGAATTAGAATAGATTGTATGAATGAATTAGATTAGATCGTATAAATGAATTAGAATAGATCGTACGAATGAATTAGAATGGATACGAATGGATCGTACGAATGAGTAAGAATGGATCGTACGAATGAAATAGAATGGATTGTACGAATGAATTAGAATGGATACATTCGTGCGAATGAATTAGGATGGATCGTATGAATGAATTAGAATAGATTGTGCGAATGAATTAGAATGGATCGTATGAATGAATTAGAATGGATACATTTATGCGAATGAATTAGAATGTATCGTATGAATGAATTAGAATAGATTGTGCGAATGAATTGGAATGGATCGTACGAATGAATTGGAATGGATACCTTCGTACGAATGAATTAGAATAGATTGTGCGAATAAATTAGAATGGATCGTATGAATTAGAATTGATCGTACGAATGAATTAGAATGGATCATACGAAGGATTTAGAATGGATCGTACGAATGAATTAGAATAGATCGTACGAATGAATTAGAATGGATCATGCTAATGAATTAGAATTGATCGTACGAATGAATTAGAATAGATTGTGCGAATGAATTAGAATGGATCGTACGAATGAATTGGAATGGATACATTCGTGCGAATGAATTAGAATGGATCGTATGAATGAATTAGAGTGGATACATTCGTACAAATGAATTAGAATGGATCGTACGAATGAATTAGAATGGATACATTCGTGCGAATGAATTAGAATGGATCATATGAATGAATTAGAATGGATCGTTTGAGTGAATGCGAATGGATCGTGCGAATGAATTAGACTGGATTGTACGAATGAATTAGAATGGATTGTACGAATGAATTAGAATGGATACATTCGTGCGAATCCATTCTATTTCATTCGTACGATCCATTCTAATTCATTTGCATGATCCATTCTAATTCATTCATACGATCCATTCTAATTCATTCGTACGATCCATTCTAATTCATTCGTACGATCCATTCTAATTCATTCGCACAATCTATTCTAATTCATTCGTACGATCCATTCTAATTCATTCGCACGATCCATTCTAATTCATTCATACGATCCATTCTATTTCATTCGTACAATCCATTCTTACTCATTTGTACGATCCATTCTAATTCATTTGCACGAAGGTATCCATTCTAATTCATTCGTACTATCCATTCTAATTCCTTCGTACGATCCATTCTAATTCCTTCGTACGATCCATTCTAATTCATTCGTATGATCCATTCTAATTCATTCGTACGATCCATTCTAATTCCTTCGTATGATCCATTCTAATTCATTCGTACGGTATGATTCATTCTAATTCATTCGTACGATTCATTCTAATTCAATCCATTCTAATTCATTTGTACGATCCATTCTAATTCATTCGTACGATTCATTCTAATTCAATCCATTCTAATTCATTCGTACGATCCATTCTTACTCATTCGTACGATCCATTCTAATTCATTCGCACGAATGAATCCATTCTAATTCATTCGTATGATCCATTCTAATTCATTCGCATGAATGTATCCATTCTAATTCATTCGTACGATCCATTCTATCTCATTCGTACAATCCATTCTATTTCATTCGTACGATCCATTTAATTCATTCGCACGATCCATTCTAATTCATTCGCATGATCCATTCTAATTCATTCGTACGATCGATTCTAATTCATTCATACGATCCATTCTAATTCATTCGCACGAATGTATCCATTCTAATTCATTCGTACGATCCATTCTAATTCATTCGCACAATCTATTCTAATTCATTCATACGATCCATTCTAATTTATTCGCACGATCCATTCTAATTCATTCATACGATCCATTCTAATTCATTCATATGATCCATTCTAATTCATTCGCACGATCCATTCTTACTCATTTGTACGATCCATTCTAATTCATTCGCACGATCCATTCTAATTCATTAATACGATCCATTCTAATTCATTCGCACGATCCATTCTAATTCATTCATACGAATGAATTAGAATGGATCGTACGAATGAAATAGAATGGATCGTACGGATGAATTAGAATGGATCGTGCGAATGAATTAGAATGGATCGTACGAATGAGTAAGAATGGATCGTATGAATGAATTAGAATGGATCGTGCGAATGAATTAAAATGGATCGTATGAATGAAATAGAATGGATCGTATAAATTAGAATGGATCGTACGAATGAAATAGAATGGATCGTACGAATGAATTAGAATAGATTGTGCGAATGGATTAGAATGGATCATACAATTGAGTAGGAATGGATTGTACGAATGAAATAGAATAGATCGTACGAATGAATTAGAATGGATCGTATGAATGAATTAGAATGGATCGTGCGAATGAATTAGAATGGATAGTACGAATGAATTAGAATGGATCGTATGAATGAATTAGAATGGATCGTAGTAATGAATTAGAATGGATCCTACGAATGAATTAGAATAGATTGTGCGAATGAATTAGAATGGATCTGGATCGTGTATCCATTCTAATTCATTCGTACAACCCATTCTAATTCATTCGCACGATCCATTCTAATTCATTCGTACGATCTAATCTATTTCATTCGTACAATCCATTCTAATTCATTCATACGATCCAATCTAATCCATTCATACGATCCATTCTAATTCATTCGTACGATCTATTCTATTTCATTCATACGATCCATTCTAATTCATTTGTACGATCCTTTCTAATTCCTTCGTACGATCCATTCTATTTCATTCGTATGACCCATTCTAATTCATAAGTACGATCCATTCTAATTCATTCAAATGATCCATTCTAATTCATTCGTACGATCCATTCTAATTCATTCGCACGATTCATTCTAATTCATTCATACGATCCAATCTAATTCATTCATACGATCCATTGTAATTCATTCGTACAATCCATTATAATTCATTCGCACGATCCATTCTAATTCATTCGTACGATTCATTCTAATTCAATCCATTCTAATTCATTCGTACGATCCATTGATACATTCGTGCGAATGAATTAGAATGGATCGTATGAATGAATTAGAGTGGATACATTCGTACAAATGAATTAGAATGGATCGTACGAATGAATTAGAATGGATACATTCGTGCGAATGAATTAGAATGGATCATATGAATGAATTATAATGGATCGTTTGAGTGAATTAGAATAGATTATGCGAATGAATTAGAATGGATCGTACAAATGAATTAGAATGGATCGTGCGAATAAATTAGAATGGATCGTATGAATGAATTAGAATGGATCGTGCGAATGAATTAGAATATAGATCGTACGAATGAATTAGAATGGATCGTACGAATGAATTCGAATGTATCCTTTCTAATTCATTCGTACGATCCATTCTAATTCATTCGTACGATCCATTCAAATTCATTCGTACGATCCATTCTAATTCATTCGCACGATCCATTCTAATTCATTCATACAATCCATTCTAATTCTTTTGCACGAATATATCCATTCTAATTCATTCGTACGATCCATTCTAATTCATTCGCACAATCTATTCTAATTCAATCCATTCTAATTCATTCGTACGATCCATTCTTACTCATTCGTACGATCCATTCTAATTCATTCGCATGAATGAATCCATTCTAATTCATTCGTATGATCCATTCTAATTCATTCGCATGAATTATCCATTCTAATTCATTCGTACGATCCATTCTATCTCATTCGTACAATCCATTCTATTTCATTCGTACGATCCATTCTAATTCATTCGCACGATCCATTCTAATTTATTCGCATGATCCATTCTAATTCATTCGTACGATCGATTCTAATTCATTCATACGATCCATTCTAATTCATTCGCACGAATGTATCCATTCTAATTCATTCGTACGATCCATTCTAATTCCTTTGTATCCATTCTAATTCACTCATACGATCCATTCTAATTCATTCATACGATCCATTCTAATTCATTCGCATGAATGTATCCATTCTAATTCATTCGTACGATCCATTCTAATTCATTCGCACAATCTATTCTAATTCATTCATACGATCCATCCTAATTCATTCGCACGAATGTATCTATTCTATTTCATTCGTACAATCCATTTTTACTCAATCGTATGATCCATTCTAATCCATTCGAACAATCCATTCTAATTCATCCGTACGATCCATTCTATTTCATTCGTACGATCCATTCTAATTCATTCGCACAATCTATTCTAATTCATTCGTACAATCCATTCTAATTCATTCGCACGATCCATTCGCATTCACTCAAACGATCCATTCTAATTCATTCATACAATCCATTCTAATTCTTTTGCACGAATGTATCCATTCTAATTCATTCGTACGATCCATTCTAATTCATTCGCACGATCCATTCTAATTCATTCGTACAATCCATTCTAATTCATTCGCACGATCCATTCGCATTCACTCAAACAATCCATTCTAATTCATTCATACAATCCATTCTAATTCTTTTGCACGAATGTATCCATTCTAATTCATTCGTACGATCCATTCTAATTCATTCGTACGATCCATTCTAATTCATTCGTACGATCCATTCTAATTCCTTCGTATGATCCATTCTAATTCATTCGTACGGTATGATTCATTCTAATTCATTCGTACGATTCATTCTAATTCAATCCATTCTAATTCATTCGTACGATCCATTCTAATTCATTCGTACGATCCATTCTAAGGAATTAGAATGGATCGTACGAAGGAATTAGAATGGATAGTACGAATGAATTAGAATGGATACCTTCGTGCAAATGAATTAGAATGGATCGTACGAATGAGTAAGAATGGATCGTACGAATGAAATAGAATGGATCGTATGAATGAATTAGAATGGATCGTGCGAATGAATTAGAATGGATCGTACGAATGAATTAGAATGGATACATTCGTGCGAATGAATTAGAATGGATCGTATGAATGGATTACAATGGATCGTGCGAATGAATTAGAATGGATCGTACGAATGTATTAGATTGGATCATACGAATGAATTAGAATGGATCATACGAATGAATTAGAATGGATCGTGCGAATGAATTAGAATGGATCATATGAATGAATTAGAATGGATCATACGAAGGAATTAGAATGGATCGTGCGAATAAATTAGAATGGATCGTATGAATGAATTAGAATAGATTGTGCGAATGAATTAGAATGGATCGTATGAATGAATTAGAATGGATCGTATGAGTGAATTAGAATGGATACGAAGGAATTAGAATGGATCGTACGAAGGAATTAGAATGGAGAATGGATCGTGCGAATGAATTAGAATGGATCGTGCGATAAGAATGGATCGTACGAATGAATTAGAATGGATCGTATGAATGAATTAGAATGGATACATTCGTGCGAATGAATTAGAATGGATCATACGAAGGAATTAGAATGGATCGTACGAATGAATTAGAATGGATCGTACGAATGAATTAGAATGGATACATTCGTGCGAATGAATTAGAATGGATCATACGAATGAATTAGAGTTGATACATTCGTGTGAATGAATTAAAATGGATAATACGAATGAGTAAGAATGGATCATAGAATTAGAATGGATCGTATGAATGAATTAGAATGGATCGTACGAATGAATTAGAATGGATCGTAGTAATGAATTAGAATGGATCCTACGAATGAATTAGAATAGATTGTGCGAATGAATTAGAATGGATCTAGATCGTGTATCCATTCTAATTCATTCGTACGACCCATTCTAATTCATTCGCACGATCCATTCTAATTCATTCGTACGATCTATTCTAATCCATTCTCCATTCTAATGGATCGTACGAATGAATTAGAATGGATCGTATGAATGAATTAGATTGGATCGTATGAATGAATTAGAATGGATTGTACGAATGAAATAGAATAGATCGTACGAATGAATTAGAATGGATCGTACGAATGAATTAGAATGGATCGTATGAATGAATTAGATTGGATCGTATGAATGAATTAGAATGGATTGGACAAATGAAATAGAATAGATCGTACGAATGAATTAGAATGGATCGTGCGAATAAATTAGAATGGGTCGTACGAATGAATTAGAATGGATACATTCGTGCGAATGAATTAGAATGGATCATACGAAGGAATTAGAATGGATCGTACGAATGAATTAGAATGGATCGTACGAATGAATTAGAATGGATACATTCGTGCGAATGAATTAGAATGGATCATACGAATGAATTAGAGTTGATACATTCGTGTGAATGAATTAAAATGGATAATACGAATGAGTAAGAATGGATCATAGAATTAGAATGGATCGTATGAATGAATTAGAATGGATCGTACGAATGAATTAGAATGGATCGTAGTAATGAATTAGAATGGATCCTACGAATGAATTAGAATAGATTGTGCGAATGAATTAGAATGGATCTGGATCGTGTATCCATTCTAATTCATTCGTACGACCCATTCTAATTCATTCGCACGAACCATTCTAATTCATTCGTACGATCTATTCTAATCCATTCTCCATTCTAATGGATCGTACGAATGAATTAGAATGGATCGTATGAATGAATTAGATTGGATCGTATGAATGAATTAGAATGGATTGTACGAATGAAATAGAATAGATCGTACGAATGAATTAGAATGGATCGTACGAATGAATTAGAATGGATCGTATGAATGAATTAGATTGGATCGTATGAATGAATTAGAATGGATTGGACGAATGAAATAGAATAGATCGTACGAATGAATTAGAATGGATCGTGCGAATAAATTAGAATGGGTCGTACGAATGAATTAGAATGGATACACGATCCAGATCCATTCTAATTCATTCGCACAATCTATTCTAATTCATTCGTAGGATCCATTCTAATTCATTCGTACGATCTATTCTATTTCATTGGTACAATCCATTCTAATTCATTCATACGATCCAATCTAATTCATTCATATGATCCATTCTAATTCATTCGTACGATCCATTCTAATTCATTCGTACGATCTATTCTATTTTATTCGTACAATCCATTCTAATTCATTCATACGATCCAATCTAATTCATTCATACGATCCATTCTAATTCATTCGTACGATCCATTAGAATGGAGAATGGATTAGAATAGATCGTACGAATGAATTAGAATGGATCGTGCGAATGAATTAGAATGGGTCGTACGAATGAATTAGAATGGATACACGATCCAGATCCATTCTAATTCATTCGCACAATCTATTCTAATTCATTCGTAGGATCCATTCTAATTCATTACTACGATCCATTCTAATTCATTCGGACGATCCATTCTAATTCATTCACACGATCCATTCTAATTCATTCATACGATCCATTCTATTTCATTCTAATTCATTCGTACGATCTATTCTATTTCATTCGTACAATCCATTCTAATTCATTCATACGATCCAATCTAATTCATTCATACGATCCATTCTAATTCATTCGTACGATCCATTAGAATGGAGAATGGATCGTGCGAATGAAGTAGAATGGATCGTGCGATAAGAATGGATCGTACGAATGAAATAGAATAGATCGTACGGATAAATGAATTTGGATCGTACGAATGAGTAAGAATGGATCGTACGAATGAATTAGAATGGATTGAATTACAATGGATCGTACGAATGAATTAGAATGGATCGTACGAATGACTTAGAATGGATTGTTCGAATGAATTAGAATAGATTGTGCGAATGAATTAGAATGGATCGTACGAATGAATTAGAAAGGATACATTCGTGCGAATGAATTAGAATGGATCGCATGAGTGTGAATGAATTAGAATGGATCGTGCGAATGAATTAGAATGGATCATACGAATGAATTAGAATGGATCGTACGAATGAATTAGAATGGATACATTCGTGCAAAAGAATTAGAATGGATTGTATGAATGAATTAGAATGGTTCGTGCGAATGAATTAGAATGGATTGTGCGAATGAATTAGAATGGATCGTACGAATGAATTAGAATGGATCGTACGAATGAATTAGAATGGATTGTACGAATGAATTAGAAAGGATACATTCGAATTCATTCGTACGATCCATTCTAATTCCTTCGTACGATCCATATTCTTATTCATTCGCACGATCCATTCTAATTCATTCATACGATCCATTCTAATTTATTCGCACGATCCATTCTAATTCATTCGTACGATCCATTCTAATTCATTCGCACAATCTATTCTAATTAATTTGAACGATCCATTCTAATTCATTCATACGATCCATTCTAATTCATTCGTACGATCTATTCTATTTCATTCGTACAATCCTTTCTTACTCAATCGTATGATCCATTCTAATCCATTCGCACAATCTATTCTAATTCATTCGTACGATCCATTCTATTTCATTCGTACGATCCATTCTAAGATCCATTCTAATTTATTCGCACGATCCATTCTAATTCATTCGTACAATCCATTTTAATTCATTCGCACAATCTATTCTAATTCATTCGAACGATCCATTCTAATTCATTCATACGATCCATTCTAATTCATTCGTACGATCTATTCTATTTCATTCGTACAATCCTTTCTTACTCAATCGTATGATCCATTCTAATCCATTCGTACGATCCATTCTAATTCATTAGTACGATCCATTCTATTTCATTCGTACGACCCATTCTTACTCATTCGTACGATCCATTCTAATTCATTTGCACGAAGGTATCCATTCTAAATCATTCGTACTATCCATTCTAATTCATTCGTACTATCCATTCTAATTCCTTCGTACGATCCATTCTAATTCCTTCGTACGATCCATTCTAATTCATTCGTACGATCCATTCTAATTTATTCGCACGATCCATTCTAATTCATTCGTACGATCCATTCTAATTCATTCGCACAATCTATTCTAATTCATTCGAACGATCCATTGTAATTCATTCATACGATCCATTCTAATTCATTCGTACGATCTATTCTATTTCATTCGTATAATCCTTTCTTACTCAATCGTATGATCCATTCTAATCCATTCGCACAATCTATTCTAATTCATTCGTACGATCCATTCTATTTCATTCGTACGATCCATTCTAAGATCCATTCTAATTTATTCGCACGATCCATTCTAATTCATTTGTACGATCCATTCTAATTCATTCGCACAATCTATTCTAATTCATTCGAACGATCCATTCTAATTCATTCATACGATCCATTCTAATCCATTCGCACAATCTATTCTAATTCATTCGTACGATCCATTCTATTTCATTCGTACGATCCATTCTAATTCATACGATCCATTCTATTTCATTCATACGATCCATTTTAATTCATTCACACGATCCATTCTAATTCATTCATACGACCCATTCTAATTCATTTATACCAATCATTTTAATTCATTCGCACAATCTATTCTAATTCATTCGTACGATCAATTCTAATTCATTTGCACGATCCATTCTAATTCATTCGTACGATCCATTCAAATTCATTCGTACGATCCATTCTAATTCATTCGCACGATCCATTCTAATTCATTCGTACGATCCATTCTAATTCCTTCGTATGATCCATTCTAATTCATTCGTACGATTCATTCTAATTCAATCCATTCTAATGCATTCGTACGATCCATTCTTACTCATTCGTACGATCCATTCTAATTCATTCGTACGATCCATTCTAATTCATTCGCACAATCTACTCTAATTCATTCGTACGATTGAGTAAGAATGGATTGTATGAATGAATTAGAATGGATCGTGCGAATGAATTAGAATGGAACGTATAGATTGTACGAATGAATTAGAATGGATCGTACGAATGAGTAAGAATGGATCATACGAATGAAATAGAATGGATCGTATGAATGAATTAGAATGGATCGTGAGAATGAATTATAATGGATCGTACGAATGAATTAGAATGGATACATTCGTGCGAATGAATTAGAATGGATCATACGAAGGAATTAGAATGGATCGTACGAATGAATTAGAATGGATCGTACGAATGAATTAGAATGGATCGTACGATTGAGTTAGAATGGATACTTTCGTGCGAATGAATTAGAATGGATCATACGAATGAATTAGAGTTGATACAGTCGTGTGAATGAATTAAAATGGATAATACAAATGAGTAAGAATGGATCGTAGAATTAGAACGGATAGTATGAATGAATTAGAGTGGATACATACGAATGAATTAGAATGGATCGTATGAATGAATTAGAATGGATCGTGCGAATGAATTAGAATGGATCGTACGAATGAAATAGAATGGATCGTATGAATGAATTAGAATGGATCGCACGAATGAATTAGAATGGATCGTACGAATGAATTAGAATGGATACATTCGTGCCAATGAATTAGAATGGATCTTACGAATGAGTAAGAATGGATCGTACGAATGAAATAGAATGGATTGTACGAATGAATTAGAATGGATTCATTCGTGCGAATGAATTAGAATGGATCGTATGAATGAAGTAGAGTGGATACATTCGTACAAATGAATTAGAATGGATCGTACGAATGAATTAGAATGGATACATTCGTACAAATGAATTAGAATGGATCGTATGAATGAATTAGAATGGATCATGCGAATAAATTAGAATGGATCGTATGAATGAATTAGAATAGATTGTGCGAATGAATTAGAATGGATCGTGCGAATAAATTAGAATGGATCGTATGAATGAATTAGAATGGATCGTGCGAATGAATTAGAATATGGATCGTACGAAGGAATTAGAATGGATCGTACGAATGAATTCGAATGTATCCTTTCTAATTCATTCGTACGATCCATTCTAATTCCTTCGTACGATCCATTCTAATTCATTCGTACGATCCATTCTAATTCATTCGCACGATCAATTCTAATTCATTCGTACGATCCAATCTAATTCATTCGTACGATCCATTCTAATTCATTAGCATGATCAATTCTAATTCATTAGCATGATCCATTCTAATTCATTCATATGATCCATTTTAATTCATTCGCACGATCCATTCTAATTCATTCATACGATCCATTCTAATTCATTCGTACGATCCATTCTAATTTCTTCGTATGATCTATTCTAATTCCTTCGTACGATCCATTCTAATTCCTTCGTACGATCCATTCTAATCCATTCTAATTCATTCGCACGATCCATTCTAATTCATTCATACGATCCATTCTAATTAGAATGGATACATTCGTGCAAAAGAAATAGAATGGATTGTATGAATGAGTAAGAATGGATCGTACGAATGAAATAGAATGGATCGTATGAATGGATTAGAATGGATCG
Organism: Chamaelirium japonicum; assembly: GCA_947650365.1. Lineage (NCBI taxonomy): Eukaryota > Viridiplantae > Streptophyta > Magnoliopsida > Liliales > Melanthiaceae > Chamaelirium > Chamaelirium japonicum. Next base: position 469,810 of record OX393557.1, on the reverse strand, counting down.
TGCGAATGAATAAGAATGGATCGTACAAATGAATTAGAATAGATTGTGCGAATGAATTAGAATGGATCGTACGAATGAATTAGAATAGATCGTACGAATGAATTAGAATGGATCGTATGAATGAATTAGAATGGATCGTGCGAATGAATTAGAATGGATCATACGAATGAATTAGAATGGATTGAATTAGAATGAATCGTACGAATGAATTAGAATGGATCGTACGAATGAAATAGAATAGATCGTACGAATGAATTGGAATGGATACATTCGTGCGAATGAATTAGAATGGATCGTATGAATGAATTAGAGTGGATCGTTTGAATGAATTAGAATGGATCGTACTTATGAATTAGAATGGGTCATACGAATGAAATAGAATGGATCGTACGAAGGAATTAGAAAGGATCGTACAAACGAATTAGAATGGATCATATGAATGAAATAAAATAGATCGTACGAATGAATTAGAATGGATCGTATGAATGAATTAGATTGGATCGTATGAATGAATTAGAATGGATTGTACGAATGAAATAGAATAGATCGTACGAGTGAATTAGAATGGATCGTGCGAATGAATTAGAATGGATCGTACGAATGAGTAAGAATGTATCGTACGAATGAATTAGAATGGATTGAATTGGAATGAATCGTACGAATGAATTAGAATGGATCGTACGAATGAATTAGAATGGATCGTACGAATGAATTAGAATGGATCGTACGAATGAAATAGAATGGATCGTACGAAGGAATTAGAATAGATCATACAAAGAAATTAGAATGGATCGTACGAATGAATTAGAATGGATTGAATTAGAATGAATCGTACGAATGAATTAGAATGAATCATACCGTACGAATGAATTAGAATGGATCATACGAAGGAATTAGAATGGATCGTACGAATGAATTAGAATGGATCGTACGAAGGAATTAGAATGGATAGTACGAATGAATTAGAATGGATTCATTCGTGCGAATGAATTAGAATGGATCGTTCGAATGAGTAAGAATGGATCGTACGAATGAATTAGAATGGATTGAATTAGAATGGATCGTACGAATGAATTAGAATGGATCATACGAATGAATTAGAATGGATCGTACGAATGAATTAGAATGGATTGAATTAGAATGAATCGTACGAATGAATTAGAATGAATCATACCGTACGAATCAATTAGAATGGATCATACGAAGGAATTAGAATGGATCGTACGAATGAATTAGAATGGATCGTACGAAGGAATTAGAATGGATCGTACGAAGGAATTAGAATGGATAGTACGAATGAATTAGATTGGATCGTACGAATGAATTAGAATGGATCGTGCGAATGAATTAGAATGGATCGTACGAATGAATTAGAATGGATCGTACGAAGAAATTAGAATGGATCGTACGAATGAATTAGAAAGGATACATTCGAATTCATTCGTACGATCCATTCTAATTCCTTCGTACGATCCATATTCTAATTCATTCGCACGATCCATTCTAATTCATTCATACGATCCATTCTAATTTATTCGCACGATCCATTCTAATTCATTCGTACGATCCATTCTAATTCATTCGCACAATCTATTCTAATTCATTCGAACGATCCATTCTAATTCATTCGCACGATCCATTCTAATTCATTCATACGATCCATTCTATATCATTCGTACGATCCATTCTTACTCATTCGTACGATCCATTCTAATTCATTTGCACCAAGGTATCCATTCTAATTCATTCGTACTATCCATTCTAATTCCTTCGTACGATCCATTCTAATTCCTTCGTACGATCCATTCTAATTCATTCGTATGATCCATTCTAATTCATTCGTACGATCCATTCTAATTCCTTCGTATGATCCATTCTAATTCATTCGTACGGTATGATTCATTCTAATTCATTCGTATGATTCATTCTAATTCAATCCATTCTAATTCATTCGTACGATCCATTCTAATTCATTCGTACGATCCATTCTAATTCATTCGTACGATTCATTCTAATTCAATCCATTCAAATTCATTCGTACGAACCATTCTTACTCATTCATACGATCCATTCTAATTCATTCGCACGAATGAATCCATTCTAATTCATTCGTATGATCCATTCTAATTCATTCGCATTAATGTATCCATTCTAATTCATTCAAACGATCCATTCTATCTCATTCGTACAATCCATTCTATTTCATTCACACGATCCATTCTAATTCATTCGCACGATCCATTCTAATTCATTCATGCGAATGAATTAGAATGGATCGTATGAATAAATTAGAATGGATCGTATGAGTGAATTAGAATGGATACGAAGGAATTAGAATGGATCGTACGAAGGAATTAGAATGGATAGTACGAATGAATTAGAATGGATCATGCTAATGAATTAGAATTGATCGTACGAATGAATTAGAACAGATTGTGCGAATGAATTAGAATGATCGTATGAATGAATTAGAATGGATCGTGCGAATGAATTTGAATGGATCGTGCGAATGAATTAGAATGGATCGTACGAATGTATTAGAATGGGTCGTACGAATGAATTAGAATGGATACACGATCCAGATCCATTCTAATTCATTCGCACAATCTATTCTAATTCATTTGTAGGATCGTGCGAATGAAATAGAATGGATCGTGCGAATGAGTTAGAATGGATCGTACGAATGAATTAGAATGGATCGTACGAATGAATTAGAATGGATCGTACGAATGAATTAGAAAGGATACATTCGAATTCATTCGTACGATCCATTCTACTTCCTTCGTACGATCCATTATTCTAATTCATTCGCACGATCCATTCTAATTCATTCGTACGATTCATTCTAATTCAATCCATTCTAATTCATTCGTACGATCCATTCTAATTCATTCGTACGATCCATTCTAATTCATTTATACGATCCAATCTAATTCATTCATACGATCCATTCTAATTCATGCATACGATGAGCGCGAATGGATCGTACGAATGAATTAGAATGGATTGAATTAGAATGAATCGTACGAATGAATTAGAATGGATCGTACGAATGAATTAGAATGGATCGTACGAATGAATTAGAATGGATTGAATTAGAATGAATCGTACAAAAGAATTAGAATGAATCATACCGTACAAATGAATTAGAATGGATCATATGAAGGAATTAGAATGGATCGTACGAATGAATTAGAATGGATCGTACGAATGAATTAGAATGGATCGTACGAAGGAATTAGAATGGTTCGTACGAACGAATTAAAATGGATAGTACGAATGAATTAGAATGGATCGTACGAAGGAATTAGAATGGATACATTCGTGCAAAAGAATTAGAATGGATTGTATGAATGAATTAGAATGGATCGTGCGAATGAATTAGAATGGATCGTGCGAATGAATTAGAATGGATCGTACGAATGAATTAGAATGGATCGTGCGAATGAATTAGAATTGATCGTACGAATGAATTAGAATAGATCGTACGAATGAATTAGAATAGATTGTGCGAATGAATTAAAATGATTCGTATAAATGAATTAGAATGGATCGTATGAATGAATTAGAATGGATCATGCGAATGAATTAAAATGGATCGTATGAATGAAATAGAATGGATCGTATGAATTAGAATGGACCGTACGAATGAAATAGAATGGATCGTACGAATGAATTAGAATAGATTGTGCGAATGGATTAGAATGGATCATACGATTGAGTAAGAAAAGATTGTACGAATGAAATAGAATAGATCGTACGAATGAATTAGAATGGATCGTATGAATGAATTAGAATGGATCGTTCGAATGAATTAGAATAGATTGTGCAAATGAATTAGAATGGATCGTACGAATGAATTAGAATGGATCGTGCGAATAAATTAGAATGGATCTTAGAATGGATCATATGAATGAAATAGAATGGATCGTACGAATGAATTAGAATAGATTGTGCGAATGGATTAGAATGGATCATACGATTGAGTAAGAAAGGATTGTATGAATGAAATAGAATAGATCGTACGAATGAATTAGAATGGATCGTATGAATGAATTAGAATGGATCGTTCGAATGAATTAGAATAGATTGTGCGAATGAATTAGAATGGATCGTACGAATGAATTAGAATGGATCGTGCGAATAAATTAGAATGGATCGTATGAATGAATTAGAATGGATCGTGCGAATGAATTAGAATATGGATCGTACGAAGGAATTAGAATGGATCGTACGAATGAATTCGAATGTATCCTTTCTAATTCATTCGTACGATCCATTCTAATTCATTCATACGATCCATTCTAATTCATTCGCACGATCCATTCTAATTCATTCGCACGATCCATTCTAATTCATTCATACAATCCATTCTAATTCTTTTGCACGAATGTATCCATTCTAATTCATTCGTACGATCCATTCTAATTCATTCGTACGATCCATTCTAATTCATTCGCACAATCCATTCTAATTCATTCACACTCATACGATCCATTCTAATTCATTCGCACGAATGTATCCTTTCTAATTCATTCGTACGATCCATTCTAATTCATTCGCACAATCTATTCTAATTCATTCGAACGATCCATTCTAAGTCATTCGTACGATCCATTCTAATTCATTCGTACGATCCATTCTAATTCAATCCATTCTAATTCATTCGTACGATCCATTCTAATTCATTCGCACGATCCATTCTAATTCATTCGTACGATCCATTCTAATTCATTCGTACGATCCATTCTAATTCATTCGTACGATCCATTCTAATTCATTCGCACAATCTATTCTAATTCATTCGTACGATCCATTCAAATTCATTCGCACGATCCATTCTAATTCATTCATACGATCCATTCTATTTCATTCGTACGATCCATTCTTACTCATTCGTACGATCCATTCTAATTCATTTGCACGAAGGTATCCATTCTAATTCATTCGTACTATCCATTCTAATTCCTTCGAATGATCCATTCTAATTCCTTCGTACGATCCATTCTAATTCATTCGTACGATCCATTCTAATTCATTCGTACGATCCATTCTAATTCCTTCGTACGAATGAATTAGAATGGATCGTACGAATGAATTAGAATGGATTGAATTAGAATGAATCGTACGAATGAATTAGAATGAATCATACGAATGAAATAAAATGGATCATAATCTAATTCATTCATACGATCTATTCTAATTCATTCGCACAATCTATTCTAATTCATTCGTACGATCCATTCTAATTCATTCGCACGATCTATTCTAATTCATTCGTACGATCCATTCTAATTCATTCGCACGAATGTATCCATTCTAATTCATTCATACAATCTATTCTAATTCATTCGTACGATCCATTCTAATTCATTCGTACAATCCATTCTATTTCATTCGTACGATCTATTCTTACTCATTCGTATGATCCATTCTAATTCATTCGCATGAATGTATCCATTCTAATTCATTCATACGATCCATTCTAATTCATTCGTACGATCCATTCTAATTCATTCGTCCGATCCATTCTAATTCATTCATACGATCCATTCTAATTCATTCATACAAGCCATTCTAATTCTTTCACACGATCCATTCTAATTCATTCGTACGATTCATTCTAATTCATTCGCACGAATGTATCCATTCTAATTCATTCATACAATCTATTCTAATTCATTCGTACGATCCATTCTAATTCATTCGTACAATTCATTCTATTTTATTCGTACGATCCATTCTTACTCATTCGTATGATCCATTTTAATTCATTCGCACGAATGTATCCATTCTAATTCATTCGTACGATCCATTCTAATTCATTAGCGTGATCCATTCTAATTTATTCGTACGATCTATTCTTTTTCATTCGTACAATCCATTCTTACTCAATCGTATGATCCATGGATCGTACGAATGAGTAAGAATGGATCGTACGAATGAATTATAATGGATTGAATTAGAATGAATCGTACGAATGAATTAGAATGGATCGTACGAATGAATTAGAATGGATCGTACGAATGAATTAGAATGGATTGAATTAGAATGAATCCTACGAATGAATTAGAATGAATCATACGAATGAAATAAAATGGATCATAATCTAATTCATTCATACGATCCATTCTAATTCATTCGCACAATCTATTCTAATTCATTCGTACGATCCATTCTAATTCATTCGCACGATCTATTCTAATTCATTCGTACGATCCATTCTAATTCATTCGCACGAATATATCCATTCTAATTCATTCATACAATCTATTCTAATTCATTCGTACGATCCATTCTAATTCATTCGTACAATCCATTCTATTTCATTCGTACGATCCATTCTTACTCATTCGTATGATCCATTCTAATTCATTCGCACGAATGTATCCATTCTAATTCATTCGTACGATCCATTCTAATTCATTCGTACGATCTATTCTAATTCATTCGTACGATCCATTCTAATTCATTCGTCCGATCCATTCTAATTCATTCATACGATCCATTCTAATTCATTCATACAATCCATTCTAATTCTTTCACAGGATCCATTCTAATTCATTCGTACGATCCATTCTAATTCATTTGTACGATCCATTCTAATTCATTCGTACGATCCATTCTAATTCATTCGCACGAATGAATCCATTCTAATTCATTCGTACAATCCATTCTATTTCATTCGTACGATCTATTCTTACTCATTCGTAAGAATGGATGGTGCTAATGAATTAGAATGGATCGTGCGAATGAATTAGAATGGATCGTGCGAATGAATTAGAATGGATCGTACGAATGAATTAGAATGGATCGTACGAATGAATTAGAATGGATCGTGCGAATGAATTAGAATATGGATCGTACGAATGAATTAGAATGGATCGTGCGAATGAATTAGAATGGATCGTACGAATGAATATCGTACGAATGAATTAGAATGGATCGTACGAATGAATTAGAATGGATCGTACGAAGGAATTAGAATGGATCGTACGAAGGAAATAGAATGGATAGTACGAATGAATTAGAATGGATACCTTCGTGCAAAAGAATTAGAATGGATCGTACGAATGAGTAAGAATGGATCGTACGAATGAAATAGAATGGATCGTATGAATGAATTAGAATGGATCGTGCGAATGAATTAGAATGGATCGTACGAATGCATTAGAATAGATTGTGCGAATGAATTAGAATGGATCGTACGAATGAATTAGAATGGATCGTACGAATGAATTAGAATGGATCGTACGAATGAATTAGAATGGATCGTACGAATGAATTAGAATGGATCGTATGAATGAATTAGAATGGATCGTGCGAATAAATTAGAATGGATCGTATGAATGAATTAGAATAGATTGTGCGAATGAAATAGAATAGATTGTACGAATGAGATAGAATGGATTGAATTAGAATGAATCGTACGAATGAATTAGAATGAATCATGCCGTACGAATGAATTAGAATGGATCATATGAATGAATTAGAATGGATCGTATGAATGAATTAGAATGGATCGTACGAATGAATTAGAATGGATCGTACGAATGAATTAGAATGGATCGTGCGAATGAATTAGAATGGATCGTGCGAATGAATTAGAATGGATCATACGAATGAATTAGAATGGATCGTATGAATGAATTCGATTGGATCGTATTAATTAATTAGAATGGATCGTACGAATGAATTAGAATAGATCGTACGAATGAATTAGAATGGATACGAATGGATCGTACGAATGAGTAAGAATGGATCGTACGAATGAAATAGAATGGATTGTACGAATGAATTAGAATGGATACATTCGTGCGAATGAATTAGGATGGATCATATGAATGAATTAGAATGGATCATACGAATGAATTAGAATGGATACATTCGTGCGAATGAATTAGAATGGATCGTATGAATGAATTAGAATCGATCGTACGAATGAATTAGAATGGATCATGCGAATGAATTAGAATGGATCGTGCGAAAGAATTAGAATGGATCGTATGAATGAATTAGAATGGATTGTATGAATGAAATAGAATGGATCGTACGAATGAATTAGAATGGATCGTGCGAATGAATTAGAATGGATCGTAGGAATGAATTAGAATGGATCGTACGAAGGAATTAGAATGGATAGTACGAATGAATTAGAATGGATACCTTCGTGCAAATGAAATAGAATGGATCGTATGAATGAATTAGAGTAGATTGTGCGAATGGATTAAAATGGATCATACGATTGAGTAAGAATGGATTGTACGAATGAAATAGAATAGATCGTACGAATGAATTAGAATGGATCGTACGAATGAATTAGAATGGATCGTTCGAATGAATTAGAATAGATTGTGCGAATGAATTAGAATGGATCGTACGAATGAATTAGAATGGATCGTGCGAATAAATTAGAATGGATCGTATGAATGAATTAGAATGGATCGTGCGAATGAATTAGAATATGGATTGTACGAAGGAATTAGAATGGATCGTACGAATGAATTCGAATGTATCCTTTCTAATTCATTCGTACGATCCATTCTAATTCCTTCGTACGATCCATTCTAATTCATTCGTACGATCCATTCTAATTCATTCGCACGATCCATTCTAATTCATTCGTACGATCCAATCTAATTCATTCGTATGATCCATTCTAATTCATTCGCACAATCTATTCTAATTCATTCGTACGATCCATTCTAATTCATTCGCACGATCCATTCTAATTCTTTCATACGATCCATTCTATTTCATTCGTACGATCCATTCTTACTCATTCGTACGATCCATTCTAATTCATTTGCACGAAGGTATCATTCTAATTCATTCGTACTATCCATTCTAATTCCTTCGTACGATCCATTCTAATTCCTTCGTACGATCCATTCTAATTCATTCGTACGATCCATTCTAATTCATTCGTACGATCCATTCTAATTTATTCGTACGATTCATTCTAATTCAATCCATTCTAATTCATTCGTACGATCCATTCTTACTCATTCGTACGATCCATTCTAATTCATCCGCACGAATGAATCCATTCTAATTCATTCGTATGATCCATTCTAATTCATTCGCATGAATGTATCCATTCTAATTCATTCGTACGATCCATTCTATCTCATTCGTACAATCCATTCTATTTCATTCGTACTATCCATTCTAATTCATTCGCACGATCCATTCTAATTCATTCGCATGATCCATTCTAATTCATTCGAACGATCGATTCTAATTCATTCATACGATCCATTCTAATTCATTCGTACGAATGTATCCATTCTAATTCATTCGTACGATCCATTCTAATTCATTCGCACAATCTATTCTAATTCATTCATACGACCCATTCTAATTTATTCGCACGATCCATTCTAATTCCTTCGTATGATCCATTCTAATTCATTCGTATGGTATAATTCATTCTAATTCATTCGTACGATTCATTCTATATCAATCCATTCTAATTCATTCGTACGATCCATTCTAATTCATTCGTACGATCCATTCTAATTCATTCGTACGATTCATTCTAATTCATTCCATTCTAATTCATTCGTACTATCCATTCTTACTCATTCATACGATCCATTCTAATTCATTCGCACAAATGAATCCATTCTAATTCATTCGTATGATCCATTCTAATTCATTCGCATGAATGTATCCATTCTAATTCATTCGTACGATCCATTCTATCTCATTCGTACAATCCATTCTATTTCATTCGAACGAACCATTCTAATTCATTCGCATGATCCATTCTAATTCATTCGTATGAATGTATCCATTCTAATTCATTCGTACGATCCATTCTATCTCATTCGTACAATCCATTCTATTTCATTCGTACGATCCATTCTAATTCATTCGTATGATCCATTCTCATTCATTCGCATGAATGTATCCATTCAAATTCATTCGTACGATCCATTCTATCTCATTCGTACGATCTATTCTAATTCATTCGCATGAATATATCCTTTCTAATTCATTCGTACGATCCATTCTAATTCATTCGCACAATCTATTCTAATTCATTAGTACGATCCATTCTAATTCATTCGTACGATCCATTCTAATTCATTAGCACGATCCAAATTCATTTATCCGTACGATCTATTCTATTTCATTCGTACGATCCATTCTTATCGTACGATCCATTCTAATTCAATCCATTCTAATTCATTCGTACGATCCATTCTAATTCATTCGTACGATCCATTCTAATTCATTCGTACGATTCATTCTAATTCAATCCATTCTAATTCATTCGTACGATCCATTCTTACTCATTCGTACGATCCATGGATCATACGATTGAGTAAGAATGGATTGTACGAAAGAAATAGAATAGATCGTATGAATAAATTAGAATAGATTGTGCGAATGAATTAGAATGGATCGTACGAATGAATTAGAATGGATCGTACGAATGAATTAGAATGGATTGAATTAGAATGAATCGTACGAATGAATTAGAATGGATCGTATGAATGAATTAGATTGGATCGTACGAATGAATTAGAATGGATTGAATTAGAATGGATCGTACGATAAGAATGGATCGTACGAATGAAATAGAATAGATCGTACGGATAAATGAATTTGGATCGTGCTAATGAATTAGAATGGATCGTACGAATGAATTAGAATGGATCGTACTAATGAATTAGAATAGATTGGGCGAATGAATTAGAATGGATCGTACGAATGAATTAGAAAGGATATATTCGTGCGAATGAATTAGAATAGATCGTACGAAAGAGATAGAATGGATCGTACGAATGAATTAGAATGGATACATTCATGCGAATGAATTAGAATGGATCATACAAATGAATTAGAATGGATCGTACGAATGAAATAGAATGGATTGTACGAATGAGATAGAATGGATCGTACGAATGAATTAGAATCTATACATTCATGCGAATAAATTAGAATGGATCATGCGAATGAATTAGAATGGATCGTGCGAATGAATTAGAATGGATCGTACGAATGAAATAGAATGGATTGTACGAATGAGATAGAATGGATCGTACGAATGAATTAGAATGGATACATTCATGCGAATGAATTAGAATGGATCATGCGAATGAATTAGAATGGATTCATTCTTGCGAATGAATTAGAATGGATCGTACGAATGAGTAAGAATGGATCATACGAATGAATTAGAATGGATTGAATTAGAATGAATCGTATGAATGAATTAGAATGGATCGTACGAATGAATTAGAATGGATCGTATGAATGAATTAGAATGGATCGTACGAATGAATTAGAATGGATTGAATTAGAATGAATCGTACAAATGAATTAGAATGAATCATACCGTACGAATGAATTAGAATGGATCATACGAAGGAATTAGAATGGATCGTGCGAATAAATTAGAATGGATCGTATGAATGAATTAGAATAGATTGTGCGAATGAATTAGAATGGATCGTACGAATGAATTAGAATGGATACATTCGTGCGAATGAATTAGAATGGATCGTATGAATGAATTAGAATCGATCGTACGAATGAATTAGAATGGATCATGCGAATGAATTAGAATGGATCGTGCGAATGAATTAGAATGGATCCTACGAATGAAATAGAATGGATTGTACGAATGAGATAGAATGGATCGTACGAATGAATTAGAATGGATACATTCATGCGAATAAATTAGAATGGATCATACGAATGAATTAGAATGGATTCATTCGTGCGAATGAATTAGAATGGATCGTACGAATGAGTAAGAATGGATCGTACGAATGAATTAGAATGGATTGAATTAGAATGAATCGTACGAATGAATTAGAATGGATCGTACGAATGAATTAGAATGGATGATACGAATGAATTAGAATGGATTGAATTAGAATGAATCGTACGAATGAATTAGAATGAATCATACCGTACGAATGAATTAGAATGGATCATACGAAGGAATTAGAATGGATCGTATGAATGAATTAGAATGGATCGTACGAAGGAATTAGAATGGATCGTACGAAGGAATTAGAATGGATCGTACGAAGGAATTAGAATGGATAGTACGAATGAATTAGAATGGATACCTTCGTGCAAATGAATTAGAATGGATCGTACGAATAATTAAGAATGGATCGTACGAATGAAATAGAATGGATCGTATGAATGAATTAGAATGGATCGTGCGAATGAATTAGAATGGATCGTACGAATGAATTAGAATGGATCGTACGAATGAATGAGATTGGATCGTATGAATGAATTAGAATGGATCGTGCGAATGAATTAGAATGAATCGTACGAATGAATTAGAATGGATCGTACGAAGGAATTAGAATGGATCGTACGAATGAATTAGAAAGGATACATTCGAATTCATTCGTACGATCCATTCTAATTCCTTCGTACGATCCAATCTAATTCATTCGTACGATCCATTCTAATTCATTCGTACGATCCATTCTAATTCATTCGTATGAAGGAATTAGAATGAATCGTACGAATGAATTAGAATGAATCATACCGTACGAATGAATTAGAATGGATCATACGAAGGAATTTGAATGGATCGTACGAATGAATTAGAATGGATCGTACGAATGAATTAGAATGGATCGTACGAAGGAATTAGAATGGATCGTACGAAGGAATTAGAATGGATAGTACGAATGAATTAGAATGGATACCTTCGTGCAAATGAATTAGAATGGATCGTACGAATGATTAAGAATGGATCGTACGAATGAAATAGAATGGATCATATGAATGAATTAGAATGGATCGTGCGAATGAATTAGAATGGATCGTACAAATGAATTAGAATGGATTGTGCGAATGAATTAGAATGGATCGTACGAATGAATTAGATTGGATCGTACGAATGAATTAGAATGGATCGTGCGAATGAATTAGAATGGATCGTGCGAATGAATTAGAATGGATCGTACGAAGGAATTAGAATGGATCGTACGAATGAATTAGAAAGGATACATTCAAATTCATTCGTACGATCCATTCTAATTCCTTCGTACGATCCATATTCTAATTCATTCGCACGATCCATTCTAATTCATTCATACGATCCATTATAATTTATTCGCACGATCCATTCTAATTCATTCGTACGATCCATTCTAATTCATTCGCACAATCTATTCTAATTCATTAGAACGATCCATTCTAATTCATTCGTACGATCCATTCTAATTCATTCGTACGATCTATTCTATTTCATTCGTACAATCCATTCTTACTCAATCGTATGATCCATTCTAATCCATTCGCACAATCTAATCTAATTCATTCGTACGATCCATTCTATTTCATTTGCACGAAGGTATCCATTCTAATTCATTCGTACTATCCATTCTAATTCCTTCGTACGATCCATTCTAATTCATTCGTACGATCCATTCTAATTCATTCGCACGATCCATTCTAATTCATTCGTATGATCCATTCTATTTCATTCATACGATCCATTCTAATTCATTCGAACGATCCATTCTAATTCATTCGCATGATCCATTCTAATTCATTCGTACGATCGATTCTAATTCATTCATACGATCCATTCTAATTCATTCGCACGAATGTATCCATTCTAATTCATTCGTACGATCCATTCTAATTCATTCATACGATCCATCCTAATTCATTCGCACGAATGTATCTATTCTAATTCATTCGTACAATCCATTCTATTTCATTCGTACGATCCATTCTTACTCATTCGTACGATCCATTCGTATCCATTCTAATTCATTCGTACGATCTATTCTAATTCATTCGTACGATCTATTCTAATTCATTAATACGATCCAATCTAATTCATTCATACGATCCATTCTAATTCATTCGTACGATCCATTCTAATTCATTCGCACGATCCATTCTAATTCATTCGCACGATCCATTCTAATTCATTCATACGATCCATTCTAATTCATTCGTACGATCCATTCTAATTCATTCATACGATCCATTCTAATTCATTCATATGATCCATTCTAATTCATTCGTACGGTATGATTCATTCTAATTCATTCGTACGATTCATTCTAATTCAATCCATTCTAATTCATTCGTACGATCCATTCTAATACATTCGTACGATCCATTCTAATTCATTCATACGATCCATTCGTATCCATTCTAATTCATTCGTACGATCTATTCTAATTCATTCGTACGATCCATTCTAATTCATTAATACGATCCAATCTAATTCATTCATACGATCCATTCTATTTCATTCGTACGATCTATTCTTACTCATTCGCACGATCCATTCTAATTCATTCGCACGATCCATTCTAATTCATTCGTACGATCCATTCTATTTCATTCATATGATCCATTCTAATTCATTCATACGATCCATTCTAATTCATTCGCACGATCCATTCTGATTCATTCATACAATCCATTCTAATCCATTCGCACGAATGTATCCATTCTAATTCATTCGTACGATCCATTCTAATTCATTCGTACGATCCATTCTAATTCAATCGCACGAATGTATCAACTCTAATTCATTCATACGATCCATTCTAATTCATTCATACATGTACGAATAAATTAGAATGGATACATTCGTGCGAATGAATTAGAATGGATCGTATGAATGAATTAGAATGGATCGTGTGAATGAATTAGAATGGATCGTACGAATGAATTAGAATGGATCGTATGAATGAATTAGAATGGATTGTACGAATGAATTAGAATAGATCGTACGAATGAATTAGAATAGATTGTGCGAATGAATTAGAATGGATCGTACGAATGAATTAGAATGGATCGTACAAATGAATTAGAATGGATCGTATGAATGAATTAGAATGGATCGTGCGAATGAATTAGAATGGATCGTACGAATGAAATAGAATGGATTCGCACTTATGTATCCATTCTAATTCATTCGTACGATCCATTCTAATTCATTCGTACAATCCATTCTAATTCATTCGCACGATCCATTTGCATTCACTCAAACGATTCATTCTAATTCATTCATATGATCCATTCTAATTCATTCGCACGAATGTATCCATTCTAATTCATTCGTACGATCCATTCTAATTCATTCGTACGATCCATTCTTTCTCATTCGTACGATCCATTCTAATTCATTCGTTCGATCCATTCTAATTCATTTGTACGATCCATTCTAATTTATTCGCACGATCCATTCTAATTCATGCATACGATCCAATCTAATTCATTCATACGATCCATTCTAATTCATTCGCACGAATGTATCCATTCTAATTCATTCGTACATGTATGAATGAATTAGAATGGATCGTACGAATGAATTAGAGTTGATACATTCGTGCGAATGAATTAGAATGGATCGTACGAATGAATTAGATTGGATCGTATGAATGAATTATAATGGATCATGCGAATGAATTAGAATAGATCATACGAATGAATTAGAATGGATCGTACGAATGAATTAGAATGGATACATTCGTGCAAAGGAATTAGAATGGATTGTATGAATGAATTAGAATGGATCGTGCGAATGAATTAGAATGGATACATTCGTGCGAATGAATTAGAATGGATAGTATGAATGAATTAGATTGGATCGTATGAATGAATTAGAATGGATCGTGCGAATGAATTAGAATGGATCATACGAATTAATTAGAATGGATCATACGAATGAATTAGAATGGATCGTACGAAGGAATTAGAATTGATCGTACGAATGAATTAGAATAGATTGTGCGAATGAATTAGAATGGATCGTACGAATGAATTGGAATGGATACATTCGTGCGAATGAATTAGAATGGATCGTATGAATGAATTAGAGTGGATACATTCGTATAAATGAATTAGAATGGATCGTACGAATGAATTAGAATGGATACATTCGTGCGAATGAATTAGAATGGATCATACGAATGAATTAGAATGGATTCATTCGTGCGAATGAATTAGAATGGATCGTACGAATGAGTAAGAATGGATCATACGAATGAATTAGAATGGATTGAATTAGAATGAATCGTACGAATGAATTAGAATGGATCGTACGAATGAATTAGAATGGATTCAATTAGAATGGATCATACGAATGAATTAGAATAGATTGTACGAATGAATTAGAATGGATCGTACGAATGAAATAGAATGGATCGTACGAATGAATTAGAATGGATCGTACGAATGAATTAGAATGGATACATTCGTGCGAATGAATTAGAATGGATCATACGAATGAATTAGAGTTGATACATTCGTGTGAATGAATTAAAATGGATAATACGAATGAGTAAGAATGGATCGTAGAATTAGAATGGATCGTATAAATGAATTAGAATGGATACATACGAATGAATTAGAATGGATCGTATGAATGAATTAGAATGGATCGTGCGAATGAATTAAAATGGATCGTACGAATGAATTAGAATGGATCGTATGAATGAATTAGAATGGATCGTAGTAATGAATTAGAATGGATCCTACGAATGAATTAGAATAGATTGTGCGAATGAATTAGAATGGATCTGGATCGTGTATCCATTCTAATTCATTCGTACGACCCATTCTAATTCATTCGCACGATCCATTCTAATTCATTCGTACGATCCATTCTAATTCATTCGTACGATTCATTCTAATTCAATCCATTCTAATTCATTCGTACGATCCATTCTTACACATTCGTACGATCGATTCTAATTCATTCATACGATCCATTCTAATTCATTCATACGATCTATTCTATTTCATTCATACAATCCATTCTTACTCATTCGTACGATCCATTCGTATCCATTCTAATTCATTCGTACGATCCATTCTAATTCATTCATACGATCCATTCTTACTCATTTGTACGATCCATTCTTACTCATTCGTACGATCCATTCTAATTCATTCGTACGACCCATTCTAATTTATTCGTACGATCCATTCTAATTCATTCGCACGATCCATTCTAATTCATTTGCATGATCCATTCTAATTCATTTATACGATCCAATCTAATTCATTCATACGATCCAGTCTAATTCATTCGTACGATCTATTCTATTTCATTCATACGATCCATTCTAATTCGTTTGTACGATCCTTTCTAATTCCTTCGTACGATCCATTCTATTTAATTCGTATGACCCATTCTAATTCATAAGTACGATCCATTCTAATTCATTCAAACGATCCACTATAATTCATTCATATGATCCATTCTAATTCATTCGCAAGAATGTATCCATTCCAATTCATTCGTACGATCCATTCTATTTCATTCATACGATCCATTCTAATTCATTCGTACGATTCATTCTAATTCAATCCATTCTAATTCATTCGTACGATCCATTCTAATTCATTCGCACGATCCATTCTAATTCATTCGCACGATCCATTCTAATTCATTCATACGATCCATTCTAATTCATTCATACGATCCATTCTAATTCATTCATATGATCCATTCTAATTCATTCATACGATCCATTCTAATTCATTCGTACGATCCATTCTAATTCATTTGTACGAATGTATCCACTCTAATTCATTCATACGATCCATTCTAATTCATTCGCACGAATGTATCCATTCCGATTCATTCGTACGATCCATTCTAATTCATTCGCACAATCTATTCTAATTCATTCGTACGATCTATTCTAATTCATTAGCATGATCCATTCTAATTCATTCGTACGATCTATTCTATTTCATTCGTACAATCCATTCTAATTCTTCTGCACGAATGTATCCATTCTAATTCATTCTAATTCAATCCATTCTTACTCATTCGTACGATCCATTCTAATTCATTCATACGATCCAATCTAATTCATTCGTACGATCCATTCTAATTCATTCGCACAATCTATTCTAATTCATTCGTACGATCCATTCTAATTCATTCGCACGATCCATTCGCATTCACTCAAACTATCCATTCTAATTCATTCATATGATCCATTCTAATTCATTCGCACGAATGTATCCATTCTAATTCATTCGTACGATCCATTCTAATTCATTCGTACAATCCATTCTAATTCATTCGCACAATCCATTCTAATTCATTCATACGATCAATTCTATTTCATTCGTACGATCCATTCTTACTCATTCGTACGATCCATTCTAATTCATTCGTACGACCCATTCTAATTCATTCGTACGATCCATTCTAATTCATTCACACGATCCATTCTAATTCATTCATACGATCCATTCTAATTCATTCATATGATCCACTCTAATTCATTAATACGATCCATTCTCATTCATTCGCACGATCCATTCTATTTCATTCGTACGATCCATTCTAATTCATTCGCACGAATGTATCCATTCCAATTCATTCGTATGATCCATTCTAATTCATTCGCACAATC
This sequence comes from Chamaelirium japonicum, assembly GCA_947650365.1. NCBI lineage: Eukaryota > Viridiplantae > Streptophyta > Magnoliopsida > Liliales > Melanthiaceae > Chamaelirium > Chamaelirium japonicum. The sequence continues at coordinate 451,415 of OX393557.1, read as the reverse complement.
TATTCTAATTCATTCGTACGATCAATTCTAATTCATTCGCACGTATCCATTCTAATTCATTCATACGATCCATTCTATTTCATTCGTACGATCCATTCTTACTCATTCGTACGATCCATTCTAATTCATTCGTATGATCCATTCTAATTCATTCGTACGATCCATTCTAATTCATTCGCACAATCTATACGTTCCATTCTAATTCATTCGTAAGATCCATTCTAATTCATTCGCACGATCCGAATGAATTAGAATGGATTGTACGAATGAATTAGAATGGATCGTATGAATGAATTAGAGTGGATCATATGAATGAATTAGAATGGATCGTATGAATGAATTAGAATGGATCGTGCGAATGAATTAGAATGGATCGTACGAATGAATTAGAATGGATCGTACGAATGAATTAGAATGGGTCGTACGAATGAATTAGAATGGATCGCACGAATGAGTAAGAATGGATTGTACGAATGAGTAAGAATGGATCGTACAAATGAAATAGAATGGATCGTATGAATGAATTAGAATGGATCGTGCGAATGAATTAGAATGGATTGTACGAATGAATTAGAATGGATCGTACGAATGAATTAGAATGGATACATTCGTGCGAATCCATTCTATTTCATTCGTACGATTCATTCTAATTCATTCGCACGATCCATTCTAATTCATTCATACGATCCATTCTAATTCATTCGTACGATCCATTCTAATTCATTCGTACGATCCATTCTAATTCATTCGCACAATCTATTCTAATTCATTCGTATGATCCATTCTAATTCATTCGCACGATCCATTCTAATTCATTCGCACAATCTATTCTAATTCATTCGTACGATCCATTCTAATTCATTCGCACGATCCATTCTAATTCATTCATACGATCCATTCTATTTCATTCGTACGATCCATTCTAATTCATTCGTACGATCCATTCTAATTCATTCGTACGATTCATTCTAATTCAATCCATTCTAATTCATTCGTACGATCCATTCTTACTCATTCGTACGATCCATTCTAATTCATTCGCACGAATGAATCCATTCTAATTTATTCGTATGATCCATTCTAATTCATTCGCATGAATGTATCCATTCTAATTCATTCGTATGATCCATTCTAATTCATTCATATGATCCATTCTAATTCATTCGTATGATCCATTCTAATTCATTCGCACGAATGTATCCATTCTAATTCATTCGTACGATCCATTCTAATTCATTCGCCCAATCTATTCTAATTCATTCATACGATCCATTCTAATTTATTCGCACGATCCATTCTAATTCATTCATACGATCCATTCTAATTCGTAGAATGGATCGTACGAATGAATTAGAATGGATACATTCGTGCGAATGAATTAGAATGGATTGTACGAATAAATTAGAATGGATCGTACGAATGAATTAGAATATGGATCGTACGAAGGAATTAGAATGGATCGTACGAATGAATTAGAATGGATACATTCGTGCTAAAGAATTAGAATAGATCGTATGAATGAATTAGAATGGATCGTACGAAGGAATTCGAATAGATCATACGAAAAAATTAGAATGGATCGTATGAATGAATTAGAATGGATCGTATGAATGAATAAGAATGGATCGTGCGAATGAATTAAAATGGATCGTACGAAGGAATTAGAATGGATCATGCGAATGAATTAGAATAGATCATACGAATGAATTAGAATGGATCGTACGAATGAATTAGAATGGATACATTCATGCAAAAGAATTAGAATGGATTGTATGAATGAATTAGAATGGATCGTTTGAGTGAATGCGAATGGATCGTGCGAATGAATTAGAATGGATCGTACGAATGAGTAAGAATGGATCGTACGAATGAATTAGAATGGATTGAATTAGAATGAATCGTACGAATGAATTAGAATGGATCATACGAAGGAATTAGAATGGATCGTACGAATGAATTAGAATGGATCGTACGAATGAATTAGAATGGATCGTACGAATGAATTAGAATGGATCGTGCGAATGAATTAGAATGGATCGTACGAATGAATTAAAATGGATCGTATGAATGAAATAGAATGGATCGTACGAATGAATTAGAATTGATCGTACGAATGAATTAGAATGGATCGTACGAAGGAATTAGAATGGATCGTACGAAGGAATTAGAATGGATAGTACGAATGAATTAGAATGGATACCTTCGTGCAAATGAATTAAGATGGATCGCACGAATGAGTAAGAATGGATCGTACGAATAAAATAGATTGGATCGTATGAATGAATTAGAATGGATCGTACGAATGAATTAGAATGGATTGTATGAATGAATTAGAATGGATCGTACAAATGAAATAGAATGGATCGTACGAATGAATTAGAATAGATTGTGCGAATGGATTAGAATGGATCATACGATTGAGTAAGAATGGATTGTACGAATGAAATAGAATATATCATACGAATGAATTAGAATGGATCGTATGAATGAATTAGAATGGATCGTGCGAATGAATTAGAATGGATCGTACGAATGAATTAGAATGGATCGTACGAAGGAATTAGAATGGATCATATGAATGAATTAGAATGGATCGTATGAATGAATTAGAATGGATCGTGCGAATAAATTAGAATGGATCGTATGAATGAATTAGAATGGATCGTACGAATGAATTACAATGGATCATGCGAATGAATTAGAATGGATCGTACGAATGAAATAGAATGGATACATTCGTGCGAATGAATTAGAATGGATCATATGAATGAATTAGAATGGATCGTACGAATGAAATAGAATGGATCGTACGAATGAATTAGAATAGATTGTGCGAATGGATTAGAATGGATCATACGATTGAGTAAGAATGGATTGTACGAATGAAATAGAATAGATCATACGAATGAATTAGAATGGATCGTATGAATGAATTAGAATGGATCGTATGAATGAATTAGAATGGATCGTACGAATGAAATAGAATGGATCGTACGAAGGAATTAGAATGGATCATATGAATGAATTAGAATGGATCGTATGAATGAATTAGAATGGATCGTGCGAATAAATTAGAATGGATCGTATGAATGAATTAGAATGGATCGAACGAATGAATTAGAATGGATCGTGCGAATGAATTAGAATGGATCGTACGAATGAAATAGAATGGATACATTCGTGCGAATGAATTAGAATGGATCATATGAATGAATTAGAATGGATCATATGAATGAATTAGAATGGATCGTTTGAGTGAATGCGAATGGATCGTGCGAATGAATTAGAATGAATTAGAATGGATCGTACGAATGAATTAGAATGGATCGTGCGAATGAATTAGAATGGATCGTGCGAATGAATTAGAATGGATCGTGCGAATGGATTAGAATGGATCATACGATTGAGTAAGAATGGATTGTACGAATGAAATAGAATAGATCGTACGAATGAATTAGAATGGATCGTTCGAATGAATTAGAATTGATTGTGCGAATGAATTAGAATGGATCGTACGAATGAATTAGAATAGATCGTGCGAATAAATTAGAATGGATCGTATGAATGAATTAGAATGGATCGTGCGAATGAATTAGAATGGATCGTACGAATGAATTAGAATGGATCATACGAATGAATTAGAATGGATCGTCCGAATGAGTAAGAATGGATCGTACAAATGAAATAGAATGGATCGTATGAATGAATTAGAATGGATACGTGCGAATGAATTAGAATTGATCGTACGAATGAATTAGAATAGATTGTGCGAATGAATTAGAATGGATCGTACGAATGAATTAGAATGGATCGTACGAATGAATTAGAGTAGATTGTGCGAATGGATTAGAATGGATCTTACGATTGAGTAAGAATGGATTGTACAAATGAAATAGAATAGATCGTACGAATGAATTAGAATGGATCGTACGAATGAATTAGAATGGATCGTTCAAATGAATTAGAATAGATTGTGCGAATGAATTAGAATGGATCGTACGAATGAATTAGAATGGATCGTGCGAATAAATTAGAATGGATCGTATGAATGAATTAGAATGGATCGTGCGAATGAATTAGAATGGATCGTATGAATGAATTAGAATGGATCGTACGAATGAGTAAGAATGGATCGTATGAATGAAATAGAATGGATCGTATGAATGAATTAGAATGGATACGTGCGAATGAATTAGAATTGATCGTACGAATGAATTAGAATAGATTGTGCGAATGAATTAGAATGGATCGTACAAATGAATTGGAATGGATACATTCGTGCGAATGAATTAGAATGGATCGTACGAATGAAATAGAATGGATCGTGCGAATGAATTAGAATGGATCGTACGAATGACTTAGAATGGATCGTTCGAATGAATTAGAATAGATTGTGCGAATGAATTAGAATGGATCGTACGAATGAATTAGAATGGATCGTACGAATGAATTAGAAAGGATACATTCGTGCGAATGAATTAGAATGGATCGTATGATTGTGAATGAATTAGAATGGATTGTGCGAATGAATTAGAATGGATCGTACGAATGAATTAGAATGGATCGTACGAATGAATTAGAATGGGTACATTCGTGCAAAAGAATTAGAATGGATTTTATGAATGAATTAGAATGGATCGTGCGAATGAATTAGAATGGATCGTGTGAATGAATTAGAATGGATCGTACGAATGAATTAGAATGGATCGTACGAATGAATTAGAATGGATGGTACAAATGAATTAGAAAGGATACATTCGAATTCATTCGTACGATCCATTCTAATTCCTTCGTATGATCCATATTCTAATTCATTCGCACGATCCATTCTAATTCATTCATACGATCCATTCTAATTTATTCGCACGATCCATTCTAATTCATTCGTACGATCCATTCTAATTCATTCGCACAATCTATTCTAATTCATTCGAACGATCCATTCTAATTCAATCATACGATCCATTCTAATTCATTCGTACGATCTATTCTATTTCATTCGTACAATCCTTTCTTACTCAATCGTATGATCCATTCTAATCCATTCGCACAATCTATTCTAATTCATTCGTACGATCCATTCTATTTCATTCGTACGATCCATTCTAATTCATACGATCCATTCAATTTCATTCATACGATCCATTTTAATTCATTCGCACGATCCATTCTAATTCATTCATACGATCCATTCTAATTCATTTATACGATCCCTTTTAATTCATTCGCACAATCTATTCTAATTCATTCGTATGATCAATTCTAATTCATTAGCATGATCCATTCTAATTCATTCGTACGATCTATTCTATTTCATTCGTACAATCCATTCTTACTCAATCGTATGATCCATTCTAATCCATTCGCACAATCTATTCTAATTCATTCGTACGATCCATTCTAATTCATACGATCCATTCTATTTCATTCATACGATCCATTTTAATTCATTCGCACGATCCTTTCTAATTCATTCGTACAATCCATTCTAATTCATTCGCACAATCTATTCTAATTCATTCGAACGATCCATTCTAATTCATTCGTACGATCCATTCTAATTCATTCGCACGATCCATTCTAATTCATTCGCACGATCCATTCTAATTCATTAGCACGATCCATTCTAATTCATTCGTACGATCCATTCTAATTTATTTATACGATCCAATCTAATTCATTCATACGATCCATTCTAATTCCTTCGCACGAATGTATCCATTCTAATTCATTCGTACGATCCATTCTAATTCATTCGTACAATCCATTCTAATTCATTCGCACGATCCATTCGCATTCACTCAAACGATCCATTCTAATTCATTCATATGATCCATTCTTATTCATTCGTACGATCCATTCTAATTCGGTACGATCCATTCTAATTCATTCGCACAATCTATTCTAATTCATTCGTACGATCCATTCTAATTCATTCGCACGATCCATTCTAATTCATTCATACGATCCATTCTATTTTATTCGTACGATCCATTCTAATTCATTCGCACGATTCATTCTAATTCATTCATACGATCCATTCTAATTCATTCGTATGTATCCATTCTAATTCATTCATACGATCCATTCTAATTCTACGATCCATTCTTACTCATTCGTATTATCCATTTTAATTAATTCACACGAATGTATCAACTCTAATTCATTCGTATGATCCATTCTAATTCATTCGCATGAATGTATCCATTCTAATTCATTCGTACGATCCATTCTAATTCATTCGTACGATCCATTCTAATTCATTCGTACGATCCATTCTAATTCCTTCATATGATCCATTCTAATTCATTCGCACGAATGTATCCATTCTAATTCATTCGTACGATCCATTCTAATTCATTCGCACGATCCATTCTAATTCATTCATACGATCCATTCTATTTCATTCGTACGATCCATTCTTACTCATTCGTACGATCCATTCTAATTCATTCGTACGATCCATTCTAATTCATTAGCACGATCCAAATTCATTTATCCGTACGATCTATTCTATTTCATTCGTACGATCCATTCTTATCGCACGATCCATTCTAATTCATTCGCACGATCCATTCTCCATTCTAATTCCTTCGTACGATCCATTCTAATTCCTTCGTATCCATTCTAATTCACTCATACGATCCATTCTAATTCATTCATACGATCCATTCTAATTCATTCGCATGAATGTATCCATTCTAATTCATTCGTACGATCCATTCTAATTTATTCGCACAATCTATTCTAATTCATTCATACGATCCATCCTAATTCATTCGCACGAATGTATCCATTCTAATTCATTCGTACAATCCATTCTATTTCATTCGTACGATCCATTCTTACTCATTCGTACGATCCATTCGTATCCATTCTAATTCATTTGTACGATCTATTCTAATTCATTCGCACGATCCATTCTAATTCATTAATACGATCCAATCTAATTCATTAATACGATCCATTCTAATTCATTCGTACGATCCATTCTAATTCATTCGCACGATCCATTCTAATTCATTCGCACGATCCATTCTAATTCATTTGTATGAATGTAGCCACTCTAATTCATTCATACGATCCATTCTAATTCATTCGCACGAATGTATCCATTCCAATTCATTCGTACGATCCATTCTATTTCATTTGTACGAATGAATTAGAATTCATTCGTACGATTCATTCTAATTCAATCCATACTAATTCATTCGTACGATCCATTCTAATGAATTAGAATGAATCGTACGAATGAATTAGAATGGATCGTACGAATGAATTAGAATGGATCGTACGAATGACTTAGAATGGATCGTTCGAATGAATTAGAATAGATTGTGCGAATGAATTAGAATGGATCGTTTAGAATGAATCATATCATACGAATGAATTAGAATGGATCGTACGAATGAATTAGAATGGATACATTCGTGCGAATGAATTAGAATGGATCATACGAAGGAATTAGAATGGATCGTACGAATGAATTAGAATGGATCGTACGAATGAATTAGAATAGATACATTCGTGCGAATGAATTAGAATGGATCATACGAATGAATTAGAGTGGAGACATTCGTACAAATGAATTAGAATGGATCGTACGAATGAATTAGAATGGATACATTCGTGCGAATGAATTAGAATGGATGTACGGATGAATTAGAATGGATCGTATGAATGAATTAGAATGGATCGTGCGAATGAATTAGAATGGATCATACGAATGAATTAGAATGGATCGTGCAAATGAATTAGAATGAATACATTCGTGCGAATGAATTAGAATGAATCGTATGAATGAATTAGAGTGGATACATTCGTACAAATGAATTAGAATGGATCGTACGAATGAATTAGAATGGATACATTCGTGCGAATGAATTAGAATGGATCATATGAATGAATTAGAATGGATCGTTTGAGTGAATTAGAATAGATTGTGCGAATGAATTAGAATGGATCGTAAGAATGAATTAGAATGGATCGTGCGAATAAATTAGAATGGATCGTATGAATGAATTAGAATGGATCGTGCGAATGAATTAGAATATAGATCGTACGAATGAATTAGAATGGATCGTACGAATGAATTTGAATGTATCCTTTCTAATTCATTCGTACGATCCATTCTATTTCATTCGTACGATCCATTCTAATTCATTCGTACGATCCATTCTAATTCATTCGCACGATCCATTCTAATTCATTCGTACGATTCATTCTAATTCAATCCATTCTAATTCATTCATACGATCCATTCTTACTCATTCGTACGATCCATTCTAATTCATTCGCACGATCTATTCTAATTCATTAATACGATCCATTCTAATTCATTCGCACGATCCATTCTAATTCATTCACACAATCCATTCTATTTCATTCGTACGATCCATTCTAATTCATTCACACGATCCATTCTAATTAATTCATACGATCCATTCTAATTCATTCATACGATCCTTTCTAATTCATTCGCACGATCCATTCTAATTCATTCGCACGATCCATTCTAATTCATTCGTACGATCGATTCTAATTCATTCATACGATCCATTCTAATTCATTCGCACGATCCATTCTAATTCATTCACACAATCCATTCTATTTAATTCATACGATCCATTCTAATTCATTCACACGATCCATTCTAATTAATTCATACGATCCATTCTAATTCATTCATACGATCCATTCTAATTCATTCGCACAATCCATTCTAATTCATTCGCACGATCCATTCTAATTCATTCGCATGATCCATTCTAATTCATTCGTACGATCGATTCTAATTCATTCATACGATCCATTCTAATTCATTTGCACGAATGTATCCATTCTAATTCATTCGTACGATCCATTCTAATTCATTCGCACAATCTATTCTAATTCATCCATACGATCCATTCTAATTCATTCATACGATCCAATCTAATTCATTCATACGATCCATTCTAATTCATTCGTACGATCTATTCTATTTCATTCATACGATCCATTCAAATTCGTTTGTACGATCCTTTCTAATTCCTTCGTACGATCCATTCTATTTCATTCGTACGAATGAATTAGAATGGATCGTACGAATGAATTAGAATGGATTCATTCGTGCGAATGAATTAGAATGGATCGTACGAATGAGTAAGAATGGATCGTACGAATGAATTAGAATGGATTGAATTAGAATGAATCGTACGAATGAATTAGAATGGATCGTACGAATGAATTAGAATGGATCGTACGAATGAATTAGAATGGATTGAATTAGAATGAATCGTACGAATGAATTAGAATGAATCATACCGTACGAATGAATTTGAATGGATCATATGAAGGAATTAGAATGGATCGTGTGAATAAATTAGAATGGATCGTACGAATGAATTAGAATAGATTGTGCGAATGAATTAGAATGGATCGTACGAATGAATTAGAATGGATCGTACGAATGAATTAGAATGGATCGTATGAATGAATTAGAATGGCTCGTGCGAATGAATTAGAATGGATCGTACGAATGAAATAGAATGGATTTGCACGAATGTATCCATTCTAATTCATTCGTACAATCCATTCTAATTCATTCGCACGATCCATTCGCATTCACTCAAACGATCCATTCTAATTCATTCGTACGATCCATTCTAATTCATTCGTACGATCCATTCTAATTCATTCGTACGATCCATTAGAATGGATCGTACGAATGAGTAAGAATGGATCGTGCGAATGAATTAGAATGGATCATATGAATGAATTAGAATGGATCGTATGAATGAATTAGAATGGATCGTGCGAATAAATTAGAATGGATCGTACGAATGAATTAGAATGGATCGTACGAATGAATTAGAATGGATTGTACGAATGAATTAGAATGGATTCATTCGTGCGAATGAATTAGAATGGATCGTACGAATGAGTAAGAATGGATCGTACGAATGAATTAGAATGGATTGAATTAGAATGAATAGTACGAATGAATTAGAATGGATCGTACGAATGTATTAGAATGGATCGTATGAATGAATTAGAATGGATTGAATTAGAATGAATCGTACGAATGAATTAGAATGAATCATACCGTACGAATGAATTAGAATGGATCATACGAAGGAATTAGAATGGATCGTGCGAATAAATTAGAATGGATCGTATGAATGAATTAGAATAGATTGTGCGAATGGATTAGAATGGATCATACGATTGAGTAAGAATGGATTGTACGAATGAAATAGAATAGATCATACGAATGAATTAGAATGGATCGTGCGAATAAATTAGAATGGATCGTATGAATGAATTAGAATCGATCGTACGAATGAATTAGAATGGATCATGCGAATGAATTAGAATGGATTGAATTAGAATGAATCGTACGAATGAGTAAGAATGGATCCATTCTATTTCATTCGTACGATCCATTCTAATTCATTCATACGATCCTTTCTAATTCCTTCGTACGAATGAATTAGACTGGATTGCCTGAATGAATTAGAATAGATCGTACGAATGAATTAGAATGGATCGTACAAAATGTATCCATTCTAATTCATTCGTACGATCCATTCTAATTCATTTGTATGATCCATTCTTACTCATTCGTACGATCCAATCTAATTCATTCATACGATCCATTCTACGATCCATTCTAATTCACTCGTACGTTCCATTCTAATTCATTCGTACGATCCATTCAAATTCATTAATACGATCCATTCTAATTCATTCGCACGATCCATTCTAATTCATTCATACGATCCATTCTAATTCATTCGTACGATCCATTCTAATTCATTCGTACGATCCATTCTAATTCATTCGCACGAATGAATCCATTCTAATTCATTCGTATGATCCATTCTAATTCATTCGCATGAATGTATCCATTCTAATTCATTCGCACGATCCATTCTAATTCATTCGCACGATCCATTCTAATTCATTCATACAATCCATTCTACTTCTTTTGCACGAATGTATCCATTCTAATTCATTCGTACGATCCATTCTAATTCATTTGTACGATCCATTCTAATTCATTCGCACAATCCATTCTAATTCATTCACACTCATACGATCCATTCTAATTCATTCGCACCAATGTATCCGTTCTAATTCATTCGTACGATCCATTCTAATTCATTCGCACAATCTATTCTAATTCATTCGAACGATCCATTCTAAGTCATTCGTACGATCCATTCTAATTCATTCGCATGATCCATTCGCATTCACTCAAACGATCCATTCTAATTCATTCATATGATCCATTCTAATTCATTCGCACGAATGTATCCATTCTAATTCATTCGTACGATCCATTCTAATTCATTCGTACGATCCATTCTTACTCATTCGTACGATCCATTCTAATTCATTCGCACGATCCATTCTAATTCATTCATACAATCCATTCTACTTCTTTTACACGAATGTATCCATTTTAATTCATTCGTACGATCCATTCTAATTCATTCGTACGATCCATTCTAATTCATTCGCACAATCCATTGTAATTCATTCACACTCATACGATCCATTCTAATTCATTCGCACGAATGTATCCGTTCTAATTCATTCGTACGATCCATTCTAATTCATTCGCACAATCTATTCTAATTCATTCGAACGATCCATTGTAAGTCATTCGCACGATCCATTCTAATTCATTCGCACGATCCATTCTAATTCATTCGTACGATCCATTCTATTTCATTCGTATGACCCATTCTAATTCATAAGTATGAGCCATTCTAATTCATTCAAACGATCCATTCTATTTCATTCGTACGATCCATTCTAATTCATTCGCACAATCTATTCTAATTCATTCGTACGAATGTATCCACTCTAATTCATTCGCACAATCCATTCTAATTCATTCACACTCATACGATCCATTCTAATTCATTCGCACGAATGTATCCATTCTAATTCATTCGTACGATCCATTCTAATTCATTCGCACAATATATTCTAATTCATTCGAACGATCCATTCGTACGAATGAATTAGAATGAATCATACCGTACAAATGAATTAGAATGGATCATACGAAGGAATTAGAATGGATCGTGCGAATGAATTAGAATGGATCGTACGAATGAATTAGAATGAATCGTACGAATCAATTAGAATGGATCGTACGAATGAATTAGAATGGATTGCATTAGAGTGAATCGTACGAATGAATTAGAATGAATCATACCGTACGAATGAATTAGAATGGATCATACGAAGGAATTAGAATGGATCGTGCGAATAAATTAGAATGGATCGTACGAATGAAATAGAATGGATCGTTTGAGTGAATTAGAATAGATTGTGCGAATGAATTAGACTGGATCGTACGAATGAATTAGAATAGATCGTATGAATGAATTAGAAACGATCGTGCGAATGAATTAGAATGGATCGTACGAATGAATTAGAATAGATTGTGCGAATGAATTAGAATGGATCGTGCGAAGGAATTAGAATGGATCGTACGAAGGAATTAGAATGGATCGTACGAAGGAATTAGAATGGATAGTACGAATGAATTAGAATGGATACCTTCGTGCAAATGAATTAGAATGGATCGTACGAATGAGTAAGAATGGATCGTACGACTGAAATAGAATGGGTCGTATGAATGAATTAGAATGGATCGTGCGAATGAATTAGAATGGATCGTACGAATGAATTAGAATGGATAGTACGAATGAATTAGAATGGATACCTTCGTGCAAATGAATTAGAATGGATCGTACGAATGAGTAAGAATAGATCGTACGAATGAAATAGAATGGATCGTATGAATGAATTAGAATGGATCGTGCGAATGAATTAGAATGGATCGTACGAATGAATTAGAATAGATTGTGCGAATGAATTAGAATGGATCGTACGAATGAATTAGATTGGATCGTACGAATGAATTAGAATGGATCGTGCGAATGAATTAGAATGGATCGTACGAATGAATTAGAATGGATCGTACGAAGGAATTAGAATGGATCGTACGAATGAATTAGAAAGGATACATTCGAATTCATTCGTACGATCCATTCTAATTCCTTCGTACGATCCATATTCTAATTCATTCGCACGATCCATTCTAATTCATTCATACGATCCATTCTAATTTATTCGCACGATCCATTCTAATTCATTCGTACGATCCATTCTAATTCATTCGCACAATCTATTCTAATTCATTCGAACGATCAATTCTGATTTATTCGTACGATCCTTTCTAATTCATTCGTACGATCTATTCTATTTCATTCGTACAATCCATTCTTACTCAATCGTATGATCCATTCTAATTCATTCGCACAACCTACTCTAATTCATTCGTACGATCCATTCTATTTAATTTTCACGAAGGTATCCATTCTAATTCATTCGTACTATCCATTCTAATTCCTTCGTACGATCCATTCTAATTCATTCGTACGATCCATTCTAATTCATTCGCACGATCCATTCTAATTCATTCGTACGATCCATTCTATTCCATTCATACGATCCATTCTAATTCATTCATACGATCCATTCTAATTCATTCGCACGATCCATTCTAATTCATTCGCATGATCCATTCTAATTCATTCGTACGATCGATTCTAATTCATTCATACGATCCATTCTAATTCATTCGCACGAATGTATCCATTCTAATTCATTCGTACGATCCATTCTAATTCATTCATACGATCCATCCTAATTCATTCGCACGAATGTATCCATTCTAATTTATTCGTACAATCCATTCTATTTCATTCGTACGATCCATTCTTACTCATTCGTACGATCCATTCGTATCCATTCTAATTCATTCGTACGATCTATTCTAATTCATTCGTACGATCCATTCTAATTCATTAATACGATCCAATCTAATTCATTCATACGATCCATTCTAATTCATTCGTACGATCCATTCTAATTCATTCGCACGATCCATTCTAATTCATTCGCACGATCCATTCTAATTCATTCATACGATCTATTCTAATTCATTCGTACGATCCATTCTAATTCATTCATACGATCCATTCTAATTCATTCATACGATCCATTCTAATTCATTCGTGCGAAGTAGAATGGATACCTTCGTGCAAATGAATTAGAATGGATCGTATGAATGAATTAGAATGAATCGTACGAATGAATTAGAATGGATCGTACGAATGAATTAGAATGGATCGTACATATGAATTAGAATGGATCGTACGAATGAATTAGAATAGATCGTACGAATGAATTAGAATGGATCGTACGAAGGAATTAGAATGGATCGTACGAAGGAATTAGAATAGATAGTACGAATGAAGTAGAATGGATACCTTCGTGCGAATGAATTAGAATGGATCGTATGAATGAATTAGATTGGATCGTATGCATGAATTAGAATGCATCGTGCGAATAAATTAGAATGGATCGTACGAATGAATTAGAATGGATCGAACGAATGAACTAGAATGGATCGTACGAATGAGTAAGAATGGATCGTACGAATGAATTAGAATGGATCGTACGAATGAATTAGAATGGATTTATTCGTGCGAATGAATTAGAATGGATCGTTTGAGTGAATGCGAATGGATCGTGCGAATGAATTAGAATGGATTGTACGAATGAATTAGAATGGATCGTACGAATGAATTAAAATGGATACATTCATGCGAATCCATTCTATTTCATTCATACGATCCATTCTAATTCATTCGCACGATCCATTCTAATTCATTGATACGATCCATTCTAATTCATTCGTATGATCCATTCTAATTCATTCGTACGATCCATTCAAATTCATTCGCACAATCTATTCTAAATAATTCGTACGATCCATTCTAATTCATTCGCACGATCCATTCTAATTCATTCATACGATCTATTCTATTTCATTCGTACGATCCATTCTTACTCATTCGTACGATCCATTCTAATTCATTTGCACGAAGGTATCCATTCTAATTCATTCGTACTATCCATTCTAATTCCTTCATACGATCCATTCTAATTCCTTCGTATGATCCATTCTAATTCATTCGTACGATCCATTCTAATTCATTCGTACGATCCATTCTAATTCATTCGTAAGGTATGATTCATTTAATTCATTCGTACGATTCATTCTAATTCAATCCATTCTAATTCATTCATACGATCCATTCTATTTCATTCGTACAATCCATTCTAATCCATTCGCACGATCCATTCGCATTCACTCAAACGATCCATTCTAATTCATTCATACGATCCATTCTATTTCATTTGCACGAAGGTATCCATTCTAATTCATTCTTACTATCCATTCTAATTCCTTCGTACGATCCATTCTAATTCATTCGTACGATCCATTCTAATTCATTCGCACGATCTATTCTAATTCATTCATACGATCCATTCTAATTCATTAATACGATCCAATCTAATTCATTCATACGATCCATTCTAATTCATTCGTACGATCCATTCTAATTCATTCGCACGATCCATTCTAATTCATTCGTACGATCCATTCTAATTCATTCGTACGATCCATTCTAATTCATTCGCACGATCCATTCTAATTCATTAATACGATCCAATCTAATTCATTCATACGATCTATTCTAATTCATTCGCACGAATATATCCATTCTAATTCATTCGTACGATCCAAATTCATTTATCCGTACGATCTATTCTATTTCATTCGTACGATCCATTCTTATCGTACGATCCATTCTAATTCAATCCATTCTAATTCATTCGTACGATCCATTCTAATTCATTCGTACGATTCATTCTAATTCAATCCATTCTAATTCATTCGTACGATCCATTCTATTTCATTCGTACGATCCATTCTATTTCATTCGTACGATCCATTCTATTTCATTCATACGATCCATTCTATTTCATTCGTACGATCCATTCGTATCCATTCTAATTCATTCGTTGAATCTATTCTAATTCATTCGTACGATCCATTCTAATTCATTCGTACGATCCATTCTAATTCATTCGTACGATCCATTCTAATTCATTCGCACGATCCATTCTAATTCATTCTTACGATCCATTCTATTTCATTCATACGATCCATTCTAATTCATTCATACGATCTATTCTAATTCTTTCGCACGAATGTATCCATTCTAATTCATTCGTACGATCCATTCTAATTCATTCGCACGATCCATTCTAATTCATTCATACAATCCATTCTAATTCTTTTGCACGAATGTACCCATTCTAATTCATTCGTTCGATCCATTCTAATTCATTCGTTCGATCCATTCTAATTCCTTCGTATGATCCATTCTAATTCATTCGTACGGTATGATTCATTCTAATTCATTCGTACGATTCATTCTAATTCAATCCATTCTAATTCATTCGTACGATCCATTCTAATTCATTCGTACGATCCATTCTAATTCATTCGTACGATTCATTCTAATTCAATCCATTCTAATTCATTCGAACGATCCATTCTAATTCATTCGTACGATCCATTCTAATTCATTCATACGATCCATTCTAATTCATTCGCATGATCCATTCTAATTCATTCATACGATCCATTCTAATTCATTCATATGATCCATTCTAATTCATTCATACGGTATGATTCATTCTAATTCATTCATACGATTCATTCTAATTCAATCCATTCTAATTCATTCGTACGATCCATTCTAATACATTCGTACGATCCATTCTAATTCATTCATACGATCCATTCGTATCCATTCTAATTCATTCGTACGATCTATTCTAATTCATTCGTACGATCCATTCTAATTCATTAATACGATCCAATCTAATTCATTCATACGATCCATTCTATTTCATTCGTACGATCCATTCTTACTCATTCGCACGATCCATTCTAATTCATTCGCACGATCCATTCTAATTCATTCGTACGATCCATTCTATTTCATTCATACGATCCATTCTAATTCATTCATACGATCCATTCTAATTCATACGATCCATTCTAATTCATTCATATGATCTATTCTAATCCATTCGCACGAATGTATCCATTTTAATTCATTCGCACAATCTATTCTAATTCATTCATACGATCAATTCTAATTCATTAGCATGATCCATTCTAATTCATTCGTACGATCTATTCTATTTCATTCGTACAATCCATTCTTACTCAACCGTATGATCCTTTCTAATTCATTCGCACGAATAGTACGAATGAATTAGAATGGATACCTTCGTGCAAATGAATTAGAATGGATCGTACGAATGAGTAAGAATGGATCGTACGAATGAATAGATCATATGAATGAATTAGAATGGATCGTTTGAGTGAATGCGAATGGATCGTGCGAATGAATTAGAATGGATTGTACGAATAAATTAGAATGGATCGTACGAATGAATTAGAATGGATCGTATGAATGAATTAGAATGGATCGTACGAATGAATTAGAATGGATCATACGAATGAATTAGAATGGATTGAATTAGAATGAATCGTACGAATGAATTAGAGTTGATACATTTGTGTGAATGAATTAAAATGGATAATACGAATGAGTAAGAATGGATCGTAGAATTAGAATGGATCGTATGAATGAATTAGAATGGATCGTACGAATAAATTAGAATGGATACATTCGTGCGAATGAATTAGAATGGATCGTATGAATGAATTAGAATGGATCGTACGAAGGAATAAGAATGGATAGTACGAATGAATTAGAATGGATACCTTCGTGCAAATTAATTAGAATGGATCGTACGAATGAGTAAGAATGGATCGTACGAATGAAATAGAATGGATCGTATGAATGAATTAGAATGGATCGTAGGAATGAATTAGAATGGATACATTCGTGCGAATCCATTCTATTTCATTCGTACGATCCATTCTAATTCATTCGCACGATCCATTCTAATTCATTCATACGATCCATTCTAATTCCTTCGTACGATCCATTCTAATTCATTCGTACGATCCATTCTAATTCATTCGCGCGATCCATTCTAATTCATGCATACGATCCATTCTAATTCATTCGTACGATCCATTCTAATTCATTCGCACGATCTATTCTAATTCATTCATACGATCCATTCTAATTCATTCGCACGATCCATTCTAATTCATTCATACGATCCATTCTATTTCATTCGTACGATCCATTCTTACTCATTCGTACGATCCATTCTAATTCATTTGCACGAAGGAATCCATTCTAATTCATTCGTACTATCCATTCTAATTCCTTCGTACGATCCATTCTAATTCCTTCGTACGGTCCATTCGGATATATTCGTGCAAATCGATTCTATTTCATTCGTACGATCCATTTTAATTCATTCGCACGATCTATACTAATTCATTCATACGATCCATTCTAATTCATTCGTACGATCCATTCTAATTCATTCGTACGATCCATTCTAATTCATTCGCACAATCTATTCTAATTCATTCGTACGATCCATTCTAATTCATTCGTACGATCCATTCTAATTCATTCGCACAATCTATTCTAATTAATTCGTACGATCCATTCTAATTCATTCATACGATCCATTCTAATTTATTCGCACGATCCATTCTAATTCATTCGTACGATCCATTCTAATTCATTCGCACAATCTATTCTAATTCATTCGAACGATCCATTCTAATTCATTTGCACGATCCATTCTAATTCATTCATACGATCCATTCTATTTCATTCATACGAAGGAATTAGAAAGGATCGTACGAATGAATTAGAATGGATCGTGGGAATGAATTAGAATATAGATCGTACGAATGAATTAGAATGGATCGTACGAATGAATTCGAATGTATCCTTTCTAATTCATTCGTACGATCCATTCTAATTCATTCGTACTATCCTTTCTAATTCCTTCGTACGAATGAAATAGAATGGATCGTATGAATGAATTAGAATGGATCGTGCGAATGAATTAGAATGGATCGTTCGAATGAATTAGAATAGATTGTGCGAATGAATTAGAATGGATCGTACGAATGAATTAGAATGGATCGTGCGAATAAATTAGAATGGATCGTGCGAATGAATTAGAATGGATCGTTCGAATGAATTAGAATAGATTGTGCGAATGAATTAGAATGGATCGTACGAATGAATTAGAATGGATCGTGCGAATAAATTAGAATGGATCGTATGAATGAATTAGAATGGATCGTGCGAATGAATTAGAATATGGATCGTACGAAGGAATTAGAATGGATTGTACGAATGAATTCGAATGTATCCTTTCTAATTCATTCGTACGATCCATTCTAATTCCTTCGTACGATCCATTCTAATTCATTCGTACGATCCATTCTAATTCATTCGCACGATCCATTCTAATTCATTCGTATGATACAATCTAATTCATTCGTACTATCCATTCTAATTCCTTCGTACGATCCATTCTAATTCATTCGTACGATCCATTCTAATTCCTTCGTATGATCCATTCTAATTCATTCGTACGGTATGATTCATTCTAATTCATTCGTATGATTCATTCTAATTTAATCCATTCTAATTCATTCGTACGATCCATTCTAATTCATTCGTACGATCCATTCTAATTCATTCCTACGATTCATTCTAATTCAATCCATTCTAATCATTCGTACGAATGTATCCTTTCTAATTCATTCGTATGATTCATTCTAATTCAATCCATTCTAATTCATTAGAATGGATCGTATGAATGAAATAGAATGGATCATACGAATGAATTAGAATGGATCGTACGAATGAATTAGAATGGATCGTATGAATAAATTCGAATGGATCGTATGGATCGTACGAATGAGTAAGAATGGATTGTATGAATGAAATAGAATAGATCGTACGAATGAATTAGAATGGATCGTATGAATGAATTAGAATCGATCGTACGAATGAGTCAGGATGGATCGTACGAATGAATTAGAATGGATCGTACGAATGAATTAGAATGGATCGTATGAATGAATTAGAATGGATCGTATGAATGAAATAGAATGGATCGTATGCAATGAATTAGAGTGGATACATTCGTACAAATGAATTAGATTGGATCGTATGAATGAATTAGAATGGATCGTACGAATGAATTAGAATGGATCGTACGAATGAATTAGAATGGATTGAATTAGAATGAATCGTACGAATGAATTAGAATGAATCATACCGTACGAATGAATTAGAATGGATCATACGAAGGAATTAGAATGGATCGTACGAATGAATTAGAATGGATCGTACGAAGGAATTAGAATGGATCGTACGAAGGAATTAGAATGGATAGTACGAATGAATTAGATTGGATCGTACGAATGAATTAGAATGGATCGTGTGAATGAATTAGAAAGGATCGTACGAATGAATTAGAAAGGATCGTACGAAGGAATTAGAATGGATCGTACGAATGAATTAGAAAGGATACATTCGAATTCATTCGTACGATCCATTCTAATTCCTTCGTACGATCCATATTCTAATTCATTTGCACGATCCATTCTAATTCATTCATACGATCCATTCTAATTTATTCGCACGATCCATTCTAATTCATTCGTACGATCCATTCTAATTCATTCGCACAATCTATTCTAATTCATTCGAACGATCCATTCTAATTCATTCGCACGATCCATTCTAATTCATTCATACGATCTATTCTATTTCATTCATACGAAGGAATTAGAAAGGATGGTACGAATGAATTAGAATGGATCGTGTGAATGAATTAGAATATAGATCGTACGAATGAATTAGAATGGATCGTGCGAATTAATTTGAATGGATCGTACGAAGGAATTAGAATGGATCGTACGAAGGAATTAGAATTAGAATTAGAATGGATCGTGCGAATGAATTAGAATGGATCGTACGAATGTATTAGAATAGATTGTGCGAATGAATTAGAATGGATCGTACGAATGAATTAGAATGGATTGTACGAATGAGATAGAATGGATCGTACGAATGAATTAGAATGGATACATTCATGCGAATGAATTAGAATGGATCATACGAATGAATTAGAATGGATTCATTCTTGCGAATGAATTAGAATGGATCGTACGAATGAGTAAGAATGGACCGTACGAATGAATTAGAATGGATTGAATTACAATGAATCGTACGAATGAATTAGAATGGATCGTACGAATGAA
The DNA here is from genome assembly GCA_947650365.1 of Chamaelirium japonicum. NCBI lineage: Eukaryota > Viridiplantae > Streptophyta > Magnoliopsida > Liliales > Melanthiaceae > Chamaelirium > Chamaelirium japonicum. Next base: position 430,255 of record OX393557.1, on the reverse strand, counting down.
TTGGAATGGATACATTCGTGCGAATGAATTAGAATGGATCGTATGAGTGAATTAGAGTGGATACATTCGTACAAATGAATTAGAATGGATCGTACGAATGAATTAGAATGGATACATTCGTGCGAATGAATTAGAATGGATCATATGAATGAATTAGAATGGATCGTTTGAGTGAATGCGAATGGATCGTTCGAATGAATTAGAATGGATTGTACGAATGAATTAGAATGGATCGTACGAATGAATTAGAATGGATACATTCGTGCGAATGAATTAGAATGGATCGTATGAATGAATTACAATGAATCGTACGAATGAATTAGAATGGATCATACGAATGAATTAGAATGGATCGTATGAATGAATTAGAATGGATTGAATTAGAATGAATCGTACGAATGAATTAGAATGAATCATACCGTACAAATGAATTAGAATGGATCGTACGAATGAATTAGAATGGATCATACGAATAAATTAGAAAGGATACATTCGAATTCATTCGTACGATCCATTCTAATTCCTTCGTACGATCCATATTCTAATTCATTCGCACGATCCATTCTAATTCATTCGCACGATCCATTCTAATTCATGCATACGATGAGTAAGAATGGATCGTACGAATGAATTAGAATGGATCGTGCGAATGAATTAGAATGGATCGTGCGAATGAATTAGAATATGGATCGTACGAAGGAATTAGAATGGATCGTACGAATGTATTCGAATGTGTCCTTTCTAATTCATTCGTACGATCCATTCTAATTCATTCGTACGATCCATTCTAATTCATTCTTACGGTATGATTCATTCTAATTCATTCGTACGATTCATTCTAATTCAGTCCATTCTAATTCATTCGTACGATCCATTCTAATTCATTCGTACGATCCATTCTAATTCATTCATACAATTCATTCTAATTCATTCATACGATCCATTCTAATTCATTCGCACGAATGTATCCATTCTAATTCATTCGTACGATCCATTCTAATTCATTCGTACAATCCATTCTAATTCAATCATACGATCTATTCTAATTCATTCGCACGAATATATCCTTTCTAATTCATTCGTACGATCCAAAGTCATTTATCCGTACGATCTATTCTATTTCATTCGTACGATCCATTCTTATCGTACGATCCATTCTAATTCAATCCATTCTAATTCATTTGTACGATCCATTCTACTTCATTCGTACGATCCATTCTAATTCATTCGTACGATTCATTCTAATTCAATCCATTTTAATTCATTTGTACGATCCATTCTATTTCATTCGTACGATCCATTCTTACTCATTCGTACGATCCATTCGTATCCATTCTAATTCATTCGTACGATCTATTCTAATTCATTCGTACGATCCATTCTAATTCCTTCGTACGATCCATTCTAGTTCATTCGTACGATCCATTCTAATTCATTCGCACGATCCATTCTAATTCATTCGTACGATCCATTTTATTTTATTCAAACGATCCATTCTAATTCATTCATACGATCTATTCTAATTCTTTCACACGAATGAATCCATTCTAATTCATTCGTACGATCCATTCTAATTCATTCGTACGATCCATTCTTACTCATCGTATGCATGAATTAGAATGGATCGTGCGAATGAATTAGAATGGATCGTGCGAATGAATTAGAATATGGATCGTACGAAGGAATTAGAAAGGATCTTACGAATGAATTCGAATGTATCCTTTCTAATTCATTCGTACGATCCATTCTAATTCACTCGTACGATCCATTCTAATTCATTCGTACGGTATGATTCATTCTAATTCATTCGTACGATTCATTCTAATTCAATCCATTCTAATTCATTCGTACGATCCATTCTAATTCATTCGTACGATCCATTCTAATTCATTCGTACGATTCATTCTAATTCATTCATACGATCCATTCTAATGGATTCGCACGAATGTATCCATTCTAATTCATTCGTACGATCCATTCTAATTCATTCGTACAATCCATTCTAATTCATTCGCACGATCCATTCGCATTCACTCAAATGATCCATTCTAATTCATTCATATAATCCATTCTAATTCATTCGCACGAATGTATCCATTCTAATTCATTCGTACGATCCATTCTAATTCATTTGTACGAATGTATCTACTCTAATTCATTCATACGATCCATTCTAATTCATTCGCACGAATGTATCCATTCCAATTCATTCGTACGATCCATTCTAATTCATTCGCACAATCTATTCTAATTCATTCGTACGATCAATTCTAATTCATTAGCATGATCCATTCTAATTCATTCGTACGATCTATTTTATTTTATTCGTACAATCTATTCTTACTCAATCGTATGATCCATTCTAATCAATTCGCACAATCTATTCTAATTCATTCGTACGATTTATTCTATTTCATTCGTACGATCCATTCTAATTCATACGATCCATTCTATTTCATTCATACGATCCATTTTAATTCATTCGCACGATCCATTCTAATTCATTCATACGATCCATTCTAATTCATTCGTACGATCCATTATAATTTCTTCGTATGATCTATTCTAATTCCTTCGTACGATCCATTCTAATTCCTTCGTACGATCCATTCAAATTCATTCGCATGAATCTATCCATTCTAATTCATTCGTACGATCCATTCTAATTCATTCGCACGATCCATTCTAATTCATTAATACGATCCAATCTAATTCATTCATACGATCTATTCTAATTCATTCGCACGAATATATCCTTTCTAATTCATTCGTACGATCCATTCTAATTCATTCGCACAATCTATTATAATTTATTAGTACGATCCATTCTAATTCATTCGTACGATCCATTCTAATTCATTAGCACGATCCAAATTCATTTATCCGTACGATCTATTCTATTTCATTCGTACGATCCATTCTTATCGCACGATCCATTCTAATTCATTCGCACGATCCATTCTCCATTCTAATTCCTTCGTACGATCCATTCTAATTCCTTCGTACGATCCATTCTAATTCATTCATACGATCCATTCTAATTCATTCGCATGAATGTATCCATTCTAATTCATTCGTACGATCCATTCTAATTCATTCGCACAATCTATTCTAATTCATTCATACGATCCATCCTAATTCATTCGCACGAATGTATCCATTCTAATTCATTCGTACAATCCATTCTATTTCATTCGTACGATCCATTCTTACTCATTCGTACGATCCATTCGTATCCATTCTAATTTATTCGTACGATCTATTCTAATTCATTCGTACGATCCATTCTAATTCATTAGTACGATCCAATCTAATTCATTCATACGATCCATTCTAATTCATTCGTACGATCCATTCTAATTCATTCGCACAATCTATTCTAATTCATTCGTACGATCCATTCTAATTCATTCGCACGATCCATTCTAATTCATTCATACGATCCATTCTATTTCATTCGTACGATCCATTCTTACTCATTCGTACGATCCATTCTAATTCATTCGCACGAATGTATCCATTCCAATTCATTCGTACGATCCATTCTAATTCATTCGCACAATCTATTCTAATTCATTCGTACGATCCATTCTAATTCATTAATACGATCCAATCTAATTAATTCATACGATCCATTCTAATTCATTCGTACGATCCATTCTAATTTATTCGCACGGTCCATTCTAATTCATTCGTACTATCCATTCTAATTCCTTTGTACGATCCATTCTAATTCCTTCGTACGATCCATTCTAATTCATTCGTACGATCCATTCTAATTCATTCGCACGATCCATTCTAATTAATTCGCACGATCCATTCTAATTCATTAGCACGATCCATTCTAATTCATTCGTACGATCCATTCTAATTCATTTATACGATCCAATCTAATTCATTCATACGATCAATTCTAATTCTTTCGCACGAATGTATCCATTCTAATTCATTCTAATTCATTCTAATTCAATCCATTCTAATTCATTCGTACGATCCATTCTAATTCATTCGTACAATCCATTCTAATTCATTCGCACGATCCATTCGTATTCACTCAAACGATCCATTCTAATTCATTCATATGATATATTCGTGCGAATGAATTAGAATGGATCGTACGAATGAATTAGAATGGATCGTGCGAATAAATTAGAATGGATCGTATGAATGAATTAGAATGGATCGTACGAATGAATTAGAATGGATCGTACGAATGAATTAGAATGGATCGTGCGAATGAATTAGAATGGATTCGCACGTATGTATCCATTCTAATTCATTCGTACGATCCATTCTAATTCATTCGTACAATCCATTCTAATTCATTCGCACGATCCATTCGCATTCACTCAAACGATCCATTCTAATTCATTCATATGATCCATTCTAATTCATTCGCACGAATGTATCCATTCTAATTCATTCGTACGATCCATTCTAATCCATTTGTACGAATGTATCCACTCTAATTCATTCATACGATCCATTCTAATTCATTTGCACGAATGTATCCATTCCAATTCATTCGTACGATTCATTCTAATTCATTCGCACAATCTATTCTAATTCATTCGTACGATCAATTCTAATTCATTAGCATGATCAATTCTAATTCATTCGTACTATCCATTCTAATTCCTTCGTACGATCCATTCTAATTCCTTCGTATCCATTCTAATTCACTCATACGATCCATTCTAATTCAGTCATACGATCCATTCTAATTCATTCGCATGAATGTATTCATTCTAATTCATTCGTACGATCCATTCTAATTCATTCGCAAAATCTATTCTAATTCATTCGTACGATCCATTCTAATTCATTCACACGCACGATCAATTCGAATTCACTAAAATGGATCGTGCGTGTGAATGAATTAGAATGGATCGTATGAATGAATTAGAATGGATCGTGCGAATGAATTAGAATGGATCGTATTAATGACTTTGAATGGATCGTACGAATGAATTAGAATAGAATGTACGAATGAATTAGAATGGATCGTAGAATGGATCGTATGAATGAATTAGATTGGATCGTACGAATGAGTAAGAATGGATCATACGAATGAATTAGAATGGATCGTACGAATGAATTAGAATGGATACATTTCGTACGATCCATGCTAATTCATTCGTACGATCTATTCTAATTCATTCATGCAATCCATTCTAATTCATTCGTACGAAGGAATTAGAAAGGATCGTATGAATGAATTAGAATGGATCGTACGAATGAATTAGAATGGATTGAATTAGAATGAATCGTACGAATGAATTAGAATGAATCATACCGTACGAATGAATTAGAATGGATCATATGAAGGAATTAGAATGGATCGTATGAATGAATTAGAATGGATCGTACGAAGGAATTAGAATGGATCGTACGAAGGAATTAGAATGGATCGTACGAATGAATTAGAATGGATACCTTTGTGCAAATGAATTAGGATGGATCGTACGAATGAGTAAGAATGGATCGTACGAATGAAATAGAATGGATCGTATGAATGAATTAGAATGGATCGTGCGAATGAATTAGAATGGATCGTACGAATGAATTAGAATGGATACATTCGTGCGAATGAATTAGAATGGATCGTATGAATGAATTAGAATCGATCGTACGAATGAATTAGAATGGATCATGCGCATGAATTAGAATGGATCGTGCGAATGAATTAGAATGGATCGTACGAATGAAATAGAATGGATTGTACGAATGAGATAGAATGGATCGTACGAATGAATTAGAATGGATACATTCATGCGAATGAATTAGAATGGATCATACGAATGAATTAGAATGGTTTCATTCGCACTAATGAATTAGAATAGATTGTGCGAATTAATTAGAATGGATCGTACGAATGAATTAGAATGGATACATTCATGCGAATGAATTAGAATGGATCGTATGAATGAATTAGAATGGATTGTATAAGTGAATTAGAATGGATACGAAGGAATTAGAATGGATCGTACGAAGGAATTAGAATGGATAGTACGAATGAATTAGAATGGATCATGCTAATGAATTAGAATTGATCGTACGAATGAATTAGAATAGATTGTGCGAATGAATTAGAATGGATCGTACGAATGAATTGGAATGGATACATTCGTGCGAATGAATTAGAATGGATCGTATGAATAAATTAGAGTGGATACATTTGTACAAATGAATTAGAATGGATCGTACGAATGAATTAGAATGGATGCATTCGTGCGAATGAATTAGAATGGATCATATGAATGAATTAGAATGGATCGTTTGAGTGAATGCGAATGGATCGTGCGAATGAATTAGAATGGATTGTACGAATGAATTAGAATGGATCGTACGAATGAATTAGAATGGATTGAATTAGAATGAATTAGAATGAATTAGAATGGATACATTCGTGCGAAAGAATTAGAATGGATCGTATGAATGAATTAGATTGGATCGTATAAATGAATTAGAATGGATCGTACGATTGAATTAGAATGGATCGTGCTAATGAATTAGAATGGATCGTGCGAATGAATTAGAATGGATCGTGCGAATGAATTAGAATGGATCGTACGAATGAATTAGAATGGATCGTACGAATGAATTAGAATGGATCGTACGAAGGAATTAGAATGGATCGTACGAAGGAATTAGAAAGGATAGTACGAATGAATTAGAATGGATACCTTAGTGCAAATGAATTAGAATGGATCGTACGAATGAGTAAGAATGGATCGTACGAATGAAATAGAATGATGGATCGTATGAATGAATTAGAATGGATAGTACGACTGAATTAGAATGGATCGTACGAATGAGTAAGAATGGATCGTGCGAATGAATTAGAATGGATCATATGAATGAATTAGAATGGATCGTATGAATGAATTAGAATGGATCGTGCGAATAAATTAGAATGGATCGTATGAATGAATTAGAATAGATTGTGCGAATGAATTAGAATGGATCGTATGAATGAATTAGATTGGATCGTATGAATGAATTAGAATGGATCGTACGAATGAGTAAGAATGGATCGTACGAATGAATTAGAATGGATCGTACGAATGAATTAGAATGGATACATTCGTGCGAATGAATTAGAATGGATCGTATGAATGAATTAGAATCGATCGTACGAATGAATTAGAATGGATCATGCGAATGAATTAGAACGGATCGTGCGAATGAATTAGAATGGATCGTATGAATGAAATAGAATGGATTGTACGAATGAGATAGAATGGATCGTACGAATGAATTAGAATGGATACATTCATGCGAATGAATTAGAATGGATCATACGAATGAATTAGAATGGATTCATTCGTGCGAATGAATTAGAATGGATCGTACGAATGAGTAAGAATGGATCGTACGAATGAATTAGAATGGATTGAATTATAATGAATCGTACGAATGAATTAGAATGGATCGTACGAATGAATTAGAATGGATCGTACGAATGAATTAGAATAGATTGAATTAGAATGAATCGTACGAATGAATCATACCGTACAAATGAATTATAATGGATCATACGAAAGAATTAGAATGGATCGTACGAATGAATTAGAATGGATCGTACGAATGAATTAGAATGGATCGTACGAAGGAATTAGAATGGATCGTACGAAGGAATTAGAATGGATAGTATGAATGAATTAGAATGGATACCTTCGTGCAAATGAATTAGAATGGATCGTACGAATGAGTAAGAATGGATCGTACGAATGAAATAGAATGGATCGTATGAATGAATTAGAATGGATCGTGCGAATTAATTAGAATGGATACATTCGTGCGAATGAATTAGAATGGATCGTATGAATGAATTAGATTGGATCGTATGAATGAATTAGAATGGATCGTGCGAATGAATTAGAATGGATCGTATGAATGAATTAGAATGGATCGTTTGAATGAATTAGAATGGATCGTACTTATGAATTAGAATGGGTCATACGAATGAAATAGAATGGATCGTACGAAGGAATTAGAAAAGATCGTACAAACGAATTAGAATGGATCTTATGAATGAAATAGAATAGATCGTACGAATGAATTAGAATGGATCGTATGAATGAATTAGATTGGATCGTATGAATGAATTAGAATGGATCGTACGAATGAAATAGAATAGATCGTACGGATGAATTAGAATGGATCGTACGAATGAATTAGAATGGATTGTACAAATGAATTAGAATGAATCGTACGAATGAATTAGAATGGATACATTCGTGCGAATCCATTCTATTTCATTCGTACGATCCATTCTAATTCATTCGCACGATCCATTCTAATTCATTCGTACGATCCATTCTAATTCATTCGTACGATCCATTCTAATTCATTCGTACGATCCATTCTAATTCATTCGCACAATCTATTCTAATTCATTCGAACGATCCATTCTAATTCATTCGTACGATCCATTCTAATTCATTCGTACGATCTATTCTATTTCATTCGTACAATACATTCTTACTCAATCGTATGATCCATTCTAATCCATTCGCACAATCTACTCTAATTCATTCGTACGATCTATTCTATTTCATTTGCACGAAGGTATCCATTCTAATTCATTCGTACTATCCATTCTAATTCCTTCGTACGATCCATTCTAATTCATTCGTACGATCCATTCTAATTCATTCGCACGATCCATTCTAATTCAATCGTATGATCCATTCTATTTCATTCATACGATCCATTCTAATTCATTCGAACGATCCATTCTAATTCATTCGCATGATCCATTCTAATTCATTCGTACGATCGATTCTAATTCATTCATACGATCCATTCTAATTCATTCGCACGAATGTATCCATTCTAATTCATTCGTACGATCCATTCTAATTCATTCATACGATCCATCCTAATTCATTCGCACGAATGTATCTATTCTAATTCATTCGTACAATCCATTCTATTTCATTCGTACGATCCATTCTTACTCATTCGTACGATCCATTCGTATCCATTCTAATTCATTCGTACGATCTATTCTAATTCATTCGTACGATCTATTCTAATTCATTAATACGATCCAATCTAATTCATTCATACGATCCATTCTAATTCATTCGTACGATCCATTCTAATTCATTCGCACGATCCATTCTAATTCATTCGCACGATCCATTCTAATTCATTCATACGATCCATTCTAATTCATTCGTACGATCCATTCTAATTCATTCATACGATCCATTCTAATTCATTCATATGATCCATTCTAATTCATTCGTACGGTATGATTCATTCTAATTCATTCGTACGATTCATTCTAATTCAATCCATTCTAATTCATTCGTACGATCCATTCTAATATATTCGTACGATCCATTCTAATTCATTCATACGATCCATTCGTATCCATTCTTATTCATTCGTACGATCTATTCTAATTCATTCGTACGATCCATTCTAATTCATTAATACGATCCAATCTAATTCATTCATACGATCCATTCTATTTCATTCGTACGATCTATTCTTACTCATTCGCACGATCCATTCTAATTCATTCGCACGATCCATTCTAATTCATTCGTACGATCCATTCTATTTCATTCATATGATCCATTCTAATTCATTCATACGATCCATTCTAATTCATTCGCACGATCCATTCTGATTCATTCATACGATCCATTCTAATCCATTCGCACGAATGTATCCATTCTAATTCATTCGTACGATCCATTCTAATTCATTCGTACGATCCATTCTAATTCAATCGCACGAATGTATCAACTCTAATTCATTCATACGATCCATTCTAATTCATTCATACATGTACGAATAAATTAGAATGGATACATTCGTGCGAATGAATTAGAATGGATCGTATGAATGAATTAGAATGGATCGTGTGAATGAATTAGAATGGATCGTACGAATGAATTAGAATGGATCGTATGAATGAATTAGAATGGATTGTACGAATGAATTAGAATAGATCGTACGAATGAATTAGAATAGATTGTGCGAATGAATTAGAATGGATCGTACGAATGAATTAGAATGGATCGTACAAATGAATTAGAATGGATCGTATGAATGAATTAGAATGGATCGTGCGAATGAATTAGAATGGATCGTACGAATGAAATAGAATGGATTCGCACTAATGTATCCATTCTAATTCATTCGTACGATCCATTCTAATTCATTCGTACAATCCATTCTAATTCATTCGCACGATCCATTTGCATTCACTCAAACGATTCATTCTAATTCATTCATATGATCCATTCTAATTCATTCGCACGAATGTATCCATTCTAATTCATTCGTACGATCCATTCTAATTCATTCGTACGATCCATTCTTTCTCATTCGTACGATCCATTCTAATTCATTCGTTCGATCCATTCTAATTCATTTGTACGATCCATTCTAATTTATTCGCACGATCCATTCTAATTCATGCATACGATCCAATCTAATTCATTCATACGATCCATTCTAATTCATTCGCACGAATGTATCCATTCTACTTCATTCGTACATGTATGAATGAATTAGAATGGATCGTACGAATGAATTAGAGTTGATACATTCGTGCGAATGAATTAGAATGGATCGTACGAATGAATTAGATTGGATCGTATGAATGAATTATAATGGATCATGCGAATGAATTAGAATAGATCATACGAATGAATTAGAATGGATCGTACGAATGAATTAGAATGGATACATTCGTGCAAAGGAATTAGAATGGATTGTATGAATGAATTAGAATGGATCGTGCGAATGAATTAGAATGGATACATTCGTGCGAATGAATTAGAATGGATCGTATGAATGAATTAGATTGGATCGTATGAATGAATTAGAATGGATCGTGCGAATGAATTAGAATGGATCATACGAATGAATTAGAATGGATCATACGAATGAATTAGAATGGATCGTACGAAGGAATTAGAATTGATCGTACGAATGAATTAGAATAGATTGTGCGAATGAATTAGAATGGATCGTACGAATGAATTGGAATGGATACATTCGTGCGAATGAATTAGAATGGATCGTATGAATGAATTAGAGTGGATACATTCGTATAAATGAATTAGAATGGATCGTACGAATGAATTAGAATGGATACATTCGTGCGAATGAATTAGAATGGATCATACGAATGAATTAGAATGGATTCATTCGTGCGAATGAATTAGAATGGATCGTACGAATGAGTAAGAATGGATCATACGAATGAATTAGAATGGATTGAATTAGAATGAATCGTACGAATGAATTAGAATGGATCGTACGAATGAATTAGAATGGATTCAATTAGAATGGATCATACGAATGAATTAGAATAGATTGTACGAATGAATTAGAATGGATCGTACGAATGAAATAGAATGGATCGTACGAATGAATTAGAATGGATCATACGAATGAATTAGAATGGATACATTCGTGCAAATGAATTAGAATGGATCATACGAATGAATTAGAGTTGATACATTCGTGTGAATGAATTAAAATGGATAATACGAATGAGTAAGAATGGATCGTAGAATTAGAATGGATCATATAAATGAATTAGAATGGATACATACGAATGAATTAGAATGGATCGTATGAATGAATTAGAATGGATCGTGCGAATGAATTAAAATGGATCGTACGAATGAATTAGAATGGATCGTATGAATGAATTAGAATGGATCGTAGTAATGAATTAGAATGGATCCTACGAATGAATTAGAATAGATTGTGCGAATGAATTAGAATGGATCTGGATCGTGTATCCATTCTAATTCATTCGTACGACCCATTCTAATTCATTCGCACGATCCATTCTAATTCATTCGTACGATCCATTCTAATTCATTCGTACGATTCATTCTAATTCAATCCATTCTAATTCATTCGTACGATCCATTCTTACTCATTCGTACGATCGATTCTAATTCATTCATACGATCCATTCTAATTCATTCATACGATCTATTCTATTTCATTCATACAATCCATTCTTACTCATTCGTACGATCCATTCGTATCCATTCTAATTCATTCGTACGATCCATTCTAATTCATTCATACGATCCATTCTTACTCATTCGTACGATCCATTCTTACTCATTCGTACGATCCATTCTAATTCATTCGTACGACCCATTCTAATTCATTCGTACGATCCATTCTAATTCATTCGCACGATCCATTCTAATTCATTTGCATGATCCATTCTAATTCATTTATACGATCCAATCTAATTCATTCATACGATCCAGTCTAATTCATTCGTACGATCTATTCTATTTCATTCATACGATCCATTCTAATTCGTTTGTACGATCCTTTCTAATTCCTTCGTACGATCCATTCTATTTAATTCGTATGACCCATTCTAATTCATAAGTACGATCCATTCTAATTCATTCAAACGATCCACTCTAATTCATTCATATGATCCATTCTAATTCATTCGCACGAATGTATCCATTCCAATTCATTCGTACGATCCATTCTATTTCATTCATACGATCCATTCTAATTCATTCGTACGATTCATTCTAATTCAATCCATTCTAATTCATTCGTACGATCCATTCTAATTCATTCGCACGATCCATTCTAATTCATTCGCACGATCCATTCTAATTCATTCATACGATCCATTCTAATTCATTCATACGATCCATTCTAATTCATTCATACGATCCATTCTAATTCATTCGTACGATCCATTCTAATTCATTTGTACGAATGTATCCACTCTAATTCATTCATACGATCCATTCTAATTCATTCGCACGAATGTATCCATTCCGATTCATTTGTACGATCCATTCTAATTCATTCGCACAATCTATTCTAATTCATTCGTACGATCTATTCGAATTCATTAGCATGATCCATTCTAATTCATTCGTACGATCTATTCTATTTCATTCGTACAATCCATTCTAATTCTTCTGCACGAATGTATCCATTCTAATTCATTCTAATTCAATCCATTCTTACTCATTCGTACGATCCATTCTAATTCATTCGTACGATCCAATCTAATTCATTCGTACGATCCATTCTAATTCATTCGCACAATCTATTCTAATTCATACGTACGATCCATTCTAATTCATTCGCACGATCCATTCGCATTCACTCAAACTATCCATTCTAATTCATTCATATCATCCATTCTAATTCATTCGCACGAATGTATCCATTCTAATTCATTCGTACGATCCATTCTAATTCATTCGTACAATCCATTCTAATTCATTCGCACAATCCATTCTAATTCATTCATACGATCAATTCTATTTCATTCGTACGATCCATTCTTACTCATTCGTACGATCCATTCTAATTCATTCGTACGACCCATTCTAATTCATTCGTACGATCCATTCTAATTCATTCACACGATCCATTCTAATTCATTCATACGATCCATTCTAATTCATTCATATGATCCACTCTAATTCATTAATACGATCCATTCTCATTCATTCGCACGATCCATTCTATTTCATTCGTACGATCCATTCTAATTCATTCGCACGAATGTATCCATTCCAATTCATTCGTATGATCCATTCTAATTCATTCGCACAATCTATTCTAATTCATTCGTACGATCAATTCTAATTCATTCGCACGTATCCATTCTAATTCATTCATACGATCCATTCTATTTCATTCGTACGATCCATTCTTACTCATTCGTACGATCCATTCTAATTCATTCGTATGATCCATTCTAATTCATTCGTACGATCCATTCTAATTCATTCGCACAATCTATACGTTCCATTCTAATTCATTCGTAAGATCCATTCTAATTCATTCGCACAATCCGAATGAATTAGAATGGATTGTACGAATGAATTAGAATGGATCGTATGAATGAATTAGAGTGGATCATATGAATGAATTAGAATGGATCGTATGAATGAATTAGAATGGATCGTGCGAATGAATTAGAATGGATCGTACGAATGAATTAGAATGGATCGTACGAATGAATTAGAATGGGTCGTACGAATGAATTAGAATGGATCGCACGAATGAGTAAGAATGGATTGTACGAATGAGTAAGAATGGATCGTACAAATGAAATAGAATGGATCGTATGAATGAATTAGAATGGATCGTGCGAATGAATTAGAATGGATTGTACGAATGAATTAGAATGGATCGTACGAATGAATTAGAATGGATACATTCGTGCGAATCCATTCTATTTCATTCGTACGATTCATTCTAATTCATTCGCACGATCCATTCTAATTCATTCATACGATCCATTCTAATTCATTCGTACGATCCATTCTAATTCATTCGTACGATCCATTCTAATTCATTCGCACAATCTATTCTAATTCATTCGTACGATCCATTCTAATTCATTCGCACGATCCATTCTAATTCATTCGCACAATCTATTCTAATTCATTCGTACGATCCATTCTAATTCATTCGCACGATCCATTCTAATTCATTCATACGATCCATTCTATTTCATTCGTACGATCCATTCTAATTTATTCGTACGATCCATTCTAATTCATTCGTACGATTCATTCTAATTCAATCCATTCTAATTCATTCGTACGATCCATTCTTACTCATTCGTACGATCCATTCTAATTCATTCGCACGAATGAATCCATTCTAATTCATTCGTATGATCCATTCTAATTCATTCGCATGAATGTATCCATTCTAATTCATTCGTACGATCCATTCTAATTCATTCATATGATCCATTCTAATTCATTCGTATGATCCATTCTAATTCATTCGCACGAATGTATCCATTCTAATTCATTCGTACGATCCATTCTAATTCATTCGCATAATCTATTCTAATTCATTCATACGATCCATTCTAATTTATTCGCACGATCCATTCTAATTCATTCATACGATCCATTCTAATTCGTAGAATGGATCGTACGAATGAATTAGAATGGATACATTCGTGCGAATGAATTAGAATGGATTGTACGAATAAATTAGAATGGATCGTACGAATGAATTAGAATATGGATCGTACGAAGGAATTAGAATGGATCGTACGAATGAATTAGAATGGATACATTCGTGCTAAAGAATTAGAATAGATCGTATGAATGAATTAGAATGGATCGTACGAAGGAATTCGAATAGATCATACGAAAAAATTAGAATGGATCGTATGAATGAATTAGAATGGATCGTATGAATGAATTAGAATGGATCGTGCGAATGAATTAAAATGGATCGTACGAAGGAATTAGAATGGATCATGCGAATGAATTAGAATAGATCATACGAATGAATTAGAATGGATCGTACGAATGAATTAGAATGGATACATTCATGCAAAAGAATTAGAATGGATTGTATGAATGAATTAGAATGGATCGTTTGAGTGAATGCGAATGGATCGTGCGAATGAATTAGAATGGATCGTACGAATGAGTAAGAATGGATCGTACGAATGAATTAGAATGGATTGAATTAGAATGAATCGTACGAATGAATTAGAATGGATCATACGAAGGAATTAGAATGGATCGTACGAATGAATTAGAATGGATCGTACGAATGAATTAGAATGGATCGTACGAATGAATTAGAATGGATCGTACGAATGAATTAAAATGGATCGTATGAATGAAATAGAATGGATCGTACGAATGAATTAGAATTGATCGTACGAATGAATTAGAATGGATCGTACGAAGGAATTAGAATGGATCGTACGAAGGAATTAGAATGGATAGTACGAATGAATTAGAATGGATACCTTCGTGCAAATGAATTAAGATGGATCGTACGAATGAGTAAGAATGGATCGTACGAATAAAATAGATTGGATCGTATGAATGAATTAGAATGGATCGTACGAATGAATTAGAATGGATTGTATGAATGAATTAGAATGGATCGTACAAATGAAATAGAATGGATCGTACGAATGAATTAGAATAGATTGTGCGAATGGATTAGAATGGATCATACGATTGAGTAAGAATGGATTGTACGAATGAAATAGAATATATCATACGAATGAATTAGAATGGATCGTATGAATGAATTAGAATGGATCGTGCGAATGAATTAGAATGGATCGTACGAATGAATTAGAATGGATCGTACGAAGGAATTAGAATGGATCATATGAATGAATTAGAATGGATCGTATGAATGAATTAGAATGGATCGTGCGAATAAATTAGAATGGATCGTATGAATGAATTAGAATGGATCGTACGAATGAATTACAATGGATCATGCGAATGAATTAGAATGGATCGTACGAATGAAATAGAATGGATACATTCGTGCGAATGAATTAGAATGGATCATATGAATGAATTAGAATGGATCGTACGAATGAAATAGAATGGATCGTACGAATGAATTAGAATAGATTGTGCGAATGGATTAGAATGGATCATACGATTGAGTAAGAATGGATTGTACGAATGAAATAGAATAGATCATACGAATGAATTAGAATGGATCGTATGAATGAATTAGAATGGATCGTATGAATGAATTAGAATGGATCGTACGAATGAAATAGAATGGATCGTACGAAGGAATTAGAATGGATCATATGAATGAATTAGAATGGATCGTATGAATGAATTAGAATGGATCGTGCGAATAAATTAGAATGGATCGTATGAATGAATTAGAATGGATCGAACGAATGAATTAGAATGGATCGTGCGAATGAATTAGAATGGATCGTACGAATGAAATAGAATGGATACATTCGTGCGAATGAATTAGAATGGATCATATGAATGAATTAGAATGGATCGTTTGAGTGAATGCGAATGGATCGTGCGAATGAATTAGAATGAATTAGAATGGATCGTACGAATGAATTAGAATGGATCGTGCGAATGAATTAGAATGGATCATGCGAATGAATTAGAATGGATCGTGCGAATGGATTAGAATGGATCATACGATTGAGTAAGAATGGATTGTACGAATGAAATAGAATAGATCGTACGAATGAATTAGAATGGATCGTACGAATGAATTAGAATGGATCGTTCGAATGAATTAGAATTGATTGTGCGAATGAATTAGAATGGATCGTACGAATGAATTAGAATAGATCGTGCGAATAAATTAGAATGGATCGTATGAATGAATTAGAATGGATCGTGCGAATGAATTAGAATGGATCGTACGAATGAATTAGAATGGATCATACGAATGAATTAGAATGGATCGTCCGAATGAGTAAGAATGGATCGTACAAATGAAATAGAATGGATCGTATGAATGAATTAGAATGGATACGTGCGAATGAATTAGAATTGATCGTACGAATGAATTAGAATAGATTGTGCGAATGAATTAGAATGGATCGTACGAATGACTTAGAATGGATCGTACGAATGAATTAGAGTAGATTGTGCGAATGGATTAGAATGGATCTTACGATTGAGTAAGAATGGATTGTACAAATGAAATAGAATAGATCGTACGAATGAATTAGAATGGATCGTACGAATGAATTAGAATGGATCGTTCAAATGAATTAGAATAGATTGTGCGAATGAATTAGAATGGATCGTACGAATGAATTAGAATGGATTGTGCGAATAAATTAGAATGGATCGTATGAATGAATTACAATGGATCGTGCGAATGAATTAGAATGGATCGTACGAATGAATTAGAATGGATCGTACGAATGAGTAAGAATGGATCGTACGAATGAAATAGAATGGATCGTATGAATGAATTAGAATGGATACGTGCGAATGAATTAGAATTGATCGTACGAATGAATTAGAATAGATTGTGCGAATGAATTAGAATGGATCGTACGAATGAATTGGAATGGATACATTCGTGCGAATGAATTAGAATTGATCGTACGAATGAAATAGAATGGATCGTGCGAATGAATTAGAATGGATCGTACGAATGACTTAGAATGGATCGTTCGAATGAATTAGAATAGATTGTGCGAATGAATTAGAATGGATCGTACGAATGAATTAGAAAGGATACATTCGTGCGAATGAATTAGAATGGATCGTATGATTGTGAATGAATTAGAATGGATTGTGCGAATGAATTAGAATGGATCGTACGAATGAATTAGAATGGATCGTACGAATGAATTAGAATGGGTACATTCGTGCAAAAGAATTAGAATGGATTTTATTAATGAATTAGAATGGATCGTGCGAATGAATTAGAATGGATCGTGTGAATGAATTAGAATGGATCGTACGAATGAATTAGAATGGATCGTACGAATGAATTAGAATGGATGGTACAAATGAATTAGAAAGGATACATTCGAATTCATTCGTACGATCCATTCTAATTCCTTCGTACGATCCATATTCTAATTCATTCGCACGATCCATTCTAATTCATTCATACGATCCATTCTAATTTATTCGCACGATCCATTCTAATTCATTCGTACGATCCATTCTAATTCATTCGCACAATCTATTCTAATTCATTCGAACGATCCATTCTAATTCAATCATACGATCCATTCTAATTCATTCGTACGATCTATTCTATTTCATTCGTACAATCCTTTCTTACTCAATCGTATGATCCATTCTAATCCATTCGCACAATCTATTCTAATTCATTCGTACGATCCATTCTATTTCATTCGTACGATCCATTCCAATTCAAACGATCCATTCAATTTCATTCATACGATCCATTTTAATTCATTCGCACGATCCATTCTAATTCATTCATACGATCCATTCTAATTCATTTATACGATCCCTTTTAATTCATTCGCACAAACTATTCTAATTCATTCGTATGATCAATTCTAATTCATTAGCATGATCCATTCTAATTCATTCGTACGATCTATTCTATTTCATTCGTACAATCCATTCTTACTCAATCGTATGATCCATTCTAATCCATTCGCAGAATCTATTCTAATTCATTCGTACGATCCATTCTAATTCATACGATCCATTCTATTTCATTCATACGATCCATTTTAATTCATTCGCACGATCCTTTCTAATTCATTCGTACAATCCATTCTAATTCATTCGCACAATCTATTCTAATTCACTCGAACGATCCATTCTAATTCATTCGTACGATCCATTCTAATTCATTCGTACGATCCATTCTAATTCATTCGCACGATCCATTCTAATTCATTCGCACGATCCATTCTAATTCATTAGCACGATCCATTCTAATTCATTCGTACGATCCATTCTAATTTATTTATACGATCCAATCTAATTCATTCATACGATCCATTCTAATTTCTTCGCACGAATGTATCCATTCTAATTCATTCGTACGATCCATTCTAATTCATTCGTACAATCCATTCTAATTCATTCGCACGATCCATTCGCATTCACTCAAACGATCCATTCTAATTCATTCATATGATCCATTCTAATTCATTCGTACGATCCATTCTAATTCGGTACGATCCATTCTAATTCATTCGCACAATCTATTCTAATTCATTCGTACGATCCATTCTAATTCATTCGCACGATCCATTCTAATTCATTCATACGATCCATTCTATTTTATTCGTACGATCCATTCTAATTCATTCGCACGATTCATTCTAATTCATTCATACGATCCATTCTAATTCATTCGTATGTATCCATTCTAATTCATTCATATGATCCATTCTAATTCTACGATCCATTCTTACTCATTCGTATTATCCATTTTAATTAATTCACACGAATGTATCAACTCTAATTCATTCGTATGATCCATTCTAATTCATTCGCATGAATGTATCCATTCTAATTCATTCGTACGATCCATTCTAATTCATTCGTACGATCCATTCTAATTCATTCGTACGATCCATTCTAATTCCTTCGTATGATCCATTCTAATTCATTCGCACGAATGTATCCATTCTAATTCATTCGTACGATCCATTCTAATTCATTCGCACAATCCATTCTAATTCATTCATACGATCCATTCTATTTCATTCGTACGATCCATTCTTACTCATTCGTACGATCCATTCTAATTCATTCGTACGATCCATTCTAATTCATTAGCACGATCCAAATTCATTTATCCGTACGATCTATTCTATTTCATTCGTACGATCCATTCTTATCGCACGATCCATTCTAATTCATTCGCACGATCCATTCTCCATTCTAATTCCTTCGTACGATCCATTCTAATTCCTTCGTATCTATTCTAATTCACTCATACGATCCATTCTAATTCATTCATACGATCCATTCTAATTCATTCGCATGAATGTATCCATTCTAATTCATTCGTACGATCCATTCTAATTTATTCGCACAATCTATTCTAATTCATTCATACGATCCATCCTAATTCATTCGCACGAATGTATCCATTCTAATTCATTCGTACAATCCATTCTATTTCATTCGTACGATCCATTCTTACTCATTCGTACGATCCATTCGTATCCATTCTAATTCATTTGTACGATCCATTCTAATTCATTCGCACGATCCATTCTAATTCATTAATACGATCCAATCTAATTCATTCATACGATCCATTCTAATTCATTCGTACGATCCATTCTAATTCATTCGCACGATCCATTCTAATTCATTCGCACGATCCATTCTAATTCATTTGTACGAATGTAGCCACTCTAATTCATTCATACGATCCATTCTAATTCATTCGCACGAATGTATCCATTCCAATTCATTCGTACGATCCATTCTATTTCATTTGTACGAATGAATTAGAATTCATTCGTACGATTCATTCTAATTCAATCCATACTAATTCATTCGTACGATCCATTCTAATGAATTAGAATGAATCGTACGAATGAATTAGAATGGATCGTACGAATGAATTAGAATGGATCGTACGAATGACTTAGAATGGATCGTTCGAATGAATTAGAATAGATTGTGCGAATGAATTAGAATGGATCGTTTAGAATGAATCATATCATACGAATGAATTAGAATGGATCGTACGAATGAATTAGAATGGATACATTCGTGCGAATGAATTAGAATGGATCATACGAAGGAATTAGAATGGATCGTACGAATGAATTAGAATGGATCGTACGAATGAATTAGAATAGATACATTCGTGCGAATGAATTAGAATGGATCATACGAATGAATTAGAGTGGATACATTCGTACAAATGAATTAGAATGGATCGTACGAATGAATTAGAATGGATACATTCATGCGAATGAATTAGAATGGATGTACGGATGAATTAGAATGGATCGTATGAATGAATTAGAATGGATCGTGCGAATGAATTAGAATGGATCATACGAATGAATTAGAATGGATCGTGCGAATGAATTAGAATGAATACATTCGTGCGAATGAATTAGAATGAATCATATGAATGAATTAGAGTGGATACATTCGTACAAATGAATTAGAATGGATCGTACGAATGAATTAGAATGGATACATTCGTGCGAATGAATTAGAATGGATACATTCGTGCGAATGAATTAGAATGGATCATATGAATGAATTAGAATGGATCGTTTGAGTGAATTAGAATAGATTGTGCGAATGAATTAGAATGGATCGTAAGAATGAATTAGAATGGATCGTGCGAATAAATTAGAATGGATCGTATGAATGAATTAGAATGGATCGTGCGAATGAATTAGAATATAGATCGTATGAATGAATTAGAATGGATCGTACGAATGAATTTGAATGTATCCTTTCTAATTCATTCGTACGATCCATTCTAATTCATTCGTACGATCCATTCTAATTCATTCGTACGATCCATTCTAATTCAATCGCACGATCCATTCTAATTCATTCGTACGATTCATTCTAATTCAATCCATTCTAATTCATTCATACGATCCATTCTTACTCATTCGTACGATCCATTCTAATTCATTCGCACGATCCATTCTAATTCATTAATACGATCCATTCTAATTCATTCGCACGATCCATTCTAATTCATTCACACAATCCATTCTATTTCATTCGTACGATCCATTCTAATTCATTCACACGATCCATTCTAATTAATTCATACGATCCATTCTAATTCATTCATACGATCCATTCTAATTCATTCGCACGATCCATTCTAATTCATTCGCACGATCCATTCTAATTCATTCGTACGATCGATTCTAATTCATTCATACGATCCATTCTAATTCATTCGCACGATCCATTCTAATTCATTCACACAATCCATTCTATTTCATTCGTACGATCCATTCTAATTCATTCACACGATCCATTCTAATTAATTCATACGATCCATTCTAATTCATTCATACGATCCATTCTAATTCATTCGCATAATCCATTCTAATTCATTCGCACGATCCATTCTAATTCATTCGCATGATCCATTCTAATTCATTCGTACGATCGATTCTAATTCATTCATACGATCCATTCTAATTCATTCGCACGAATGTATCCATTCTAATTCATTCGTACGATCCATTCTAATTCATTCGCACAATCTATTCTAATTCATCCATACGATCCATTCTAATTCATTCATACGATCCAATCTAATTCATTCATACGATCCATTCTAATTCATTCGTACGATCTATTCTATTTCATTCATACGATCCATTCAAATTCGTTTGTACGATCCTTTCTAATTCCTTCGTACGATCCATTCTATTTCATTCGTACGAATGAATTAGAATGGATCGTACGAATGAATTAGAATGGATTCATTCGTGCGAATGAATTAGAATGGATCGTACGAATGAGTAAGAATGGATCGTACGAATGAATTAGAATGGATTGAATTAGAATGAATCGTACGAATGAATTAGAATGGATCGTACGAATGAATTAGAATGGATCGTACGAATGAATTAGAATGGATTGAATTAGAATGAATCGTACGAATGAATTAGAATGAATCATACCGTACGAATGAATTTGAATGGATCATATGAAGGAATTAGAATGGATCGTGTGAATAAATTAGAATGGATCGTACGAATGAATTAGAATAGATTGTGCGAATGAATTAGAATGGATCGTACGAATGAATTAGAATGGATCGTACGAATGAATTAGAATGGATCGTATGAATGAATTAGAATGGCTCGTGCGAATGAATTAGAATGGATCGTACGAATGAAATAGAATGGATTTGCACGAATGTATCCATTTAATTCATTCGTACAATCCATTCTAATTCATTCGCACGATCCATTCGCATTCACTCAAACGATCCATTCTAATTCATTCGTACGATCCATTCTAATTCATTCGTACGATCCATTCTAATTCATTCGTACGATCCATTAGAATGGATCGTACGAATGAGTAAGAATGGATCGTGCGAATGAATTAGAATGGATCATATGAATGAATTAGAATGGATCGTATGAATGAATTAGAATGGATCGTGCGAATAAATTAGAATGGATCGTACGAATGAATTAGAATGGATCGTACGAATGAATTAGAATGGATTGTACGAATGAATTAGAATGGATTCATTCGTGCGAATGAATTAGAATGGATCGTACGAATGAGTAAGAATGGATCGTACGAATGAATTAGAATGGATTGAATTAGAATGAATAGTACGAATGAATTAGAATGGATCGTACGAATGAATTAGAATGGATCGTATGAATGAATTAGAATGGATTGAATTAGAATGAATCGTACGAATGAATTAGAATGAATCATACCGTACGAATGAATTAGAATGGATCATACGAATGAATTAGAATGGATCGTGCGAATAAATTAGAATGGATCGTATGAATGAATTAGAATAGATTGTGCGAATGGATTAGAATGGATCATACGATTGAGTAAGAATGGATTGTACGAATGAAATAGAATAGATCATACGAATGAATTAGAATGGATCGTGCGAATAAATTAGAATGGATCGTATGAATGAATTAGAATCGATCGTACGAATGAATTAGAATGGATCATGCGAATGAATTAGAATGGATTGAATTAGAATGAATCGTACGAATGAGTAAGAATGGATCTATTCTATTTCATTCGTACGATCCATTCTAATTCATTCATACGATCCTTTCTAATTCCTTCGTACGAATGAATTAGACTGGATTGCCTGAATGAATTAGAATAGATCGTACGAATGAATTAGAATGGATCGTACGAAATGTATCCATTCTAATTCATTCGTACGATCCATTCTAATTCATTTGTATGATCCATTCTTACTCATTCGTACGATCCAATCTAATTCATTCATACGATCCATTCTACGATCCATTCTAATTCACTCGTACGTTCCATTCTAATTCATTCGTACGATCCATTCAAATTCATTAATACGATCCATTCTAATTCATTCGCACGATCCATTCTAATTCATTCATACGATCCATTCTAATTCATTCGTACGATCCATTCTAATTCATTCGTACGATCCATTCTAATTCATTCGCACGAATGAATCCATTCTAATTCATTCGTATGATCCATTCTAATTCATTCGCATGAATGTATCCATTCTAATTCATTCGCACGATCCATTCTAATTCATTCGCACGATCCATTCTAATTCATTCATACAATCCATTCTACTTCTTTTGCACGAATGTATCCATTCTAATTCATTCGTACGATCCATTCTAATTCATTCGTACGATCCATTCTAATTCATTCGCACAATCCATTCTAATTCATTCACACTCATACGATCCATTCTAATTCATTCGCACCAATGTATCCGTTCTAATTCATTCGTACGATCCATTCTAATTCATTCGCACAATCTATTCTAATTCATTCGAACGATCCATTCTAAGTCATTCGTACGATCCATTCTAATTCATTCGCATGATTCATTCGCATTCACTCAAACGATCCATTCTAATTCATTCATATGATCCATTCTAATTCATTCGCACGAATGTATCCATTCTAATTCATTCGTACGATCCATTCTAATTCATTCGTACGATCCATTCTTACTCATTCGTACGATCCATTCTAATTCATTCGCACGATCCATTCTAATTCATTCATACAATCCATTCTACTTCTTTTACACGAATGTATCCATTTTAATTCATTCGTACGATCCATTCTAATTCATTCGTACGATCCATTCTAATTCATTCGCACAATCCATTGTAATTCATTCACACTCATACGATCCATTCTAATTTATTCGCACGAATGTATCCGTTCTAATTCATTCGTACGATCCATTCTAATTCATTCGCACAATCTATTCTAATTCATTCGAACGATCCATTGTAAGTCATTCGCACGATCCATTCTAATTCATTCGCACGATCCATTCTAATTCATTCGTACGATCCATTCTATTTCATTCGTATGACCCATTCTAATTCATAAGTATGAGCCATTCTAATTCATTCAAACGATCCATTCTATTTCATTCGTACGATCCATTCTAATTGATTCGCACAATCTATTCTAATTCATTCGTACGAATGTATCCACTCTAATTCATTCGCACAATCCATTCTAATTCATTCACACTCATACGATCCATTCTAATTCATTCGCACGAATGTATCCATTCTAATTCATTCGTACGATCCATTCTAATTCATTCGCACAATATATTCTAATTCATTCGAACGATCCATTCGTACGAATGAATTAGAATGAATCATACCGTACAAATGAATTAGAATGGATCATACGAAGGAATTAGAATGGATCGTGCGAATGAATTAGAATGGATCGTACGAATGAATTAGAATGAATCGTACGAATCAATTAGAATGGATCGTACGAATGAATTAGAATGGATTGCATTAGAGTGAATCGTACGAATGAATTAGAATGAATCATACCGTACGAATGAATTAGAATAGATCATACGAAGGAATTAGAATGGATCGTGCGAATAAATTAGAATGGATCGTACGAATGAAATAGAATGGATCGTTTGAGTGAATTAGAATAGATTGTGCGAATGAATTAGACTGGATCGTACGAATGAATTAGAATAGATCGTATGAATGAATTAGAAACGATCGTGCGAATGAATTAGAATGGATCGTACGAATGAATTAGAATAGATTGTGCGAATGAATTAGAATGGATCGTGCGAAGGAATTAGAATGGATCGTACGAAGGAATTAGAATGGATCGTACGAAGGAATTAGAATGGATAGTACGAATGAATTAGAATGGATACCTTCGTGGAAATGAATTAGAATGGATCGTACGAATGAGTAAGAATGGATCGTACGAATGAAATAGAATGGGTCGTATGAATGAATTAGAATGGATCGTGCGAATGAATTAGAATGGATCGTACGAATGAATTAGAATGGATAGTACGAATGAATTAGAATGGATACCTTCGTGCAAATGAATTAGAATGGATCGTACGAATGAGTAAGAATAGATCGTACGAATGAAATAGAATGGATCGTATGAATGAATTAGAATGGATCGTGCGAATGAATTAGAATGGATCGTACGAATGAATTAGAATAGATTGTGCGAATGAATTAGAATGGATCGTACGAATGAATTAGATTGGATCGTACGAATGAATTAGAATGGATCGTGCGAATGAATTAGAATGGATCGTACGAATGAATTAGAATGGATCGTACGAAGGAATTAGAATGGATCGTACGAATGAATTAGAAAGGATACATTCGAATTCATTCGTACGATCCATTCTAATTCCTTCGTACGATCCATATTCTAATTCATTCGCACGATCCATTCTAATTCATTCATACGATCCATTCTAATTTATTCGCACGATCCATTCTAATTCATTCGTACGATCCATTCTAATTCATTCGCACAATCTATTCTAATTCATTCGAACGATCAATTCTGATTTATTCGTACGATCCTTTCTAATTCATTCGTACGATCTATTCTATTTCATTCGTACAATCCATTCTTACTCAATCGTATGATCCATTCTAATTCATTCGCACAACCTACTCTAATTCATTCGTACGATCCATTCTATTTAATTTTCACGAAGGTATCCATTCTAATTCATTCGTACTATCCATTCTAATTCCTTCGTACGATCCATTCTAATTCATTCGTACGATCCATTCTAATTCATTCGCACGATCCATTCTAATTCATTCGTACGATCCATTCTATTTCATTCATACGATCCATTCTAATTCATTCATACGATCCATTCTAATTCATTCGCACGATCCATTCTAATTCATTCGCATGATCCATTCTAATTCATTCGTACGATCGATTCTAATTCATTCATACGATCCATTCTAATTCATTCGCACGAATGTATCCATTCTAATTCATTCGTACGATCCATTCTAATTCATTCATACGATCCATCCTAATTCATTCGCACGAATGTATCCATTCTAATTTATTCGTATAATCCATTCTA
Organism: Chamaelirium japonicum; assembly: GCA_947650365.1. Taxonomy (NCBI): domain Eukaryota; kingdom Viridiplantae; phylum Streptophyta; class Magnoliopsida; order Liliales; family Melanthiaceae; genus Chamaelirium; species Chamaelirium japonicum. Next base: position 402,880 of record OX393557.1, on the reverse strand, counting down.
TTTCATTCGTACGATCCATTCTTACTCATTCGTACGATCCATTCGTATCCATTCTAATTCATTCGTACGATCTATTCTAATTCATTCGTACGATCCATTCTAATTCATTAATACGATCCAATCTAATTCATTCATACGATCCATTCTAATTCATTCGTACGATCCATTCTAATTCATTCGCACGATCCATTCTAATTCATTCGCACGATCCATTCTAATTCATTCATACGATCTATTCTAATTCATTCGTACGATCCATTCTAATTCATTCATACGATCCATTCTAATTCATTCATACGATCCATTCTAATTCATTCGTGCGAAGTAGAATGGATACCTTCGTGCAAATGAATTAGAATGGATCGTATGAATGAATTAGAATGAATCGTACGAATGAATTAGAATGGATCGTACGAATGAATTAGAATGGATCGTACAAATGAATTAGAATGGATCGTACGAATGAATTAGAATAGATCGTACGAATGAATTAGAATGGATCGTACGAAGGAATTAGAATGGATCGTACGAAGGAATTAGAATGGATAGTACGAATGAAGTAGAATGGATACCTTCGTGCGAATGAATTAGAATGGATCGTATGAATGAATTAGATTGGATCGTATGCATGAATTAGAATGCATCGTGCGAATAAATTAGAATGGATCGTACGAATGAATTAGAATGGATCGAACGAATGAACTAGAATGGATCGTACGAATGAGTAAGAATGGATCGTACGAATGAATTAGAATGGATCGTACGAATGAATTAGAATGGATTTATTCGTGCGAATGAATTAGAATGGATCGTACGAATGAATTAGAATGGATCGTTTGAGTGAATGCGAATGGATCGTGCGAATGAATTAGAATGGATTGTACGAATGAATTAGAATGGATCGTACGAATGAATTAAAATGGATACATTCGTGCGAATCCATTCTATTTCATTCATACGATCCATTCTAATTCATTCGCACGATCCATTCTAATTCATTGATACGATCCATTCTAATTCATTCGTACGATCCATTCTAATTCATTCGTACGATCCATTCTAATTCATTCGCACAATCTATTCTAATTCATTCGTACGATCCATTCTAATTCATTCGCACGATCCATTCTAATTCATTCATACGATCCATTCTATTTCATTCGTACGATCCATTCTTACTCATTCGTACGATCCATTCTAATTCATTTGCACGAAGGTATCCATTCGAATTCATTCGTACTATCCATTCTAATTCCTTCATACGATCCATTCTAATTCCTTCGTATGATCCATTCTAATTCATTCGTACGATCCATTCTAATTCATTCGTACGATCCATTCTAATTCATTCGTAAGGTATGATTCATTTAATTCATTCGTACGATTCATTCTAATTCAATCCATTCTAATTCATTCATACGATCCATTCTATTTCATTCGTACAATCCATTCTAATCCATTCGCACGATCCATTCGCATTCACTCAAACGATCCATTCTAATTCATTCATACGATCCATTCTATTTCATTTGCACGAAGGTATCCATTCTAATTCATTCTTACAATCCATTCTAATTCCTTCGTACGATCCATTCTAATTCATTCGTACGATCCATTCTAATTCATTCGCACGATCTATTCTAATTCATTCATACGATCCATTCTAATTCATTAATACGATCCAATCTAATTCATTCATACGATCCATTCTAATTCATTCGTACGATCCATTCTAATTCATTCGCACGATCCATTCTAATTCATTCGTACGATCCATTCTAATTCATTCGTACGATCCATTCTAATTCATTCGCACGATCCATTCTAATTCATTAATACGATCCAATCTAATTCATTCATACGATCTATTCTAATTCATTCGCACGAATATATCCATTCTAATTCATTCGTACGATCCAAATTCATTTATCCGTACGATCTATTCTATTTCATTCGTACGATCCATTCTTATCGTACGATCCATTCTAATTCAATCCATTCTAATTCATTCGTACGATCCATTCTAATTCATTCGTACGATCCATTCTAATTCATTCGTACGATTCATTCTAATTCAATCCATTCTAATTCATTCGTACGATCCATTCTACTTCATTCGTACGATCCATTCTATTTCATTCGTACGATCCATTCTATTTCATTCGTACGATCCATTCTATTTCATTCATACGATCCATTCTATTTCATTCGTACGATCCATTCGTATCCATTCTAATTCATTCGTTGAATCTATTCTAATTCATTCGTACGATCCATTCTAATTCATTCGTACGATCCATTCTAATTCATTCGCACGATCCATTCTAATTCATTCGTACGATCCATTCTATTTCATTCATACGATCCATTCTAATTCATTCATACGATCTATTCTAATTCTTTCGCACGAATGTATCCATTCTAATTCATTCGTACGATCCATTCTAATTCATTCGCACGATCCATTCTAATTCATTCATACAATCCATTCTAATTCTTTTGCACGAATGTACCCATTCTAATTCATTCGTTCGATCCATTCTAATTCATTCGTTCGATCCATTCTAATTCCTTCGTATGATCCATTCTAATTCATTCGTACGGTATGATTCATTCTAATTCATTCGTACGATTCATTCTAATTCAATCCATTCTAATTCATTCGTACGATATATTCTAATTCATTCGTACGATCCATTCTAATTCATTCGTACGATTCATTCTAATTCAATCCATTCTAATTCATTCGAACGATCCATTCTAATTCATTCGTACGATCCATTCTAATTCATTCATACGATCCATTCTAATTCATTCGCATGATCCATTCTAATTCATTCATACGATCCATTCTAATTCATTCATATGATCCATTCTAATTCATTCATACGGTATGATTCATTCTAATTCATTCATACGATTCATTCTAATTCAATCCATTCTAATTCATTCGTACGATCCATTCTAATACATTCTTACGATCCATTCTAATTCATTCATACGATCCATTCGTATCCATTCTAATTCATTCGTACGATCTATTCTAATTCATTCGTACGATCCATTCTAATTCATTAATACGATCCAATCTAATTCATTCATACGATCCATTCTATTTCATTCGTACGATCCATTCTTACTCATTCGCACGATCCATTCTAATTCATTCGCACGATCCATTCTAATTCATTCGTACGATCCATTCTATTTCATTCATACGATCCATTCTAATTCATTCATACGATCCATTCTAATTCATACGATCCATTCTAATTCATTCATATGATCTATTCTAATCCATTCGCACGAATGTATCCATTTTAATTCATTCGCACAATCTATTCTAATTCATTCGTACGATCAATTCTAATTCATTAGCATGATCCATTCTAATTCATTCGTACGATCTATTCTATTTCATTCGTACAATCCATTCTTACTCAACCGTATGATCCTTTCTAATTCATTCGCACGAATAGTACGAATGAATTAGAATGGATACCTTCGTGCAAATGAATTAGAATGGATCGTACGAATGAGTAAGAATGGATCGTACGAATGAATAGATCATATGAATGAATTAGAATGGATCGTTTGAGTGAATGCGAATGGATCGTGCGAATGAATTAGAATGGATTGTACGAATAAATTAGAATGGATCGTACGAATGAATTAGAATGGATCGTATGAATGAATTAGAATGGATCGTACGAATGAATTAGAATGGATCATACGAATGAATTAGAATGGATTGAATTAGAATGAATCGTACGAATGAATTAGAGTTGATACATTTGTGTGAATGAATTAAAATGGATAATACGAATGAGTAAGAATGGATCGTAGAATTAGAATGGATCGTATGAATGAATTAGAATGGATCGTACGAATAAATTAGAATGGATACATTCGTGCGAATGAATTAGAATGGATCGTATGAATGAATTAGAATGGATCGTACGAAGGAATTAGAATGGATAGTACGAATGAATTAGAATGGATACCTTCGTGCAAATTAATTAGAATGGATCGTACGAATGAGTAAGAATGGATCGTACGAATGAAATAGAATGGATCGTATGAATGAATTAGAATGGTTCGTATGAATGAATTAGAATGGATACATTCGTGCGAATCCATTCTATTTCATTCGTACGATCCATTCTAATTCATTCGCACGATCCATTCTAATTCATTCATACGATCCATTCTTATTCCTTCGTACGATCCATTCTAATTCATTCGTACGATCCATTCTAATTCATTCGCGCGATCCATTCTAATTCATGCATACGATCCATTCTAATTCATTCGTACGATCCATTCTAATTCATTCGCACGATCTATTCTAATTCATTCATACGATCCATTCTAATTCATTCGCACGATCCATTCTAATTCATTCATACGATCCATTATATTTCATTCGTACGATCCATTCTTACTCATTCGTACGATCCATTCTAATTCATTTGCACGAAGGAATCCATTCTAATTCATTCGTACTATCCATTCTAATTCCTTCGTACGATCCATTCTAATTCCTTCGTACGATCCATTCGGATATATTCGTGCAAATCGATTCTATTTCATTCGTACGATCCATTCTAATTCATTCACACGATCTATACTAATTCATTCATATGATCCATTCTAATTCATTCGTACGATCCATTCTAATTCATTCGTACGATCCATTCTAATTCATTCGCACAATCTATTCTAATTCATTCGTACGATCCATTCTAATTCATTCGTACGATCCATTCTAATTCATTCGCACAATCTATTCTAATTAATTCGTACGATCCATTCTAATTCATTCATACGATCCATTCTAATTTATTCGCACGATCCATTCTAATTCATTCGTACGATCCATTCTAATTCATTCGCACAATCTATTCTAATTCATTCGAACGATCCATTCTAATTCATTTGCACGATCCATTCTAATTCATTCATACGATCCATTCTATTTCATTCATACGAAGGAATTAGAAAGGATCGTACGAATGAATTAGAATGGATCGTGGGAATGAATTAGAATATAGATCGTACGAAAGAATTAGAATGGATCGTACGAATGAATTCGAATGTATCCTTTCTAATTCATTCGTACGATCCATTCTAATTCATTCGTACTATCCTTTCTAATTCCTTCGTACGAATGAAATAGAATGGATCGTATGAATGAATTAGAATGGATCGTGCGAATGAATTAGAATGGATCGTTCGAATGAATTAGAATAGATTGTGCGAATGATTTAGAATGGATCGTACGAATGAATTAGAATGGATCGTGCGAATAAATTAGAATGGATCGTATGAATGAATTAGAATGGATCGTGCGAATGAATTAGAATATGGATCGTACGAAGGAATTAGAATGGATTGTACGAATGAATTTGAATGTATCCTTTCTAATTCATTTGTACGATCCATTCTAATTCCTTCGTACGATCCATTCTAATTCATTCGTACGATCTATTCTAATTCATTCGCACGATCCATTCTAATTCATTCGTACGATACAATCTAATTCATTCGTACTATCCATTCTAATTCCTTCGTACGATCCATTCTAATTCATTCGTACGATCCATTCTAATTCCTTCGTATGATCCATTCTAATTCATTCGTACGATATGATTCATTCTAATTCATTCGTATGATTCATTCTAATTTAATCCATTCTAATTCATTCGTACGATCCATTCTAATTCATTCGTACGATCCATTCTAATTCATTCGTACGATTCATTCTAATTCAATCCATTCTAATCATTCGTACGAATGTATCCTTTCTAATTCATTCGTATGATTCATTCTAATTCAATCCATTCTAATTCATTAGAATGGATCGTATGAATGAAATAGAATGGATCATACGAATGAATTAGAATGGATCGTACGAATGAATTAGAATGGATCGTACGAATAAATTCGAATGGATCGTATGGATCGTACGAATGAGTAAGAATGGATTGTATTAATGAAATAGAATAGATCGTACGAATGAATTAGAATGGATCGTATGAATGAATTAGAATCGATCGTACGAATGAGTCAGGATGGATCGTACGAATGAATTAGAATGGATCGTACGAATGAATTAGAATGGATCGTATGAATGAATTAGAATGGATCGTATGAATGAAATAGAATGGATCGTATGCAATGAATTAGAGTGGATACATTCGTACAAATGAATTAGATTGGATCGTATGAATGAATTAGAATGGATCGTACGAATGAATTAGAATGGATCGTACGAATGAATTAGAATGGATTGAATTAGAATGAATCGTACGAATGAATTAGAATGAATCATACCGTACGAATGAATTAGAATGGATCATACGAAGGAATTAGAATGGATCGTACGAATGAATTAGAATGGATCGTACGAAGGAATTAGAATGGATCGTACGAAGGAATTAGAATGGATAGTACGAATGAATTAGATTGGATCGTACGAATGAATTAGAATGGATCGTGTGAATGAATTAGAATGGATCGTACGAATGAATTAGAAAGGATCGTACGAAGGAATTAGAATGGATCGTACGAATGAATTAGAAAGGATACATTCGAATTCATTCGTACGATCCATTCTAATTCCTTCGTACGATCCATATTCTAATTCATTTGCACGATCCATTCTAATTCATTCATACGATCCATTCTAATTTATTCGCACGATCCATTCTAATTCATTCGTACGATCCATTCTAATTCATTCGCACAATCTATTCTAATTCATTCGAACGATCCATTCTAATTCATTCGCACGATCCATTCTAATTCATTCATACGATCTATTCTATTTCATTCGTACGAAGGAATTAGAAAGGATGGTACGAATGAATTAGAATGGATCGTGTGAATGAATTAGAATATAGATCGTACGAATGAATTAGAATGGATCGTGCGAATTAATTTGAATGGATCGTACGAAGGAATTAGAATGGATCGTACGAAGGAATTAGAATTAGAATTAGAATGGATCGTGCGAATGAATTAGAATGGATCGTACGAATGTATTAGAATAGATTGTGCGAATGAATTAGAATGGATCGTACGAATGAATTAGAATGGATTGTACGAATGAGATAGAATGGATCGTACGAATGAATTAGAATGGATACATTCATGCGAATGAATTAGAATGGATCATACGAATGAATTAGAATGGATTCATTCAAGCGAATGAATTAGAATGGATCGTACGAATGAGTAAGAATGGACCGTACGAATGAATTAGAATGGATTGAATTACAATGAATCGTACGAATGAATTAGAATGGATCGTACGAATAAATTGGAATGGATACATTCGTGCGAATGAATTAGAATGGATCGTATGAGTGAATTAGAGTGGATACGTTCGCACAAATGAATTAGAATGGATCGTACGAATGAATTAGAATGGATACATTCGTGCGGATGAATTAGAATGGATCATATGAATGAATTAGAATGGATCGTTTGAGTGAATGCGAATGGATCGTGCGAATGAATTAGAATGGATTGTACGAATGAATTAGAATGGATCGTACGAATGAATTAGAATGGATACATTCGTGCGAATGAATTAGAATGGATCGTATGAATGAATTAGAATGAATCGTACGAATGAATTAGAATGGATCGTACGAATGAATTAGAATAGATCGTATGAATGAATTAGAATGGATTGAATTAGAATGAATCGTACGAATGAATTAGAATGAATCATACCGTACAAATGAATTAGAATGGATCGTACGAATGAATTAGAATGGATCATACGAATGAATTAGAAAGGATACATTCGAATTCATTCGTACGATCCATTCTAATTCCTTCGTACGATCCATATTCTAATTCATTCGCACGATCCATTCTAATTCATTCGCACGATCCATTCTAATTCATGCATACGATGAGTAAGAATGGATCGTACGAATGAATTAGAATGGATCGTGCGAATGAATTAGAATGGATCGTGCGAATGAATTAGAATATGGATCGTACGAAGGAATTAGAATGGATCGTACGAATGTATTCGAATGTGTCCTTTCTAATTCATTCGTACGATCCATTCTAATTCATTCGTACGATCCATTCTAATTCATTCTTACGGTATGATTCATTCTAATTCATTCGTACGATTCATTCTAATTCAGTCCATTCTAATTCATTCGTACGATCCATTCTAATTCATTCGTACGATCCATTCTAATTCATTCATACAATTCATTCTAATTCATTCATACGATCCATTCTAATTCATTCGCACGAATGTATCCATTCTAATTCATTCGTACGATCCATTCTAATTCATTCGTACAATCCATTCTAATTCAATCATACGATCTATTCTAATTCATTCGCACGAATATAACCTTTCTAATTCATTCGTACGATCCAAAGTCATTTATCCGTACGATCTATTCTATTTCATTCGTACGATCCATTCTTATCGTACGATCCATTCTAATTCAATCCATTCTAATTCATTTGTACGATCCATTCTACTTTATTCGTACGATCCATTCTAATTCATTCGTACGATTCATTCTAATTCAATCCATTTTAATTCATTTGTACGATCCATTCTATTTCATTCGTACGATCCATTCTTACTCATTCGTACGATCCATTCGTATCCATTCTAATTCATTCGTACGATCTATTCTAATTCATTCGTACGATCCATTCTAATTCCTTCGTACGATCCATTCTAGTTCATTCGTATGATCCATTCTAATTCATTCGCACGATCCATTCTAATTCATTCGTACGATCCATTTTATTTTATTCAAACGATCCATTCTAATTCATTCATACGATCTATTCTAATTCTTTCACACGAATGAATCCATTCTAATTCATTCGTACGATCCATTCTAATTCATTCGTACGATCCATTCTTACTCATTGTATGCATGAATTAGAATGGATCGTGCGAATGAATTAGAATGGATCGTGCGAATGAATTAGAATATGGATCGTACGAAGGAATTAGAAAGGATCGTACGAATGAATTCGAATGTATCCTTTCTAATTCATTCGTACGATCCATTCTAATTCACTCGTACGATCCATTCTAATTCATTCGTACGGTATGATTCATTCTAATTCATTCGTACGATTCATTCTAATTCAATCCATTCTAATTCATTCGTACGATCCATTCTAATTCATTCGTACGATCCATTCTAATTCATTCGTACGATTCATTCTAATTCATTCATACGATCCATTCTAATGGATTCGCACGAATGTATCCATTCTAATTCATTCGTACGATCCATTCTAATTCATTCGTACAATCTATTCTAATTCATTCGTACGATCCATTCTAATTCATTCGCACAATCTATTCTAATTCATTCGTACGATCAATTCTAATTCATTAGCATGATCCATTCTAATTCATTCGTACGATCTATTCTATTTTATTCGTACAATCTATTCTTACTCAATCGTATGATCCATTCTAATCAATTCGCACAATCTATTCTAATTCATTCGTACGATCCATTCTATTTCATTCGTACGATCCATTCTAATTCATACGATCCATTCTATTTCATTCATACGATCCATTTTAATTCATTCGCACGATCCATTCTAATTCATTCATACGATCCATTCTAATTCATTCGTTCGATCCATTATAATTTCTTTGTATGATCTATTCTAATTCCTTCGTACGATCCATTCTAATTCCTTCGTACGATCCATTCAAATTCATTCGCATGAATCTATCCATTCTAATTCATTCGTACGATCCATTCTAATTCATTCGCACGATCCATTCTAATTCATTAATACGATCCAATCTAATTCATTCATACGATCTATTCTAATTCATTCGCACGAATATATCCTTTCTAATTCATTCGTACGATCCATTCTAATTCATTCGCACAATCTATTATAATTTATTAGTACGATCCATTCTAATTCATTCGTACGATCCATTCTAATTCATTAGCACGATCCAAATTCATTTATCCGTACGATCTATTCTATTTCATTCGTACGAACCATTCTTATCGCACGATCCATTCTAATTCATTCGCACGATCCATTCTCCATTCTAATTCCTTCGTACGATCCATTCTAATTCCTTCGTACGATCCATTCTAATTCATTCATACGATCTATTCTAATTCATTCGCATGAATGTATCCATTCTAATTCATTCGTACGATCCATTCTAATTCATTCGCACAATCTATTCTAATTCATTCATACGATCCATCCTAATTCATTCGCACGAATGTATCCATTCTAATTCATTCGTACAATCCATTCTATTTCATTCGTACGATCCATTCTTACTCATTCGTACGATCCATTCGTATCCATTCTAATTTATTCGTACGATCTATTCTAATTCATTCGTACGATCCATTCTAATTCATTAGTACGATCCAATCTAATTCATTCATACGATCCATTCTAATTCATTCGTACGATCCATTCTAATTCATTCGCACAATCTATTCTAATTCATTCGTACGATCCATTCTAATTCATTCGCACGATCCATTCTAATTCATTCATACGATCCATTCTATTTCATTCGTACGATCCATTCTTACTCATTTGTACGATCCATTCTAATTCATTCGCACGAATGTATCCATTCCAATTCATTCGTACGATCCATTCTAATTCATTCGCACAATCTATTCTAATTCATTCGTACGATCCATTCTAATTCATTAATACGATCCAATCTAATTAATTCATACGATCCATTCTAATTCATTCGTACGATCCATTCTAATTTATTCGCACGATCCATTCTAATTCATTCGTACTATCCATTCTAATTCCTTTGTACGATCCATTCTAATTCCTTCGTACGATCCATTCTAATTCATTCGTACGATCCATTCTAATTCATTCGCACGATCCATTCTAATTCATTCGCACGATCCATTCTAATTCATTAGCACGATCCATTCTAATTCATTCGTACGATCCATTCTAATTCATTTATACGATCCAATCTAATTCATTCATACGATCAATTCTAATTCTTTCGCACGAATGTATCCATTCTAATTCATTCTAATTCATTCTAATTCAATCCATTCTAATTCATTCGTACGATCCATTCTAATTCATTCGTACAATCCATTCTAATTCATTCGCACGATCCATTCGTATTCACTCAAACGATCCATTCTAATTCATTCATATGATATATTCGTGCGAATGAATTAGAATGGATCGTACGAATGAATTAGAATGGATCGTGCGAATAAATTAGAATGGATCGTATGAATGAATTAGAATGGATCGTACGAATGAATTAGAATGGATCGTACGAATGAATTAGAATGGATCGTGCGAATGAATTAGAATGGATTCGCACGTATGTATCCATTCTAATTCATTCGTACGATCCATTCTAATTCATTCGTACAATCCATTCTAATTCATTCGCACGATCCATTCGCATTCACTCAAACGATCCATTCTAATTCATTCATATGATCCATTCTAATTCATTCGCACGAATGTATCCATTCTAATTCATTCGTACGATCCATTCTAATTCATTTGTACGAATGTATCCACTCTAATTCATTCATACGATCCATTCTAATTCATTGGCACGAATGTATCCATTCCAATTCATTCGTACGATCCATTCTAATTCATTCGCACAATCTATTCTAATTCATTCGTACGATCAATTCTAATTCATTAGCATGATCAATTCTAATTCATTCGTACTATCCATTCTAATTCCTTCGTACGATCCATTCTAATTCCTTCGTATCCATTCTAATTCACTCATACGATCCATTCTAATTCATTCATACGATCCCTTCTAATTCATTCGCATGAATGTATCCATTCTAATTCATTCGTACGATCCATTCTAATTCATTCGCAAAATCTATTCTAATTCATTCGTACGATCCATTCTAATTCATTCACACGCACGATCCATTCGAATTCACTCAAATGGATCGTGCGTGTGAATGAATTAGAATGGATCGTATGAATGAATTAGAATGGATCGTGCGAATGAATTAGAATGGATCGTATTAATGACTTTGAATGGATCGTACGAATGAATTAGAATAGAATGTACGAATGAATTAGAATGGATCGTAGAATAGATCGTATGAATGAATTAGATTGGATCGTACGAATGAGTAAGAATGGATCATACGAATGAATTAGAATGGATCGTACGAATGAATTAGAATGGATATATTTCGTACGATCCATTCTAATTCATTCGTACGATCTATTCTAATTCATTCATGCAATCCATTCTAATTCATTCGTACGAAGGAATTAGAAAGGATCGTATGAATGAATTAGAATGGATCGTACGAATGAATTAGAATGGATTGAATTAGAATGAATCGTACGAATGAATTAGAATGAATCATACCGTACGAATGAATTAGAATGGATCATACGAAGGAATTAGAATGGATCGTATGAATGAATTAGAATGGATCGTACGAAGGAATTAGAATGGATCGTACGAAGGAATTAGAATGGATCGTACGAATGAATTAGAATGGATACCTTTGTGCAAATGAATTAGGATGGATCGTACGAATGAGTAAGAATGGATCGTACGAATGAAATAGAATGGATCGTATGAATGAATTAGAATGGATCGTGCGAATGAATTAGAATGGATCGTACGAATGAATTAGAATGGATACATTCGTGCGAATGAATTAGAATGGATCGTATGAATGAATTAGAATCGATCGTACGAATGAATTAGAATGGATCATGCGAATGAATTAGAATGGATCGTGCGAATGAATTAGAATGGATCGTACGAATGAAATAGAATGGATTGTACGAATGAGATAGAATGGATCGTACGAATGAATTAGAATGGATACATTCATGCGAATGAATTAGAATGGATCATACGAATGAATTAGAATGGTTTCATTCGCACTAATGAATTAGAATAGATTGTGCGAATTAATTAGAATGGATCGTACGAATGAATTAGAATGGATACATTCATGCGAATGAATTAGAATGGATCGTATGAATGAATTAGAATGGATTGTATGAGTGAATTAGAATGGATACGAAGGAATTAGAATGGATCGTACGAAGGAATTAGAATGGATAGTACGAATGAATTAGAATGGATCATGCTAATGAATTAGAATTGATCGTACGAATGAATTAGAATAGATTGTGCGAATGAATTAGAATGGATCGTACGAATGAATTGGAATGGATACATTCGTGCGAATGAATTAGAATGGATCGTATGAATAAATTAGAGTGGATACATTTGTACAAATGAATTAGAATGGATCGTACGAATGAATTAGAATGGATGCATTCGTGCGAATGAATTAGAATGGATCATATGAATGAATTAGAATGGATCGTTTGAGTGAATGCGAATGGATCGTGCGAATGAATTAGAATGGATTGTACGAATGAATTAGAATGGATCGTACGAATGAATTAGAATGGATTGAATTAGAATGAATTAGAATGAATTAGAATGGATACATTCGTGCGAAAGAATTAAAATGGATCGTATGAATGAATTAGATTGGATCGTATAAATGAATTAGAATGGATCGTACGATTGAATTAGAATGGATCGTGCTAATGAATTAGAATGGATCGTGCGAATGAATTAGAATGGATCGTGCGAATGAATTAGAACGGATCGTACGAATGAATTAGAATGGATCGTACGAATGAATTAGAATGGATCGTACGAAGGAATTAGAATGGATCGTACGAAGGAATTAGAAAGGATAGTACGAATGAATTAGAATGGATACCTTCGTGCAAATGAATTAGAATGGATCGTACGAATGAGTAAGAATGGATCGTACGAATGAAATAAAATGATGGATCGTATGAATGAATTAGAATGGATAGTACGACTGAATTAGAATGGATCGTACGAATGAGTAAGAATGGATCGTGCGAATGAATTATAATGGATCATATGAATGAATTAGAATGGATCGTATGAATGAATTAGAATGGATCGTGCGAATAAATTAGAATGGATCGTATGAATGAATTAGAATAGATTGTGCGAATGAATTAGAATGGATCGTATGAATGAATTAGATTGGATCGTATGAATGAATTAGAATGGATCGTACGAATGAGTAAGAATGGATCGTACGAATGAATTAGAATGGATCGTACGAATGAATTAGAATGGATACATTCGTGCGAATGAATTAGAATGGATCGTATGAATGAATCAGAATCGATCGTACGAATGAATTAGAATGGATCATGCGAATGAATTAGAATGGATCGTGCGAATGAATTAGAATGGATCGTACGAATGAAATAGAATGGATTGTACGAATGAGATAGAATGGATCGTACGAATGAATTAGAATGGATACATTCATGCGAATGAATTAGAATGGATCATACGAATGAATTAGAATGGATTCATTCGTGCGAATGAATTAGAATGGGTCGTACGAATGAGTAAGAATGAATCGTACGAATGAATTAGAATGGATTGAATTAGAATGAATCGTACGAATGAATTAGAATGGATCGTACGAATGAATTAGAATGGATCGTACGAATGAATTAGAATAGATTGAATTAGAATGAATCGTACGAATGAATCATACCGTATAAATGAATTATAATGGATCATACGAAAGAATTAGAATGGATCGTACGAATGAATTAGAATGGATCGTACGAATGAATTAGAATGGATCGTACGAAGGAATTAGAATGGATCGTACGAAGGAATTAGAATGGATAGTACGAATGAATTAGAATGGATACCTTCGTGCAAATGAATTAGAATGGATCGTACGAATGAGTAAGAATGGATCGTACGAATGAAATAGAATGGATCGTATGAATGAATTAGAATGGATCGTGCGAATTAATTAGAATGGATACATTCGTGCGAATGAATTAGAATGGATCGTATGAATGAATTAGATTGGATCGTATGAATGAATTAGAATGGATCGTGCGAATGAATTAGAATGGATCGTACGAATGAATTAGAATGGATCGTTTGAATGAATTAGAATGGATCGTACTTATGAATTAGAATGGGTCATACGAATGAAATAGAATGGATCGTACGAAGGAATTAGAAAAGATCGTACAAACGAATTAGAATGGATCGTATGAATGAAATAGAATAGATCGTACGAATGAATTAGAATGGATCGTATGAATGAATTAGATTGGATCGTATGAATGAATTAGAATGGATCGTACGAATGAAATAGAATAGATCGTACGGATGAATTAGAATGGATCGTACGAATGAATTAGAATGGATCGTACGAATGAATTAGAATGGATCGTATGAATGAATTAGAATGGATCGTGCGAATGAATTAGAATGGATCGTAAGAATGAAATAGAATGGATCGTATGAATGAATTAGAATAGATTGTGCGAATGGATTAGAATGGATCATACGATTGAGTAAGAATGGATTGTACGAATGAAATAGAATAGATCGTACGAATGAATTAGAATAGATCGTATGAATGAATTAGAATGGATCGTGCGAATGAATTAGAATGGATCGTACGAATGAATTAGAATGGATCGTATGAATGAATTAGAATGGATCGTAGTAATGAATTAGAATGGATCCTACGAATGAATTAGAATAAATTGTGCGAATGAATTAGAATGGATCTGGATCGTGTATCCATTCTAATTCATTCGTACGACCCATTCTAATTCATTCGTACGATCCATTCTAATTCATTCGTACGATCTAATCTATTTCATTCGTACAATCCATTCTAATTCATTCATACGATCCAATCTAATTCATTCATACGATCCATTCTAATTCATTCGTACGATCTATTCTATTTCATTCATACGATCCATTCTAATTCGTTTGTACGATCCTTTCTAATTCCTTCGTACGATCTATTCTATTTCATTCGTATGACCCATTCTAATTCATAAGTACGATCCATTCTAATTCATTCAAACGATCCATTCTAATTCATTCAAACGATCCATTCTAATTCATTCGTACGATCCATTCAAATTCATTCGCACGATCCATTCAAATTCATTAATACGATCCAATCTAATTCATTCATACGATCCATTCTAATTCATTCGTACGATCCATTCTAATTCATTCGCACGATCCATTCTAATTCATTCGCACGATCCATTCTAATTCATTTGTACGAATGAATTAGAATGGATTGAATTAGAATGAATCGTACGAATGAATTAGAATGAATCATACCGTACGAATGAATTAGAATGGATCATACAAAGGAATTAGAATGGATCGTACGAATGAATTAGAATGGATCGTACGAAGGAATTAGAATGGATCGTACGAAGGAATTAGAATGGATAGTACGAATGAATTAGAATGGATCCATTCGTGCGAATGAATTAGAATGGATCGTACGAATGAGTAAGGATGGATCGTACGAATGAATTAGATTGGATTGAATTAGAATGAATCGTACGAATGAATTTGAATGGATCGTACGAATGAATTAGAATGGATCGTACGAATGAATTAGAATGGATTGAATTAGAATGAATCGTACGAATGAATTAGAATGAATCATACCGTACGAATGAATTAGAATGGATCATACGAAAGAATTAGAATGGATCGTACGAATGAATTAGAATGGATCGTACGAAGGAATTAGATTGGATCGTACAAAGGAATTAGAATGGATAGTACGAATGAATTAGATTGGATCGTACGAATGAATTAGAATGGATCGTGCGAATGAATTAGAATGGATCGTACGAATGAATTAGAATGGATCGTACGAATGAATTAGAAAGGATACATTCGAATTCATTCGTACGATCCATTCTAATTCCTTCGTACGATCCATATTCTAATTCATTCGCACGATCCATTCTAATTCATTCATACGATCCATTCTAATTTATTCGCACAATCCATTCTTATTCATTCGTACGATCCATTCTAATTCATTCGCACAATCTATTCTAATTCATTCGAACGATCCATTCTAATTCATTCGCACGATCCATTCTAATTCATTCATACGATCCATTCTATTTCATTCGTACGATCCATTCTTACTCATTCGTACGATCCATTCTAATTCATTTGCACGAAGGTATCCATTCTAATTCATTCGTACTATCTATTCTAATTCCTTCGTACGATCCATTCTAATTCCTTCATACGATCTATTCTAATTCATTCGTACGATCCATTCTAATTCATTCGTACGATCCATTCTAATTCCTTCGTATGATCCATTCTAATTCATTCGTACAGTATGATTCATTCTAATTCATTCGTGCGATTCATTCTAATTCAATCCATTCTAATTCATTTGTACGATCCATTCTAATTCATTCGTACGATCAATTCTAATTCATTCAAACGATTCATTCTAATTCAATCCATTCTAATTCATTCGTACGATCCATTCTTACTCAATCGTACGATCCATTCTAATTCATTCGCACGAATGAATCCATTCTAATTCATTCGTATGATCCATTCTAAATCATTCGCATGAATGTATCCATTCTAATTCATTCGTACGATCCATTCTATCTCATTCGTACAATCTATTCTATTTCATTCGTACGATCCATTCTAATTTATTCGCACGATCCATTCTAATTCATTCATGCGAATGAATTAGAATGGATCGTATGAATGAATTAGAATGGATCGTATGAGTGAATTAGAATGGATACGAAGGAATTAGAATGGATCGTACGATGGAATTAGAATGGATAGTACGAATGAATTAGAATGGATCTTTGTAATGAATTAGAATTGATCGTACGAATGAATTAGAATAGATTGTGCGAATGAATTAGAATGGATCGTATGAATGAATTAGAAAGGATCGTACGAATGAATTAGAATGGATCGTGCGATTGAATTAGAATGGATCGTACGAATGAATTAGAATGGGTCGTACGAATGAATTAGAATGGATACACGATCCAGATCCATTCTAAATCATTCGCACAATCTATTCTAATTCATTAGTAGGATCGTGCGAATGAATTAGAATGGATCGTGCGAATGAGTTAGAATGGATCGTACGAATGAATTAGAATGGATCGTACGAATGAATTAGAATGGATCGTACGAATGAATTAGAAAGGATACATTCGAATTCATTCGTATGATCCATTCTACTTCCTTCGTACGATCCATATTCTAATTCATTCGCACGATCCATTCTAATTCATTCGCACGATCCATTCTAATTCATTCGTACGAACCATTCTAATTCATTTATACGATCCAATCTAATTCATTCAGACAATCCATTCTAATTCATGCATACGATGAGCGCGAATGGATCGTACGAATGAATTAGAATGGATTGAATTAGAATGAATCGTACAAATGAATTAGAATGGATCGTACGAATGAGCGCGAATGGATCGTACGAATGAATTAGAATGGATTGAATTAGAATGATCGTACGAAAGAATTAGAATGAATCATACCGTACGAATGAATTAGAATGGACAATACGAAGGAATTAGAATGGATCGTACGAATGAATTAGAATGGATCGTACGAATGAATTAGAATGGATCGTACGAAGGAAATAGAATGGATCGTACGAAGGAATTAGAATGGATAGTACGAATGAATTAGAATGGATACCTTCGTGCAAATGAATTAGAATGGATCATATGAATGAATTAGAATGGATCGTAGTAATGAATTAGAATGGATCCTACGAATGAATTAGAATAGATTGTGCGAATGAATTAGAATGGATCTGGATCGTGTATCCATTCTAATTCATTCGTACGACCCATTCTAATTCATTCATACGATCCAGTCTAATTCATTCGCACGATCCATTCTAATTCATTCGCACGATCCATTCTAATTCATTCATACGATCCATTCTAGTTCATTCATATGATCCACTCTAATTCATTCATACGATCCATTCTAATTCATTCGTACGATCCATTCTAATTCATTCGGATCGTGCGAATGAATTAGAATGGATCTTACGAATGAATTAGAATGGAACGTATGGATTGTGCGAATTAATTAGAATTGATCGTACGAATGAATGAGAATAGATTGTGCGAATGAATTAGAATGGATTGTACGAATGAATTGGAATGGATACATTCGTGCGAATGAACTAGAATGGATCGTACGAATGAAATAGAATGGATCGTTTGAGTGAATTAGAATAGATTGTGCGAATGAATTAGAATGGATCGTACGAATGAATTAGAATGGATCGTGCGAATAAATTAGAATGGATCGTATGAATGAATTAGAAT
Organism: Chamaelirium japonicum; assembly: GCA_947650365.1. Lineage (NCBI taxonomy): Eukaryota > Viridiplantae > Streptophyta > Magnoliopsida > Liliales > Melanthiaceae > Chamaelirium > Chamaelirium japonicum. The sequence continues at coordinate 383,575 of OX393557.1, read as the reverse complement.
GGATCGTGCGAATGAATTAGAATATAGATCGTACGAATGAATTAGAATAGATTGTGCGAATGAATTAGACTGGATCGTATGAATGAATTAGAATGGATCGTACGATCTATTCTAATTCATTCATGCAATCCATTCTAATTCATTCGTATGAAGGAATTAGAAAGGATCGTACGAATGAATTAGAATGGATCGTACGAATGAATTAGAAAGGATACATTCGAATTCATTCGTACGATCCATTCTAATTCATTCGTACGATCTATATTCTAATTCATTCGCACGATCCATTCTAATTCATTCGTACGATCCATTCTAACTCATTCGCACGATCCATTCTAATTCTTTCGCACGATCCATTCTAATTCATTCATACAATCCATTCTAATTAGTTTGCACGAATGTATCCATTCTAATTCATTCGTACGATCCATTCTAATTCATTCGTACGATCCATTCTAATTCATTCGCACAATCCATTCTAATTCATTCACACTCATACGATCCAATCTAATTCATTCGCACGAATGTATCCGTTCTAATTCATTCGTACGATCTATTCTAATTCATTCGCACAATCTATTCTAATTCATTCGAACGATCCATTCTAAGTCATTCGTACGATCCATTCTAATTCATTCGTACGATCCATTCTAATTCATTCGCACGATCCATTCTATTTCATTCGTACGATCCATTCTAATTCATTCGCACGAATGTATCCATTCCAATTCATTCGTACGATCCATTCTAATTCATTCGCACAATCTATTCTAATTCATTCGTACGATCAATTCTAATTCATTCGCACGTATCCATTCTAATTCATTCATACGATCCATTCTATTTTATTCGTACGATCCATTCTTACTCATTCGTACGATCCATTCTAATTCATTCATACGATCCATTCTAATTCATTCGTACGATCCATTCTAATTCATTCGTACGATCCATTCTAATTCATTCGCACAATCTATTCTAATTCATTCGTACGATCCATTCTAATTCATTCGCACGATCCATTCTAATTCATTCATACGATCCATTCTATTTCATTTGTACGATCCATTCTTACTCATTCGTACGATCCATTCTAATTCATTTGCACGAAGGTATCCATTCTAATTCATTCGTACGATCGATTCTAATTCATTCATACGATCCATTCTAATTCATTCGTACGATCCATTCTAATTCATTCGTACGATCCATTCTAATTCATTCGTACGATCTATTCTAATTCATTCGTACGATCCATTCTAATTCATTCGCACAATCCATTCTAATTCATTCATACGATCCATTCTTACTAATTCGTACGATCCATTCTAATTCATTTGCACGAAGGTATCCATTCTAATTCATTCGTACGATCGATTCTAATTCATTCATATGATCCATTCTAATTCATTCGTATGAATGTATCAACTCTAATTCATTCGTACGATCCATTCTAATTCATTCATACATGTACGAATGAATTAGAATGGATACATTCGTGCGAATGAATTAGAATGGATCGTATGAATGAATTAGATTGGATCGTATGCATGAATTAGAATGGATCGTGCGAATGAATTAGAATGGATAGTACGAATGAATTAGAATGGATCATACGAAGGAATTAGAATGGATAGTACGAATGAATTAGAATGGATACCTTCGTGCAAATGAATTAGAATGGATCGTACGAATGAGTAAGAATGGATCGTACGAATGAAATAGAATGGATCGTATGAATGAATTAGAATGGATCGTGCGAATGAATTAGAATGGATCGTACGAATGAATTAGAATAGATTGTGCGAATGAATTAGAATGGATCGTACGAATGAATTAGAATGGATCGTACGAATGAATTAGAATGGATCGTATGAATGAATTAGAATGGATCGTGCGTATGAATTAGAATGGATCGTACGAATGAAATAGAATGGATTCGCACGAATGTATCCGTTCTAATTCATTCGTACGATCCATTCTAATTCATTCGTACAATCCATTCTAATTCATTCGCACGATCCATTCTTACTCATTCGTACGATCCATTCTAATTCATTCGCACGATCCATTCTAATTCATTAATACGATCCATTCTAATTCATTCGCACGATCCATTCTAATTCATTCACACTCATACGATCCATTCTAATTCATTCGCACGAATGTATCCTTTCTAATTCATTCGTACGATCCATTCTAATTCATTCGCACAATCTATTCTAATTCATTCGTACGATCCATTCTAATTCATTCGTACGGTCCATTCTAATTCATTCGCACGATCCATTCTAATTCATTAATACGATCCAATCTAATTCATTCATACGATCCATTCTAATTCATTCGTACGATCCATTCTAATTCATTCGCACGATCCATTCTAATTCATTCGCACGATCCATTCTAATTCATTTGTACGAATGTAGCCACTCTAATTCATTCATACGATCCATTCTAATTCATTCGCACGAATGTATCCATTCCAATTCATTCGTACGATCCATTCTATTTCATTCGTACGAATGAATTAGAATTCATTCGTACGATTCATTCTAATTCAGTCCATTCTAATTCATTCGTACGATCCATTCTAATGAATTAGAATGAATCGTACGAATGAATTAGAATGGATCGTACGAATGAATTAGAATGGATCGTACGAATGACTTAGAATGGATCGTTCGAATGAATTAGAATAGATTGTGCGAATGAATTAGAATGGATCGTTTAGAATGAATCATACCGTATGAATGAATTAGTATGGATCGTACGAATGAATTAGAATGGATCGTACGAATGAATTAGAATGGATCGTACGAATGAATTAGAATGGATACATTCGTGCGAATGAATTAGAATGGATCATACGAATGAATTAGAGTGGATACATTCGTACAAATGAATTAGAATGGATCGTACGAATGAATTAGAATGGATACATTCGTGCGAATGAATTAGAATGGATCGTACGAATGAATTAGAATGGATCTTATGAATGAATTAGAATGGATCGTGCGAATGAATTAGAATGGATACATTCGTGCGAATGAATTAGAATGAATCGTATGTATGAATTAGAGTGGATACCTTTGTACAAATGAATTAGAATGGATCGTACGAATGTATTAGAATGGATACATTCGTGCGAATGAATTAGAATGGATCATATGAAAGAATTAGAATGGATCGTTTGAGTGAATTAAAATAGATTGTGCGAATGAATTAGAATGGATCGTACGAATGAATTAGAATGGATCGTGCGAATAAATTAGAATGGATCGTATGAATGAATTAGAATGGATCGCACGAATGAATTAGAATGGATCGTACGAATGAATTAGATTGGATCGTATGAATGAATTAGAATGGATCGTGCGAATGAATTAGAATGGATCGTACGAATGAAATAGAATGGATTCGCACGAATGTATCCATTCTAATTCATTCGTAGGATCCATTCTAATTCATTCGTACAATCCATTCTAATTCATTCGCACGATTCATTCGCATTCACTCAAACGATCCATTCTAATTCATTCGTACGATCCATTCGAATTCATTCGTACGATCCATTCTAATTCATTCATACGATCTATTCTAATTCATTCATATGATCCATTCTAATTCATTCGCACGATCCATTCTTACTCATTCGTACGATCCATTCTAATTCATTCGCACGATCCATTCTAATTCATTAATACGATCCATTCTCGAATAGATCGTGCGAATGAATTAGAATTGATCGTACGAATGAATTGGAATGGATACATTCGTGCGAATGAATTAGAATGGATCGTATGAATGAATTAGAGTGGATACATTCATACAAATGAATTAGAATGGATCGTACGAATGAATTAGAATGGATACATTCGTGCGAATGAATTAGAATGGATCATATGAATGAATTAGAATGGATCGTTTGAGTGAATGCGAATGGATCGTGCGAATGAATTAGAATGGATTGTATGAATGAATTAGAATGGATCGTACGAATGAATTAGAATGGATCGTATGAATGAATTAGAATGGATCGTACGAATGAATTAGAATGGATCGTACGAATGAATTAGAATGGATTGAATTAGAATGAATCGTACGAATGAATTAGAATGAATCATACCGTACGAATGAATTAGAATGGATCATATAAATGAATTAGAATGGATCGTATGAATGAATTAGAATGGATCGTACGAATGAATTAGAATGGATCGTATGAATGAATTAGAATGGATCATGCGAATGAATTAGAATGGATCGTGCGAATGAATTAGAATGGATCGTACGAATGAATTAGAATGGATCGTATGAATGAAGTAGATTGGATCGTATTAATGAATTAGAATGGATCGTACGAATGAATTAGAATAGATCGTACGAATAAATTAGAATGGATACGAATGGATCGTACGAATGAGTAAGAATGGATCGTAAGAATGAAATAGAATGGATTGTACGAATGAATTAGAATGGATACATTCGTGCGAATGAATTAGGATGGATCGTATGAATGAATTAGAATGGATCGTACGAATGAATTAGAATGGATACATTTGTGCGAATGAATTAGAATGGATCGTATGAATGAATTTGAATCGATCGTACGAATGAATTAGAATGGATCATGCGAATGAATTAGAATGGATCGTGCGAATGAATTAGAATGGATCGTATGAATGAATTAGAATGGATCGTATGAATGAAATAGAATGGATCGTATGAATGAATTAGAATGGATTGTGCGAATGAATTAGAATGGATCGTATGAATGAATTAGAATAGATTGTGCGAATGAATTAGAATGGATCGTGCGAATGAATTAGAATGGATCGTACGAATGAATTAGAATGGATCGTGCGAATGAATTAGAATGGATACATTCTTACGAATGAATTAGAATGAATCGTATGATTGAATTAGAGTGGATACATTCGTACAAATGAATTAGAATGGATCGTACGAATGAATTAGAATGGATACATTCGTGCGAATGAATTAGAATGGATCATATGAATGAATTAGAATGGATCGTTTGAGTGAATTAGAATAAATTGTGCGAATGAATTAGAATGGATCGTACGAATGAATTAGAATGGATCGTGCGAATAAATTAGAATGGATCGTATGAATGAATTAGAATGGATCGTGCAAATGAATTAGAATATAGATCGTACGAATGAATTAGAATGGATCGTACGAATGAATTCGAATGTATCCTTTCTAATTCATTCGTACGATCCATTCTAATTCATTCGTACGATCCATTCTAATTCATTCGTACGATCCATTCTAATTCATTCGCACGATCCATTCTAATTCATTCATACAATCCATTCTAATTCATTCGTACGATCCATTCTATTTCATTCGTACGATCCATTCTTACTCATTCGTACGATCCATTCTTACTCATTCGTACGATCCATTCTATTTCATTCGTGCGAATGAATTAGAATGGATCGTAAAAGTGTGAATGAATTAGAATGGATTGTGCGAATGAATTAGAATGCATCGTACGAATGAATTAGAATGGATCATACGAATGAATTAGAATGGATCGTGCGAATGAATTAGAATGGATTGTACGAATGAATTAGAATGGATCGTACGAATGAATTAGAATGGATCGTACGAATGAATTAGAAAGGATACATTCGAATTCATTCGTACGATCCATTCTAATTCATTCGTACGATCTATATTCTAATTCATTCGCACGATCCATTCTAATTCATTCATACGATCCATTCTAATTCATTCGCACGATCCATTCTAATTCATTTGTACGATCCATTCTAATTCATTCGCACAATTTATTCTAATTCACTCAAACGATCCATTCTAATTCATTCATATGATCCATTCCAATTCATTCGCACGAATGTATCCATTCTAATTCATTCGTACGATCCATTCTAATTCATTTGTACGAATGTAACCACTCTAATTCATTCATACGATTCATTCTAATTCATTCGCACGAATGTATCCATTCTAATTCATTCGCACGATCCATTCTAATTCATTCGTACGATCCATTCTAATTCATTCGCACGATCCATTCTAATTCATTCATACGATCCATTCTAATTCATTCGTACGATCCATTCTAATTCATTCGCACGAATGTATCCATTCTAATTCATTCGTACGATCCATTCTAATTCATTTGTACGAATGTATCCACTCTAATTCATTCGTATGATCCATTCTAATTCATTCGCACGAATGTATCCATTCTAATTCATTCGTACGATCCATTCTAATTCATTCGTACGATCCATTCTAATTCATTCGTACGATCCATTCTAATTCCTTCGTATGATCCATTCTAATTCATTCGCACGAATGTATCCATTCTAATTCATTCGTACGATCCATTCTAATTTATTCGTACGGTATGATTCATTCTAAACGATCCATTCTAATTCATTCGCACAATCTATTCTAATTCATTCGAACGATCGATTCTAAGTCATTCGTACGATCCATTCTAATTCATTCGTACGATCCATTCTAATTCATTCGTACGATTCATTCTAATTCATTAGAATGGATCGTACGAATGAATTAGAATGGATTGAATTAGAATGAATCGTACGAATGAATTCTAATTCATTCGTACGAATGAAATAGAACGGATCGTACGAATGAATTGGAATGGATACATTCGTGCGAACGAATTAGAATGGATCGTATGAATGAATTAGAGTGGCTACATTCGTACAAATGAATTAGAATGGATCGTGCGAATACATTAGAATGGATCGTGCGAATGAATTAGAATGCATCGTATGAATGAATTAGATTGGATCGTATTAATGAATTAGAATGGATCGTGCGAATGAATTAGAATGGATCGTACGAATGAATTAGAATGGATACGAATGGATCGTACGAATGAGTAAGAATGGATCGTACGAATGAAATAGAATGGATTGTACGAATGAATTAGAATGGATATATTCGTGCGAATGAATTAGGATGGATCGTATGAATGAATTAGAATAGATTGTGCGAATGAATTAGAATGGATCGTACGAATGAATTAGAATGGATACATTCATGCGAATGAATTAGAATGGATCGTATGAATGAATTAGAATGGATCGTATGAGTGAATTAGAATGGATACGAAGGAATTAGAATGGATTGTACGAAGGAATTAGAATGGAGAATGGATCGTGCGAATGAATTAGAATGGATCGTGCGATAAGAATGGATCATACGAATGAAATAGAATAGATCGTACGGATAAATGAATTTGGATCGTGCTAATGAATTAGAATGGATCGTACGAATGAACTAGAATGGATCGTACGAATGATTAAGAATGGATCGTACGAATGAAATAGAATGGATCGTATGAATGAATTAGAATGGATCGTGCGAATGAATTAGAATGGATCGTACGAATGAATTAGAATGGATACATTCGTGCGAATGAATTAGAATGGATCATACGAAGGAATTAGAATGGATCGTACGAATGAATTAGAATGGATCGTATGAATGAATTAGAATGGATCGTACGAATGAATTAGAATGGATACATTCGTGCGAATGAATTAGAATAGATCATACGAATGAATTAGAGTTGATACATTCGTGTGAATGAATTAAAATGGATAATACGAATGAGTAAGAATGGATCGTAGAATTAGAATGGATTGTATGAATGAATTAGAATGGATACATACGAATGAATTAGAATGGATCGTATGAATGAATTAGAATGAATCGTGCGAATGAATTAGAATGGATCGTACGAATGAAATAGAATGGATCGTATGAATGAATTAGAATGGATTGTGCGAATGAATAAGAATGGATCGTACGAATGAATTAGAATAGATTGTGCGAATGAATTAGAATGGATCGTACGAATGAATTAGAATGGATCGTACGAATGAATTAGAATGGATCATATGAACGAATTAGAATGGATAGTTTGAGTGAATACGAATGGATCGTGCGAATGAATTAGAATGGATCGTGTGAATGAATTAGAATGGATCGTACGAATGAATTAGAATGGATCGTACGAATGAATTAGAATGGATCGTACGAATGAATTAGAATGGATCGTTCGAATGAATTAGAATAGATTGTGCGAAAGAATTAGAATGGATCGTACGAATGAATTAGAAAGGATCATGCGAATGAATTAAAATGGATCGTATGAATGAAATAGAATGGATCGTATGAATTAGAATGGATCGTACGAATGAATTAGAATAGATTTTGCGAATGGATCATACGATTGAGTAAGAATGGATTGTACGAATGAAATAGAATAGATCGTACGAATGAATTAGAATGGATCATGCTAATGAATTAGAATTGATCGTACGAATGAATTGGAATAGATTGTGCGAATGAATTAAAATGGATCGTATAAATGAATTAGAATGGATCGTATGAATGAATTAGAATGGATCGTGTGAATGAATTAAAATGGATCGTATGAATGAAATAGAATGGATCGTATGAATTAGAATGGATCGTACGAATGAAATAGAATGGATCGTACGAATGAATTAGAATAGATTGTGCGAATGGATTAGAATGGATCATACGATTGAGTAAGAAAGGATTGTATGAATGAAATAGAATAGATCGTACGAATGAATTAGAATGGATCGTATGAATGAATTAGAATGGATCGTTCGAATGAATTAGAATAGATTGTGCGAATGAATTAGAATGGATCGTACGAATGAATTAGAATGGATTGTGCGAATAAATTAGAATGGATCGTATGAATGATTTAGAATGGATCGTGTGAATGAATTAGAATATGGATCGTACGAAGGAATTAGAATGGATCGTACGAATGAATTCGAATGTATCCTTTCTAATTCATTCGTACGATCCATTCTAATTCATTCGTACGATCCATTCTAATTCATTCGTACAATCCATTCTAATTCATTCGCACGATCCATTCTAATTCTTTCGCACGATCCATTCTAATTCATTCATACAATCCATTCTAATTCTTTTGCACGAATGTATCCATTCTAATTCATTCGTACGATCCATTCTAATTCATTCGTACGATCCATTCTAATTCATTCGCACAATCCATTCTAATTCATTCACACTCATACGATCCATTCTAATTTATTCGCACGAATGTATCCTTTCTAATTCATTCGTACGATTCATTCTAATTCATTCGCACAATCTATTCTAATTCATTCGAACGATCCATTCTAAGTCATTCGTACGATCTATTCTAATTCATTCGTACGATCCATTCTAATTTATTCGCACGATCCATTCTATTTCATTCGTACGATCCATTCTAATTCATTCGCACGAATGTATACATTCCAATTCATTCGTACGATCCATTCTAATTCATTCGCACAATCTATTCTAATTCATTCGTACGATCAATTCTAATTCATTCGCACGTATCCATTCTAATTCATTCATACGATCCATTCTATTCCATTCGTACGATCCATTCTTACTCATTCGTACGATCCATTCTAATTCATTCGTACGATCCATTCTAATTCATTCGCACAATCTATACGTTCCATTCTAATTCATTCGTAAGATCCATTCTAATTCATTCGCACGATCCGAATGAATTAGAATGGATCGTACGAATGAATTAGAATGGATCGTATGAATAAATTAGAGTGGATCATATGAATGAAATAGAATGGATCATATGAATGAATTAGAATGGATCGTGCGAATGAATTAGAATGGATCGTACGAATGAATTAGAATGGATCATGCGAATGAATTAGAATGGATCGTACGAATGAATTAGAATGGGTTGTACGAATGAATTAGAATGGATACACGATCCAGATCCATTCTAATTCATTCGCACAATCTATTCTAATTCATTCGTAGGATCCATTCTAATTCATTACTACGATCCATTCTAATTCATTCATACGATCCATTCTAATTCATTCGTACGATCCATTCTAATTCATTCGCACGATCCATTCTAATTCATTCATAAGATCCATTCTAATTCCTTCGTACGATCCATTCTAATTCCTTCGTACGATCCATTCTAATTCATTCGTACGATCCATTCTAATTCCTTCGTATGATCCATTCTAATTCATTCGTACGGTATGATTCATTCTAATTCATTCGTACGATTCATTCTAATTCAATCCATTCTAATTCATTCGTACGATCCATTCTAATTCATTCGTACGATCCATTCTAATTCATTCGTACGATTCATTCTAATTCAAACCATTCTAATTCATTCGTACGATCCATTCTTACTCATTCGTACGATCCATTGTAATTCATTCGCACGAATGAATCCATTCTAATTCATTCGTATGATCCATTCTAATTCATTCGCATGAATGTATCCATTCTAATTCATTCATACGATCCATTCTATCTCATTCGTACAATCCATTCTATTTCATTCGTACGATCCATTCTAATTCATTCGCACGATCCATTCTAATTCATTCGCATCGTATGAATTAGAATGGATCGTACGAAGGAATTAGAATGGATCGTATGAATGAATTAGATTGGATCGTATTAATGAATTTGAATGGATCGTATGAATGAATTAGATTGGATCGTATGAATGAATTAGAATGGATCTTGCGAATGAATTAGAATGGATCGTACGAATGAAATAGAATGGATTTTATGAATGAATTAGAATAGATCGTGCGAATGAATTAGAATGGATCGTACGAATGAATTAGAATGGATCATATGAATGAATTAGAATGGATCGTACGTATGAATTAGAATGGATCGTGCGAATGAATTAGAATGGATCGTATGAATGAATTAGAGTAGATACATTCGTACGAAGGAATTAGAATGGATCGTACGAATGAATTAGAATGGATTATATGAATGAATTAGAATGGATCGTACGAATGAATTAAAATGGATACATTCGTGCGAATGAATTAGAATGGATTGTACGAATAAATTAGAATGGATCGTACGAATGATTTAGAATAGATTGTACGATTGAATTAGAATGGATCGTACGTCTAATTCATTCGTACGATCCATTCTAATTCATTCATACAATCCATTCTACTTCTTTTGCACGAATGTATCCATTCTAATTCATTCGTACGATCCATTCTAATTCATTCGTACGACCCATTCTAATTCATTCGCACGATCCAATCTAATTCATTCGTACGATCTATTCTATTTCATTCATACAATCCATTCTAATTCATTCATACGATCCTATCTAATTCATTCATACGATCCATTCTAATTCATTCGTACGATCTATTCTATTTCATTCATACGATCCATTCTAATTCGTTTGTACGATCCTTTCTAATTCCTTCGTACGATCCTTTCTATTTCATTCGTATGACCCATTCTAATTCATAAGTACGATCCATTCTAATTCATTCAAACGATCCATTCTAATTCATTCGTACGATCCATTCTAATTCATTCGCACGATCCATTCTAATTCATTCATACGATCCAATCTAATTCATTCATACGATCCATTTTAATTCATTCGCACGAATGTATCCATTCTAATTCATTCGCACGATCCATTCTAATTCATTCATACGATCCATTCTATTTCATTCGTACGATCCATTCTTACTCATTCGTACGATCCATTCTAATTCATTTGCACGAAGGTATCCATTCTAATTCCTTGGTACGATCCATTCTAATTCCTTCGTACGATCCATTCTAATTCATTCGTACGATCCATTCTAATTCATTCGTACGATCCATTCTAATTCCTTCGTATGATCCATTATAATTCATTCGTACGGTATGATTCATTCTTATTCATTCGTACGATTCATTCTAATTCAATCCATTCTAATTCATTCGTACGATCCATTCTAATTCATTCGTACGGTCCATTCTATTTCATTCGTACGATCCATTCTAATTCATACGATCCATTCTATTTCATTCATACGATCCATTTTAATTCATTCGCACGATCCATTCTAATTCATTCGTACGATCCATTCTAATTTATTTATACGATCCATTTTAATTCATTCGCACAATCTATTCTAATTCATTCGTACGATCAATTCTAATTCATTAGCATGATCCATTCTAATTCATTCGTACGATCCATTCTAATTTCTTCGTATGATCTATTCTAATTCCTTCGTACGATCCATTCTAATTCATTGTGCGAAAGAATTAGAATGGATCGTACGAATGAATTAGAATGGATCGTACGAATGAATTAGAATGGATCGTATGCATGAATTAGAATGGATCATGCGAATGAATTAGAATGGATCGTACGAATGAATTAGAATGGATCGTACGAAGGAATTAGAATGGATCGTACGAATGAAATAGAATGGATTGTAAGAATGAATTAGAATGGATACATTCGTGCGAATGAATTAGGATGGATCGTATGAATGAATTAGAATGGATCGTACGAATGAATTAGAATGGATTGAATTAGAATGAATCGTACGAATGAATTAGAATGAATCATACCGTACGAATGAATTAGAATGGATCATACAAATAAATTAGAATGGATCATACGAATGAATTAGAATGGATCGTACGAATGAATTAGAATGGATCGTACGAAGGAATTAGAATGGATCGTGCGAAGGAATTAGAATGGATAGTACGAATGAATTAGAATGGATACCTTCGTGCAAATGAATTAGAATAGATCGTACGAATGAGTAAGAATGGATCGTACGAATGAAATAGAATGGATCGTATGAATGAATTAGAACGGATCGTACGAATGAATTAGAATGGATCGTGCGAATGAATCAGAATGGATCGTACGAATGAAATAGAATGGATCGTACGAATGAATTAGAATGGATCGTAGAATGGATCGTATGAATGAATTAGAATGGAATGAATTAGAATGGATCGTGCGAATGAATTAGAATGGATCGTACGAATGAATTAGAATAGATTGTGCGAATGAATTAGAATGGATCGTACGAATGAATTAGAATGGATCGTACGAATGAATTAGAATGGATTGAATTAGAATGAATCGTACGAATGAATTAGAATTAATCATAATACGAATGAATTAGAATTGATTGTGCGAATGAATTAGAATGGATCGTACGAATGAATTAGAATGAATCATAGTACGAATGAATTAGAATAGATTGTGCGAATGAATTAGAATGGATCGTACGAATGAAATAGATTGGATCGTTTGAGTGAATTAGAATAGATTGTGCGAATGAATTAGAATGGATCGTACGAATGAATTAGAATGGATCGTGCGAATAAATTAGAATGGATCGTATGAATGAATTAGAATGGATCGTGCGAATGAATTAGAATATAGATCGTACGAATGAATTAGAATAGATTGTGCGAATGAATTAGAATGGATCGTACGAATGAATTAGAATGGATACATTCATGCGAATGAATTAGAATGGATCATACGAATGAATTAGAATGGATTGTGCGAATGAATTAGAATGGATCGTACGAATGAATTAGAATGGATCGTACGAATGAAATAGAATGGATCGTATGAATGAATTAGAATGGATCGTGCGAATGAATTAGAATGGATCGTACGAAGGAATTAGAATGGATCGTACGAAGTAATTAGAATGGATAGTACGAATGAATTAGAATGGATACCTTCGTGCAAATGAATTAGAATGGATCGTACGAATGAGTAAGAATGGATCATAGGAATGAAATAGAATGGATCGTATGAATGAATTAGAATGGATCGTGCGAATGAATTAGAATGGATCGTACGAATGAATTAGAATAGATTGTGCGAATGAATTAGAATGGATCGTACGAATGAATTAGAATGGATCGTACGAATGAATTAGAATGGAACGTATGAATGAATTAGAATGGATCGTGCGAATGAATTAGAATGGATCGTACGAATGAAATAGAATGGATTCGCACGAATGTATCCATTCTAATTCATTCGTATGATCCATTCTAATTCATTCGTACAATCCATTCTAATTCATTCGCACGATCCATTCTTACTCATTCGTACGATCCATTCTAATTCATTCGCACGATCCATTGTAATTCATTCGTACGATCCATTCTAATTCCTTCGTACGATCCATTCTAATTCATTCATACGATCCATTCTAATTCATTCGCACGATCCATTCTAATTCATTCGCACGAATGTATCCATTCTAATTCATTCGTACTATCCATTCTAATTCCTTCGTACGATCCATTCTAATTCATTCATACGATCCATTCTAATTCATTCGCACGAATGTATCCATTCTAATTCATTCGTACGATCCATTCTAATTCATTCGCATAATCTATTCTAATTCATTCATACGATCCATTCTAATTTATTCGCACGATCCATTCTAATTCATTCATACGATCCATTCTAATTCATTCATATGATCCATTCTAATTCATTCGCACGATTCATTCTTACTCATTCGTACGATCCATTCTAATTCATTCGCACGAATGTATCCTTTCTAATTCATTCGTACGATCCATTCTAATTCATTCGCACAATCTATTCTAATTCATTCGAACGATCCATTCTAATTCATTCGTACGATCCATTCTAATTCATTCGTACGATCCATTCTAATTCATTCGCACAATCTATTCTAATTCATTTGTACGATCCATTCTAATTCATTCGCACGATCCATTCTAATTCATTCATACGATCCATTCTAATTCATACGATCCATTCTATTTCATTCATACGATCCATTTTAATTCATTCGCACAATCCATTCTAATTCATTCGTACGATCAATTCTAATTCATTCATACGATCCATTCTAATTCATTCGTACGATCCATTCTTATTCATTCGTACGATCCATTCTAATTCCTTCGTATGATCCATTCTAATTCATTCGTACGGTATGATTCATTCTAATTCATTCGTACCATTCATTCTAATTCATTCGTACGATCCATTCTAATTCATTCTAATTCATTCATACGATCCATTCTAATTCATTCGTATGATCCATTCTAATTCATTCATACGATCCATTCTAATTCATTCGTACGATCCATTCTAATTCATTCGTACGATCCATTCTAATTTATTCTAATTCATTCGTACGATCCATTCTAATTCCTTCGTATGATCCATTCTAATTCATTCGTACGGTATGATTCATTCTAATTCATTCGTACGATTCATTGTAATTCATTCGTACGATCCATTCTAATTCATTCTAATTCATTCGTACGATTCATTCTAATTCATTCGTACGATCCATTCTAATTCATTCGTACGATTCATTCTAATTCAATCCATTCTAATTCATTCGTACGATCCATTCTAATTCATTCGTACGATCCATTCTAATTCATTCGTACGATTCATTCTAATTCAATCCATTCTAATTCATTCGTACGATCCATTCTTACACATTCGTACGATCCATTCTAATTCATTCGCACGAATGAATCCATTCAAATTCATTCGTATGATCCATTCTAATTCATTCGCATGAATGTATCCATTCTAATTCATTCGTACGACCCATTCTATCTCATTCGTACAATCCATTCTATTTCATTCGTACGATCCATTCTTACTCATTCGTAAGATCCATTCTAATTCATTGGCACGAATGTATCCATTCTAATTCATTCGTACGATCCACTCTAATTCATTCGAACGATCCATTCCAATTCATTCTAATTCTAATTCATTCGCACGAATGTATCCATTGTAATTCATTCGTATGATCCATTCTAATTCATTCGCACAATCTATTCTAATTCATTCGTACGATCCATTCTAATTCATTCGCACGATCCATTCTAATTCATTTGCACGATCCATTCTAATTCATTCATACAATCCATTCTAATTCTTTTGCACGAATGTATCCATTCTAATTCATTACGAATGAGTAAGAATGGATTGTACGAATGAATTAGAATGGATACATTCGTGCGAAAGAATTAGAATGGATCATACGAATGAGTAAGAACAGATCGTACGAATGAAATAGAATGGATTGTACGAATGAATTAGAATGGATCGTACGAATGAATTACCATTGATCGTGCTAATGAATTAGAATGGAACGTACGAATGAATTAGAATGGATCGTAGAATGGATCGTATGAATGAATTAGATTGGATCGTACGAATGAGTAAGAATGGATCATACGAATAAAATAGAATGAATCGTACGTATCAATTAGAATGGATACATTCATGGGAATGAATTAGAATGGATCGTACGAAGGAATTAGAATAGATTGTGCGAATGAATTAGAAAGGATCGTACGAATGAATAAGAAAGAATACATTCGTGCGAATGAATTAGAATGGATACCTTCGTGCAAATAAATTAGAATGGATCGTACGAATGAGTAAGAATGGATCGTACGAATGAAATAGAATGGATCGTATGAATGAATTAGAATGGATCGTTCGAATGAATTAGAATGGATCGTACAAATGAATTAGAATAGATTGTGCGAATGAATTAGAATGGATCGTACGAATGAATTAGAGTGGATACATTCGTACAAATGAATTAGAATGGATCGTACGAATGAATTAGAATGGATACATTCGTACAAATGAATTAGAATGGATCGTACGAATTAATTAGAATGGATACATTCGTGCGAATGAATTAGAATGGATCGTACGAATGAATTAGAATGGATCGTTTGAATGAATTAGAATGGATCGTACTTATGAATTAGAATGGGTCGTTTGAGTGAATGCGAATGGATCGTGCGAATGAATTAGAATGGATTGTACGAATGAACTAGAATGAATCGTACGAATGAATTAGAATGGATACATTCGTGCGAATCCATTCTATTTCATTCGTACGATCCATTCTAATTCATTCGCACGATCCATTCTAATTCATTCATACGATCCATTCTATTTCATTCGTACGATCCATTCTTACTCATTCGTACGATCCATTCTAATTCATTTGCACGAAGGTATCCATTCTAATTCATTCGTACGATCGATTCTAATTCATTCATACGATCCATTCTAATTCATTCGTATGAATGTATCAACTCTAATTCATTCGTACGATCTATTCTAATTCATTCATACATGTACGAATGAATTAGAATAGATACATTTGTGCGAATGAATTAGAATGGATCGTATAAATGAATTAGATTGGATCGTATGCATGAATTAGAATGGATCGTGCGAATGAATTAGAATGGATCGTACGAATGAATTAGAATGGATCGAACGAATGAATTAGAATGGATACATTCGTGCAAAAGAATTAGAATGGATTGTATGAACGAATTAGAATGGATCGTGCGAATGAATTAGAATGGATCGTACGAATAAATTAGAATGGATACATTCGTGCGAAAGAATTAGAATAGATCGTATGAATGAATTAGAATGGATCGTACGAATGAGATAGAATGGATCGTGCGAATGAATTAGAATGGATCGTACGAATGAATTAGAATGGATCGTACGAATGAATTAGAATGGATCGTACGAATGAATTAGAATAGTTCGTACGAATGAATTAGAATGGATACGAATGGATCGTACGAATGAATTAGAATGGATACGAATGGATCGTACGAATGAGTAAGAATGGATCGTACGAATGAAATAGAATGGATCGTACGAATGAATTTGAATGGATTGAATTAGAATGTATCGTACGAATGAATTAGAATGGATCATACGAATGAATTAGAATGGATCGTACGAATGAATTAGAATGGATTGAATTAGAGTGGATCGTACGATAAGAATGGATCGTACGAATGAAATAGAATAGATCGTACGGATAAATGAATTTGGATCGTACGAATGAATTAGAAAGGATATATTCGTGCGAATGAATTAGAATAGATCGTATGAATGAATTAGAATGGATCGTACAAATGAATTAGAATGGATCGTATGAATGAATTAGATTGGATCGTGCGAATGCATTAAAATGGATCGTATGAATGAAATAGAATGGATCGTATGAATTAGAATGGATCGTACGAATGAAATAGAATGGATCGTACGAATGAATTAGAATAGATTGTGCGAATGGATTAGAATGGATCATACGATTGAGTAAGAATGGATTGTACGAATGAAATAGAATAGATCATACGAATAAATTAGAATGGATCATGCTAATGAATTAGAATTGATCATACGAATGAATTAGAATAGATTGTGCGAATGAATTAGAATGGATCGTACGAATGAATTGGAATGGATACATTCGTGCGAATGAATTAGAATGGATCGTATGAATGAATTAGAGTGGATACATTCGTACAAATGAATTAGAATGGATCGTACGAATGAATTAGAATGGATACATTCGTGCGAATGAATTAGAATAGATCATATGGATGAATTAGAATGGATCGTTTGAGTGAATGCGAATGGATCGTGCGAATGAATTAGACTGGATTGTACGAATGAATTAGAATGGATCGTACGAATGAATTAGAATGGATCATATGAATGAATTAGAATGGATCGTACGAAGGAATTAGAATGGATAGTACGAATGAATTAGAATGGATACCTTCGTGCAAATGAATTAGAATGGATCGTACGAATGAGTAAGAATGGATCGTACGAATGAAATAGAATGGATCGTATGAATGAATTAGAATGGATCGTGCGAATGAATTAGAATGGATCGTACGAATGAATTAGAATAGATTGTGCGAATGAATTAGAATGGATCGTACGAATGAATTAGAATGGATCGTACGAATGAAATAGAATGGATCGTATGAATGAATTAGAATGGATCGTGCGAATGAATTAGAATGGATCATACGAATGAATTAGAATGAATCGTACGAATGAATTAGAATGGATCGTTTGAATGAATTAGAATGGATCGTACTAATGAATTAGAATGGATCGAACAAATGAATTAGAATGGATCGTTCGAATGAATTAGAATAGATGGTGCGAATGAATTAGAATGGATCGTACGAATGAATTAGAATGGATCGTACGAATGAATTAGAATGGATCGTATGAATGAATTAGAATGGATCGTGCGAATGAATTAGAATGGATCGTACGAATGAATTAGAATGAATCATACGAATGAATTAGAATGGATCATACGAATGAATTAGAATGGATCGTACGAATGAATTAGAATGGATTGAATTAGAATGAATCGTACGAATGAATTAGAATGAATCATACTGTACGAATGAATTAGAATGGATCATACGAAGGAATTAGAATGGATCGTGCGAATAAATTAGAATAGGTCGTATGAATGAATTAGAATAGATTGTGCGAATGAATTAGAATGGATCGTACGAATGAATTAGAATGGATACATTCGTGCGAATGAATTAGAATGGATCGTATGAATGAATTAGAATCGATTGTACGAATGAATTAGAATGGATCATGCGAATGAAATAGAATGGATCGTGCGAATGAATTAGAATGGATCGTACGAATGAAATAGAATGGATTGTACGAATGAGATAGAATGGATCGTACGAATGAATTAGAATGGATACATTCATGCGAATGAATTAGAATGGATCATACGAATGAATTAGAATGGATTCATTCGTGCGAATGAATTAGAATGGATCGTACGAATGAGTAAGAATGGATCGTACGAATGAATTATAATGGATTGAATTAGAATGAATCGTACGAATAAATTAGAATGGATCGTACGAATGAATTAGAATGGATCGTACGAATAAATTAGAATGGATTGAATTAGAATGAATCGTACGAATGAATTAGAATGAATCATACCGTACGAATGAATTAGAATGGATCATATGAAGGAATTAGAATGGATCGTACGAATGAATTAGAATGGATCGTACGAATGAATTAGAATAGATTGTGCGAATGAATTAGAATGGATCGTACGAATGAAATAGAATGGATCGTACGAATGAATTAGAATGGATCGTAGGAATGAATTAGAATAGATTGTGCGAATGAATTAGAATGGATCGTATGAATGAATTATAATGGATTAGATTGAATTAGAATGGATCGTATGAATGAATTAGAATGGATCGAACGAATGAATTAGAATGGATACATTCGTGCAAAAGAATTAGAATGGATTGTATGAATGAATTAGAATGGATCGTATGAATGAATTAGAATGGATCGTGCGAATGAATTAGAATGAATCGTACGAATGAATTAGAATGGGTCGTACGAATGAATTAGAATGGATACACGATCCAGATCCATTCTAATTCATTCGCACAATCTATTCTAATTCATTCGTAGGATCCATTCTAATTCATTACTACGATCCATTCTAATTCATTCATACGATCCATTCTAATTCATTCGTACGATCCATTCTAATTCATTCGCACGATCCATTCTAATTCATTCATACGATCCATTCTAATTCATTCATACGATCCATTCTAATTCATTCGTACGATCCATTCTAATTCATTCGTACGATTCACTCTAATTCAATCCATTCTAATTCATTCGTACGATTCATTCTTACTCATTCGTACAATCCATTCTAATTCATTCATACGATCCATTCTAATTCATTCGTACGTTCCATTCTAATTCATTAGCACAATCTATTCTAATTCATTCGTACGATCCATTCTAATTCATTCGCACGATCCATTCTAATTCATTTGCACGATCCATTCTAATTCATTCATACAATCTATTCTAATTCTTTTGCACGAATGTATCCATTCTAATTCATTACGAATGAGTAAGAATGGATTGTACGAATGAATTAGAATGGATACATTCGTGCGAATGAATTAGAATGGATCATACGAATGAGTAAGAATGGATCGTACGAATGAAATAGAATGGATTGTACGAATGAATTAGAATGGATCGTACGAATGAATTAGCATTGATCATGCTAATGAATTAGAATGGAACGTACGAATGAATTATAATGGATCGTAGAATGGATCGTATGAATGAATTAGATTGGATCGTACGAATGAGTAAGAATGGATCATACGAATGAATTAGAATGGATCGTACGAATGAATTAGAATGGATACATTTCGTACGATCCATTCTAATTCATTTATACGATCCATTCTAATTCATTCGCACGATCCATTCTAATTCATTCACACTCATACGATCCATTCTAATTTATTCGCACGAATGTATCCTTTCTAATTCATTCGTACGATCCATTCTAATTCATTCGCACAATCTATTCTAATTCATTCGAACGATCCATTCTAATTCATTCGTACGATCTATTCTAATTCATTCGTACGATCCATTCTAATTCATTCGCACGATCCATTCTAATTCATTCGCACGATCCATTCTAATTCATTAGCACGATCCATTCTAATTCATTCATACGATCCATTCTAATTCATTTATACGATCCAATCTAATTCATTCATACGATCCATTCTAATTCTTTCGCACGAATGTATCCATTCTAATTCATTCGTACGATCCATTCTAATTCATTAGCACGAAAAAACACGATCCACTCACATACGAATAAATTAGAATGAATTAGAATGGATTGTGTGAATGAATTAGAATGGATCGTATGAATGAATTAGAATGGATCGTGCGAATGAATTAGAATATGGATCGTACGAAGGAATTAGAATGGATCGTACGAATGAATTCGAATATATCCTTTCTAATTCATTCGTACGATCCATTCTAATTCCTTCGTACGATCCATTCTAATTCATTCGTACGATCCATTCTAATTCATTCGCACGATCCATTCTAATTCATTCGTACGATCCATTCTATTTCATTCATACGATCCATTCTAATTCATTCATACGATCTATTCTAATTCTTTCGCACGAATGTATGCATTCTAATTCATTCGTACGATCCATTCTAATTCATTCGCACGATCCATTCTAATTCATTCATACAATCCATTCTAATTCTTTTGCACGAATGTATCCATTCTAATTCATTCGTTCGATCCATTCTAATTCATTCGTACGATCCATTCTAATTCATTCGCACGATCCATTCTAATTCATGCATACGATCCAATCTAATTCATTAATACGATCCATTCTAATTCATTCGCACGAATGTATCCATTCTAATTCATTCGTACATGTATGAATGAATTAGAATGGATCATACGAATGAATTAGAGTTGATACATTCGTGCGAATGAATTAGAATGGATCGTACGAATGTATTAGATTGGATCGTATGAATGAATTATAATGGATCATGCGAATGAATTAGAATAGATCATACGAATGAATTAGAATGGATCGTACGAATGAATTAGAATGGATACATTCGTGCAAAAGAATTAGAATGGATTGTATGAATGAATTAGAATGGATCGTGCGAATGAATTAGAATAAATACATTCATGCGAATGAATTAGAATGGATCGTATGAATGAATTAGATTGGATCGTATGAATGAATTAGAATGGATCATGCGAATGAATTAGAATAGATCATACGAATGAATTAGAATGGATCGTACGAATGAATTAGAATGGATACATTCGTGCAAAAGAATTAGAATTGATCGTACGAATGTATTAGAATAGATTGTGCGAATGAATTAGAATGGATCGTACGAATGAATTGGAATGGATACATTCGTGCGAATGACTTAGAATGGATCGTATGAATGAATTAGAGTGGATACATTCGTACAAATGAATTAGAATGGATCGTACGAATGAATTAGAATGGATACATTCGTACGAATGAAATAGAATGGATCGTATGAATGAATTAGAATAGATCGTGCGAATGAATTAGAATGGATCGTACGAATGAATTAGAATAGATTATGCGAATGAATTAGAATGGATCGTACGAATGAATTAGAATGGATCGTACGAATGAATTAGAATGGATCGTGCGAATGAATTAGAATGGATTCGCGCGTATGTATCCATTCTAATTCATTCGTACGATCCATTCTAATTCATTCGTACAATCCATTCTAATTCATTCGCACGATCCATTCGCATTCACTCAAACGATCCATTCTAATTCATTCATATGATCCATTCTAACTCATTCGCACGAATGTATCCATTCTAATTCATTCGTACGATCTATTCTAATTCATTTGTACGAATGTATCCACTCTAATTCATTCATACGATCCATTCTAATTCATTCGCACGAATGTATCCATTCCAATTCATTCGTACGATCCATTCTAATTCATTAGAATGGATCGTACGAATGAGTAAGAATGTATCGTACGAATGAATTAGAATGGATTGAATTAGAATGAATCGTACGAATGAATTAGAATGGATCGTACGAATGAATTAGAATGGATCGTACGAATGAATTAGAATGGTTTGAATTAGAATGAATCGTATGAATGAATTAGAATGAATCATACTGTACGAATGAATTAGAATGGATCATACGAAGGAATTAGAATGGATCGTACGAATGAATTAGAATGGATCGTACGAATGAATTAGAATGGATCGTACGAAGGAATTAGAATGGATCGTACGAAGGAATTAGAATGGATAGTACGAATGAATTAGAATGGATACATTCGTGCAAATGAATTAGAATGGATCGTAGGAATGAGTAAGAATGGACCGTACGAATGAAATAGAATGGATCGTATGAATGAATTAGAATGGATCATGCGAATGAATTAGAATGGATTGTACGAATGAATTAGAATAGATTGTGCGAATGAATTAGATAGGATCGTACGAATGAATTAGAATGGATCGTACGAATGAATTAGAATGGATCGTATGAATGAATTAGAATGGATCGTGCGAATGAATTAGAATGGATCGTACGAATGAAATAGAATGGATTCACACGAATGTATCCATTCTAATTCATTCGTACGATCCATTCTAATTCATTCGTACAATCCATTCTAATTCATTCGCACGATCCATTCGCATTCACTCAAACGATCCATTCGAATTCATTCATATGATCCATTCTAATTCATTCGCACGAATGTATCGATTCTAATTCATTCGAACGATCCATTCTAATTCATTTGTATGAATGTATCGACTCTAATTCATTCATACGATCCATTCTAATTCATTCGCACGAATGTATCCATTCCAATTCATTCGTACGATCAATTCTAATTCATTCGCACGATCTATTCTAGAATGGATCGTATTAATGAATTAGAATGGATCGTGCGAATGAATTAGAATGGATCGTACGAATGAGTAAGAATGGATCGTGCGAATGAATTAGAATGGATCATATGAATGAATTAGAATGGATCGTATGAATGAATTAGAATGGATCATGCGAATAAATTAGAATGGATCGTATGAATGAATTAGAATACATTGTGCGAATGAAATAGAATGGATCGTACGAATGAATTAGAATGGATATATTCGTGCGAATGAATTAGAATGGATCGTATAAATGAATTAGAATCGATCATACGAATGAATTAGAATGGATCATGCGAAAGAATTAGAATGGATCGTGCGAATGAATTAGAATGGATCGTACGAATGAAATAGAATGGATTGTACGAATGAGATAGAATGGATCGTACGAATGAATTAGAATGGATACATTCATGCGAATGAATTAGAATGGATCATACGAATGAATTAGAATGGATTCATTCGTGCGAATGAATTAGAATGGATCGTACGAATAAGTAAGAATGGATCGTACGAATGAATTAGAATGGATTGAATTAGAATGAATCGTACGAATGAATTAGAATGGATCGTACGAATGAAATAGAATGGATCGTACGAATGTATTAGAATGGATTGAATTAGAATGGATACATTCGTACGAATGAATTAGAATGGATCGTACGAATGAATTAGAATGGATCGTGCGAATGAATTAGAATTGATCGTACGAATGACTTAGAATAGATTGTGCGAACGAATTAAAATGATTCTTATAAATGTATTACAATGGATCGTATGAGTGAATTAGAATGGATACGAAGGAATTAGAATGGATCGTACGAATGAATTAGAATGGATCGTATGAATGAAATAGAATGGATCGTACGAATGAATTAGAATGGATCGTGCGAATGAATTAGAATGGATCGTACGAATGAATTAGAATGGATCGTACGAAGGAATTAGAATGGATAGTACGAATGAATTAGAATGGATACCTTCGTGCAAATGAAATAGA
Source organism: Chamaelirium japonicum (assembly GCA_947650365.1). Taxonomy (NCBI): domain Eukaryota; kingdom Viridiplantae; phylum Streptophyta; class Magnoliopsida; order Liliales; family Melanthiaceae; genus Chamaelirium; species Chamaelirium japonicum. The sequence continues at coordinate 358,447 of OX393557.1, read as the reverse complement.
ATGGATCGTACGAATGAATTAGAATGGATCGTATGAATGAATTAGATTGGATCGTATTAATGAATTAGAATGGATCGTACGAATGAATTAGAATAGATCGTACGAATGAATTAGAATAGATACGAATGGATCGTACGAATGAGTAAGAATGGATCGTACGAATGAAATAGAATGGATTGTACGAATGAATTAGAATGGATACATTCGTGCGAATGAATTAGGATGGATCGTATGAATGAATTAGAATGGATCGTACGAATGAATTAGAATGGATACATTCGTGCGAATGAATTAGAATGGATCGTATGAATGAATTAGAATCGATCGTACGAATGAATTAGAATGGATCATGCGAATGAATTAGAATAGATCGTGCGAATGAATTAGAATGGATCATATGAATGAATTAGAATGGATCATATGAATGAAATAGAATGGATCGTACGAATGAATTAGAATGGATCGTGCGAATGAATTAGAATGGATTGTACGAATGAATTAGAATGGATCGTACGAATGAATTAGAATGGATAGTACGAATGAATTAGAATGGATACCTTCGTGCAAATGAAATAGAATGGATCGTACGAATGAATTAGAGTAGATTGTGCGAATGGATTAGAATGGATCATACGATTGAGTAAGAATGGATTGTACGAATGAAATAGAATAGATCGTACGAATGAATTAGAATGGATCGAACGAATAGATTAGAATGGATCGTTCGAATGAATTAGAATAGATTGTGCGAATGAATTAGAATGGATCGTACAAATGAATTAGAATGGATCGTGCGAATAAATTAGAATGGATCGTATGAATGAATTAGAATGGATCGTGCGAATGAATTAGAATATGGATCGTACGAAGGAATTAGAATGGATCGTACGAATGAATTCGAATGTATCCTTTCTAATTCATTCGTACGGTCCATACGAATTCCTTCGTACGATCCATTCTAATACGATCCATTCTAATTCATTTGCACGATCCATTCTAATTCATTCGTACGATCCAATCTAATTCATTCGTACGATCCATTCTAATTCATTCGCACAATCTATTCTAATTCATTCGTACGATCCATTCTAATTCATTCGCATGATCCATTCTAATTCATTCATACGATCCATTCTATTTCATTCGTACGATCCATTCTTACTCATTCGTACGATCCATTCTAATTCATTTGCACGAAGGTATCCATTCTAATTCATTCGTACTATCCATTCTAATTCCTTCGTACGATCCATTCTAATTCCTTTGTACGATCCATTCTAATTCATTCGTACGATCCATTCTAATTCATTCGTACGATCCATTCTAATTCCTTCGTATGATCCATTCTAATTCATTCGTACGGTATGATTCATTCTAATTCATTCGTACGATTCATTCTAATTCAATCCATTCTAATTCATTCGTACGATCCATTCTAATTCATTCGCACAATCTATTCTAATTCACTCAAATGATCCATTCTAATTCATTCATATGATCCATTCTAATTCATTCGGACGAATGTATCCATTCTAATTCATTCGTACGATCCATTCTAATTCATTTGTACGAATGTATCCACTCTAATTCATTTATACGATCCATTCTAATTCATTCGCACGAATGTATCAATGGATCGTACGAATGAATTAGAATGGATTGAATTAGAATGAATCGTACGAATGAATTAGAATGGATCATGCGAATGAATTAGAATGGATTGTACGAATGAATTAGAATGGATCGTATGAATGAATTAGAATGGATCGTGCGAATGAATTATAATGGATCGTACGAATGAATTATAAAGGATACATTCGAATTCATTCGTACGGTCCATTCTAATTCCTTCGTACGATCCATATTCTAATTCATTCGCACGATCCATTCTAATTCATTCGTACGATTCATTCTAATTCAATCCATTCTAATTCATTCGTACGGTCCATTCTAATTCCTTCGTACGATCCATATTCTAATTCATTCGTACGATCCATTCTAATTCATTCGTACGATTCATTCTAATTCAATCCATTCTAATTCATTCGTACGACCCATTCTAATTCATTCGTACGATCCATTCTAATTCATTCGCACGATCCATTCTAATTCATTCGAATGATCCATTCTAATTCATTCGTACGATCGATTCTAATTCTTTCATACGATCCATTCTAATTCATTCGCACGAATGTATCCATTCTAATTCATTCGTACGATCCATTCTAATTCATTCATACGATCCATCATAATTCATTCGCACGAATGTATCCATTCTAATTTATTCGTACAATCCATTCTACTTCATTCGTACGATCCATTCTTACTCATTCGTACGATCCATTCATATCTATTCTAATTCATTCGTACGATCTATTCTAATTCATTCGTACGATCCATTCTAATTCATTAATACGATCCATTCTATTTCATTCGTATGATCCATTCTTACTTATTCGTACGATCCAATCTAATTCATTCATACGATCCATTCTATGATCCATTCTAATTCATTCGTACGTTCTATTCTAATTCATTAGCACGATCAATGCTAATTCATTCGTATGATCCATTCTAATTCATTCATACGATCCATTCTAATTCATTCGTACGATCCATTCTAATTCATTCGGATCGTGCGAATGAATTAGAATGGATCTTACGAATGAATTAGAATGGAACGTATAGATTGTGCGAATGAATTAGAATGGATCGTACGAATGAATTAGAATGGATCGTACGAATGAATTAGAATGGATCGTACGAATGAGTAAGAATGGATCGTACGAATGAATTAGAATGGATTGAATTAGAATGAATCGTACGAATGAATTAGAATGGATCGTATGAATGAATTAGAATGGATCGTACGAATGAATTAGAATGGATTGAATTAGAATGAATCGTACGAATGAATTAGAATGAATCATACCGTACGATTGAATTAGAATGGATCATAGAAAGGAATTAGAATGGATCGTACGAATGAATTAGAATGGATCGTACGAATGAATTAGAATGGATCATACGAAGAAATTAGAGTGGATCGTACGAAGGAATTAGAATGGATAGTACGAATGAATTAGAATGGATACCTTCGTGCAAATGAATTAGAATGGATCGTACGAATGAGTAAGAATGGATCGTACGAATGAAATAGAATGGATCGTATGAATGAATTAGAATGGATCGTGCGAATGAATTAGAATGGATCGTACGAATGAATTAGAATAGATTGTGCGAATGAATTAGATTGGATCGTACGAATGAATTAGAATGGATTGTACGAATGAATTAGAATGGATCGTATGAATGAATTAGAATGGATCGTGCGAATGAATTAGAATGGATCGTACGAATGAAATAGAATGGATTCGCACGAATGTATCCATTCTAATTCATTCGTACGATCCATTCTAATTCATTCGTACAATCCATTCTAATTCATTCGCACGATCCATTCGCATTCACTCAAACGATCCATTCTAATTCATTCATATGATCCATTCTAATTCATTCGTACGAATTTATCCATTCTAATTCATTCGTACGATCCATTCTAATTCATTTGTATGAATGTATCCACTCTAATTCATTCATACGATCCATTCTAATTCATTCGCACGAATATATCCATTCCAATTCATTCGTACGATCCATTCTAATTCATTCGCACAATCTATTCTAATTCATTCGTACGATCAATTCTAATTCATTAGCATGATCCATTCTAATTCATTCGTACGATCTATTCTATTTCATTCGTACAATCCATTCTTACTCAATCGCATGATCCATTCTAATCCATTCGCACAATCTATTCTAATTCATTCGTACGATCCATTCTATTTCATTCGTACGATCCATTCTAATTCATACGATCCATTCTTTTTCATACGATCCATTCTAATTCATACGATCCATTCTTTTTCATTCATACGATCCATTTTAATTCATTCGCACGATCCATTCTAATTCATTCATACGATCCATTCTAATTCATTCGTACGATCCATTCTAATTTCTTCGTATGATCTAGTCTAATTCCTTCGTACGATCCATTCTAATTCCTTCGTACGATCCATTCAAATTCATTCGCACGAATCTATCCATTCTAATTCATTCGTATGATCCATTCTAATTCATTCGCACGATCCATTCTAATTCATTAATACGATCCAATCTAATTCATTCGTACGATCTATTCTAATTCATTCGCACGAATATATCCTTTCTAATTCATTCGTACGATCCATTCTAATTCATTCGCACAATCTATTCTAATTCATTAGTACGATCCATTCTAATTAGAATAGATTGTATGAATTAGAATGGATCGTATGAATGAATTAGAATAGATCGTACGAATGAATTAGAATGGATCTTATGAATGAATTAGATTGTGCGAATGAATTAGAATGGATACATTCGTGCGAATGAATTAGATTGGATCGTATGCATGAATTAGAATGGATCGTGCGAATGAATTAGAATAGACTGTGCGAATGAATTAGAATGGATCGTACAAATGAATTAGAATGGATCGTACGAATGAATTAGAATGGATCGTACGAATGAATTAGAATGGATGCATTCGTGCGAAAGAATTAGAATAGATCGTATGAATAAATTAGAATGGATCGTATGAATGAAATAGAATGGATCGTACGAATGAATTAGAATGGATCGTGCGAATGAATTAGAATGGATCGTACGAATGAATTAGAATGGATCGTACGAAGGAATTAGAATGGATCGTACGAATGAATTAGAATTAGAATGAATCGTACGAATGAATTAGAATGGATCGTACGAATGAATTAGAATGGATCGTACGAATGAATTAGAATGGATCGTACGAATGAATTAGAATGGATTGAATTAGAATGAATCGTACGAATGAATTAGAATGAATCATACCGTACGAATGAATTAGAATGGATCATACGAAGGAATTAGAATGGATCGTACGAATGAATTAGAATGAATCATACCGTACGAATGAATTAGAATGGATCATACGAAGGAATTAGAATGGATCGTACGAATGAATTAGAATGGATCGTACGAATGAATTAGAATGGATCGTGCGAATGAATTAGAATGGATCGTACGAATGAAATAGAATGGATTCGCACGAATGTATCCATTCTAATTCATTCGTACGATCCATTCTAATTCATTCGTACAATCCATTCCAATGCATTCGCACGATTCATTCACATTCACTCAAACGACCCATTCTAATTCATAAGTACGATCCATTCTAATTCATTCAAACGATCCATTCTAATTCATTCGTACGATCCATTCTAATTCATTCGCACGAATGTATCCATTCTAATTCATTCGTACAATCCATTCTAATTCATTTGTACGAATGTATCCATTCTAATTCATTCTTACGATCCATTCTAATTGATTTGTACGAATGTATCCTTTCTAATTCATTCGTACGATCCATTCTAATTCATTCGCACAATCTATTCTAATTCATTAGTACGATCCATTCTAATTCATTCGTACGATCCATTCTAATTCATTCATGCGATCCATTCTAATTCATTCGTATGATCCATTCTAATTCATTCGTACGATCCATTCTAATTCATTCGCACAATCTATTATAATACATTCGTACGATCCATTCTAATTCATTCGCACGATCCATTCTAATTCATTCATACGATCCATTCTAATTCATTCGCACGAATGTATCCATTCTAATTCATTCGTACGATCCATTCTAATTCATTCGCACAATCTATTCTAATTCATTCATACGATCCATTCTAATTTATTCACACGATCCATTCTAATTCATTTATACGATCCAATCTAATTCATTCATATGATCCATTCTAATTCATTCGCACGATCCATTCTTACTCATTCGTACGATCCATTCTAATTCATTCGCACGATCCATTCTAATTCATTAATACGATCCATTCTAATTCATTCGCACGATCCATTCTAATTCATTCGCACGATCCATTCTAATTCATTCACACTCATACGATCCATTCTAATTCATTCGCACGAATGTATCCTTTCTAATTCATTCGTACGATCCATTCTTATTCATTCGCACAATCTATTCTAATTCATTCTAATTCTAATGGATCGTTCGAATGAATTAGAAAGGATACATTCGTGCGAATGAATTAGAATGGATCGTATGAGTGTGAATGAATTAAAATGGATCGTGCGAATGAATTAGAATGGATCGTATTAATGAATTAGAACGGATCGTGCGAATAAATTAGAATGCATCGTACGAATGAGTAAGAATGGATCGTGCGAATGAATTAGAATGGATCATATGAATGAATTAGAATGGATCGTATGAACGAATTAGAATGGATCGTGCGAATAAATTAGAATGGATCGTATGAATGAATTAGAATAGATTGTGCGAATGAATTAGAATGGATCGTACGAATGAATTAGAATGGATACATTCGTGCGAATGAATTAGAATGGATTGTATGAATGAATTAGAATAGATCGTGCGAATGAATTAGAATGGATCGTACGAATGTATTAGAATAGATTGTGCGAATGAATTAGAATGGATCGTACGAATGAATTAGAATGGATCGTATGAATGAATTAGAATGGATCGTACGAATGAATTAGAATGGATCGTACTAATGAATTAGAATAGATTGTGCGAATGAATTAGAATGGATCGTACGAATGAATTAGAAAGGATACATTCGTACAAATGAATTAGAATGGATCGTACGAATGAATTAGAATGGATACATTCGTACAAATGAATTAGAATGGATCGTACGAATGAATTAGAATGGATAAATTCGTGCGAATGAATTAGAATGGATCGTACGAATGAATTAGAATGGATCGTTTGAATGAATTAGAATGGATCGTACTTATGAATTAGAATGGGCCGTTTGAGTGAATGCGAATGGATCGTGCGAATGAATTAGAATGGATTGTACAAATGAATTAGAATGGATCGTACGAATGAATTAGAATGGATACATTCGTGCGAATCCATTCTATTTCATTCGTACGATCCATTCTAATTCATTCGCACGATCCATTCTAATTCATTGATATGATCCATTCTAATTCATTCATACGATCCATTCTAATTCATTCGTACGATCCATTCTAATTCATTCGTATGATCCATTCTAATTCCTTCGTATGATCCATTCTAATTCATTTGTACGGTATGATTCATTCTAATTCATTCGTACGATTTATTCTAATTCAATCCATTCTATTTCATTCGTACGATCCATTCTAATTCATTCGTACGATCCATTCTAATTCATTCGTACGATCCATTCTAATTCATTCGTACGATTCATTCTAATTCTAATTCATTCGTACGATCCATTCTAATTCCTTCGTACGATCCATTCTAATTCATTCGTACGATCTATTCTAATTCATTCGCACGATCCATTCTAATTCATTCGTACGATCCATTCTATTTCATTCATACGATCCATTCTAATTCATTCATACGATCTATTCTAATTCTTTCGCACGAATGTATCCATTCTAATTCATTCGTACGATCCATTCTAATTCATTCGTACGATCCATTCTAATTCATTCGCACAATCTATTCTAATTCATTCGCACGATCCATTCTAATTCATGCATACGATCCAATCTAATTCATTCGCACGAATGTATCCATTCTAATTCATTCATACGATCCATTTTAATTCATTCGTACGATCCATTCAATTTCATTCGCACGATCCATTCTAATTCATTCGTACGATCCATTCTATTTCATTCATACGATCCATTCTAATTCATTCATACGATCCATTCTAATTCATTCGTATGATCTATTCTATTTCATTCGTACAATCCTTTCTTACTCAATCGTATGATCCATTCTAATCCATTCGCACAATCTATTCTAATTCATTCGTACGATCCATTCTATTTCATTCGTACGATCCATTCTAAGATCCATTCTAATTTATTCGCACGATCCATTCTAATTCATTCGTACGATCCATTCTAATTCATTCGTACGATCCATTCTAATTCATTCGTACGATTCATTCTAATTCAATCCATTCTAATTCATTCGTACGATCCATTCTAATTCATTCGTACGATCCATTCTAATTCATTCGTACGATTAATTCTAATTCAATCCATTCTAATTCATTCGTAAGATCCATTCTTACTCATTCGTACGATCCATTCTAATTCATTCGCACGATCCAATCTAATTCATTCGTACGATCTATTCTAATTCATTCGTACGATCCATTCTAATTCCTTCGTATGATCCATGCTAATTCATTCGTACGATCCATTCTAATTCATTCGCACGATCCATTCTAATTAGAATTGATCGTACGAATGAATTAGAATAGATTGTGCGAATGAATTAGAATGGATCGTACGAATGAATTGGAATGGATACATTCGTGCGAATGAATTAGAATGGATCGTACGAATGAAATAGAATGGATCGTGCGAATGAATTAGAATGGATCGTACGAATGAATTAGAATGGATCGTACGAATGACTTAGAATGGATCGTTCGATTGAATTAGAATAGATTGTGCGAATGAATTAGAATGAATCGTACGAATGAATTAGAAAGGATACATTCGTGCGAATGAATTAGAATGTTTCGTATGAGTGTGAATGAATTAGAATGGATTGTGCAAATGAATTAGAATGGATCGTACGAATGAATTGGAATGGATCGTACGAATGAATTAGAATGGATACATTCGTGCAAAAGAATTAGAATGGATTGTATGAATGAATTAGAATGGATCGTGCGAATGAATTAGAATGGATCGTGCGAATGAATTAGAATGGATCGTACGAATGAATTAGAATGGATCGTACGAATGAATTAGAATGGATCGTACGAATGAATTAGAAAGGATACATTCCAATTCATTCGTACGATCCATTCTAATTCATTCGCATAATCTATTCTAATTCATTCATACGATCCATTCTGATTCATTCGTACGATTCATTCTAATTCAATCCATTCTAATTCATTCGTACGATCCATTCTTACTCATTCGTACGATCCATTCTAATTCATTCGCACGAATGAATCCATTCTAATTCATTCGTATGATCCATTCTAATTCATTCGCATGAATGTATCCATTCTAATTCATTCGTACGATCCATTCTATCTCATTCGTACAATCCATTCTAATTAGAATGGATCGTACGAATGAATTAGAATGGATACATTCATGCGAATGAATTAGAATGGATCATACGAATGAATTAGAGTGGATCGTACGAATGAGTAAGAATGGATCGTACGAATGAATTAGAATGCATTGAATTAGAATGAATCGTACGAATGAATTAGAATGGATCGTACGAATGAATTAGAATAGATTGTGCAAATGAATTAGAATGGATCGTACGAATGAATTGGAATGGATACATTCGTGCGAATGAATTAGAATGGATCGTATGAATGAATTAGAGTGGATATATTCGTACAAATGAATTAGAATGGATCGTACGAATGAATTAGAATGGATACATTCGTGCAAATGAATTAGAATGGATCATATGAATGAATTAGAATGGATCGTTTGAGTGAATTAGAATAGATTGTGCGAATGAATTAGAATGGATCATACGAATGAATTAGAATGGATCGTGCGAATAAATTAGAATGGATCGTATGAATGAATTAAAATGGATCGTGCGAATGAATTAGAATATAGATCGTACGAATAAATTAGAATGGATCGTACGAATAAATTCGAATGTATCCTTTCTAATTCATTCGTACTATCCATTCTAATTCATTCGAACGATCCATTCTAATTCATTCGTACGATCAATTCTAATTCAATCGCACGATCCATTCTAATTCATTCGCACGATCAATTCTAATTCATTCATACAATCCATTCTAATTCTTTTGCATGAATGTATCCATTCTAATTCATTCGTACGATCCATTCTAATTCATTCGTACGATCCATTCTAATTCATTCGCACAATCCATTCTAATTCATTCACACTCATACGATCCATTCTAATTCATTTGCACGAATGTATCCTTTCTAATTCATTCGTACGATCCATTCTAATTCATTCGAACGATCCATTCTAAGTCATTCGTACGATCCATTCTAATTCATTCGTACGATCCATTCTAATTCATTCGCACGATCCATTCTATTTCATTCGTACGATCCATTCTAATTCATTCGCACGAATGTATCCATTCCAATTCATTCGTACGATCCATTCTAATTCATTCGCATAATCTATTCTAATTCATTCGTACGATCAATTCTAATTCATTCGCACGTATCCATTCTAATTCATTCATACGATCCATTCTATTTCATTCGTACGATCCATTCTTACTCATTCGTACGATCCATTCTAATTCATTCGTACGATCCATTCTAATTCATTCGTACAATCCATTCTAATTCATTCGCACGTATCCACTCTAATTCATTCATACGATCCATTCTATTTCATTCGTACGATCCATTCTTACTCATTCGTACGACCCATTCTTACTCATTCGTACGATCCATTCTAATTCATTCGTACGACCCATTCTAATTCATTCGTACGATCCATTCTAATTCATTCGCACGATCCATTCTAATTCATTCGCACGATCCATTCTAATTCATTCATATGATCCACTCTAATTCATTCCTACGATCCATTCTAATTCATTCGTACGATCCATTCTAATTCATTCGGATCGTGCGAATGAATTTGAATGGATCTTACGAATGAATTAGAATGGAACGTATAGATTGTGCGAATGAATTAGAATGGATCCTACAAATGAATTAGAATGGATCGTACGAATGAATTAGAATGGATCGTATGAATGAGTAAGAATGGATCGTACGAATGGAATAGAATGGATCGTATGAATGAATTAGAATGGATACGTGCGAATGAATTAGAATTGATCGTACGAATGAATTAGAATAGATTGTGTGAATGGATTAGAATGGATCATACGAATGAATTAGAATGGATCGTGCGAATGAATTAGAATGGATCGTGCGAATGAATTAGAAAGGATACATTCGTGCGAATGAATTAGAATGGATCGTATGAGTGTGAATGAATTAGAATGGATCGTGCGAATGAATTAGAATGGATCGTATTAATGAATTAGAATGGATCATACGAAGGAATTAGAATGGATCGTACGAATGAATTAGAATGGATCGTACGAATGAATTAGAATGGATCGTACGAAGGAATTAGAATGGATCGTACGAAGGAATTAGAATGGATAGTACGAATGAATTAGAATGGATACCTTCGTGCAAATGAATTAGAATGGATCGTACGAATGAGTAAGAATGGATCGTACGAATGAAATAGAATGGATCGTATGAATGAATTAGAATGGATCGTGCGAATGAATTAGAATGGATCATACAAATGAATTAGAATAGATTGTGCGAATGAATTAGAATGGATCGTACGAATGAATTAGAATGGATCGTATGAATGAATTGGAATGGATCGTGCGAATGAATTAGAATGGATCATACGAATGAAATAGAATGGATTCGCACGAATGAATTAGAGTGGATCGTATGAATTAGAATCGATCCATTCTAATTCATTCGTACGATCCATTCTAATTCATTCATACGATCCATTCTAATTCTTTCGCACGAATGTATCCATTCTAATTCATTCGTATGATCCATTCTAATTCATTCGTACGATCCATTCTAATTCATTCGTACGATCTATATTCTAATTCATTCGCACGATCCATTCTAATTCATTCGCACAATCTATTCTAAATCATTCGTACGATCCATTCTAATTCATTCGCACGATCCATTCTAATTCATTCATACGATCCATTCTATTTCATGCGTACGATCCATTCTTACTCATTCGTACGATCCATTCTAATTCATTTGCACGAAGGTATCCATTCTAATTCATTCGTACTATCCATTCTAATTCCTTCGTACGATCCATTCTAATTCCTTCGTACGATCCATTCTAATTCATTCGTACGATCCATTCTAATTCATTCGTACGATCCATTCTAATTCCTTCGCACGATCCGTTCTAATTCATTCATACGATCCATTCTAATTCATTCGTACGATCCATTCTAATTCATTCGTACGATCCATTCTTATTCATTCGCACAATCCATTCTAATTCATTCATACGATCCATTCTAACTTATTCGAACGATCCATTCTAAGTCATTCGTACGATCCATTCTAATTCATTCGTACGATCCATTCTAATTCATTCGCACGATCCATTCTATTTCATTCGTACGATCCATTCTAATTCATTCGCACGAATGTATCCATTCACATTCATTTGTACGATCCATTCTAATTCATTCACACAATCTATTCAAATTCATTCGTACGATCAATTCTAATTCATTCGCACGTATCCATTCTAATTCATTCATACGATCCATTCTATTTCATTCGTACGATCCATTCTTACTCATTCGCACGATCCATTCTAATTCATGCATACGATGAGTAAGAATGGATCGTACGAATGAATTAGAATGGATTGAATTAGAATGTATCGTATGAATGAATTAGAATAGATTGTGCGAATGAATTATAATGGATCGTACGAATGAATTAGAATGGATACATTCGTGCGAATGAATTAGAATGGATCGTATTAATGAATTAGAATCGATCGTACGAATGAATTAGAATGGATCATGCGAATGAATTAGAATGGATCGTGCGAATGAATTAGAATGGATCGTACGAATGATATAGAATGGATTGTACGAATGAGATAGAATGGATCGTACGAATGAATTAGAATGGATACATTCATGCGAATGAATTAGAATGGATTATACGAATGAATTAGAATGGATTCATTCGTGCGAATGAATTAGAATGGATCGTACGAATGAGTAAGAATGGATCGTACGAATGAATTAGAATGGATTGAATTAGAATGAATCGTACGAATGAATTAGAATGGATCATACGAATGAATTAGAATGGATCGTACGAATGAATTAGAATGGATTGAATTAGAATGAATCGTACGAATGAATTAGAATAAATCATACCGTACGAATGAATTAGAATGGATCAGACGAAGGAATTAGAATGGATCGTACGAATGAATTAGAATGGATCGTACGAATGAATTAGAATGGATCGTACGAAGGAATTAGAATGAATCGTACGAAGGAATTAGAATGGATAGTACGAATGAATTAGAATGGATACCTTCGTGCAAATGAATTAGAATGGATCGTACGAATGAGTAAGAATGGATCGTGCGAATGAATTAGAATGGATCATATGAATGAATTAGAATGGATCGTATGAATGAATTAGAATGGATCGTGCGAATGAATTAGAATGAATCGTACGAATGAGTAAGAATAGATCATACGAATGAAATAGAATGGATCGTACGTATCAATTAGAATGGATACATTCATGCGAATGAATTAGAATGGATCGTATGAATGAATTAGAATGGATCGTGCGAATGAATTAGAATGGATCGTACGAATGTATTAGAATAGATTGTGCGAATGAATTAGAATGGATCGTACGAATGAATTAGAATGGATCGTACGAATGAATTAGAATGGATCGTATGAATGAATTAGAATGGATCGTACGAATGAATTAGAATGGATCGTACTAATGAATTAGAATAGATTGTGCGAATGAATTAGAATGGATCATACGAATGAATTAGAAAGGATACATTCGTACAAATGAATTAGAATGGATCGTACGAATGAATTAGAGTGGATACATTCGTACAAATGAATTAGAATGGATCGTACGAATGAATTACAATGGATACATTCGTGCGAATGAATTAAAATGGATCATATGAATGAATTAGAATGGATCGTGCGAATGAATTAGAATGGATCGTACGAATGAGTAAGAATGGATCGTACGAATGAAATAGAATGGATCGTATGATTGAATTAGAATGGATCGTGCGAATGAATTAGAATGGATCGTACGAATGAATTAGAATAGATTGTGCGAATGAATTAGAATGGATCGTACAAATGAATTAGAATGGATCGTACGAATAAATTAGAATGGATCGTACGAATGAATTAGAATGGATCGTATGAATGAATTAGAATAGATCGTGCGAATGAATTAGAATGGATTGTACGAATGAAATAGAATGGATTTGCAAGAATGTATCCATTCTAATTCATTCGTACGATCCATTATAATTCATTCGTACAATCCATTCTAATTCATTCGCACGATCCATTCTTACTCATTCGTACGATCCATTCTAATTCATTCGCACGATCCATTCTAATTCATTAATACGATCCATTCTAATTCATTTGCACGATCCATTCTAATTCATTCACACTCATACGATCCATTCTAATTCATTCGCACGAATGTATCCTTTCTAATTCATTCGTACGATCCATTCTAATTCATTCGCACAATCTATTCTAATTCATTCGAACGATCCATTCTAAGTCATTCGTACGATCCATTCTAATTCATTCGTACGATCCATTCTAATTCATTCGCACGATCCATTCTAATTCATTAATACGATCCAATCTAATTCATTCATACGATCCATTCTAATTCATTCGTACGATCTATTCTAATTCATTCGCACGATCCATTCTAATTCATTCGCACGATCCATTCTAATTCATTTGTACGAATGTAGCCACTCTAATTCATTCATACGATCCATTCTAATTCATTCGCACGAATGTATCCATTCCAATTCATTCGTACGATCCATTCTATTTCATTCGTACGATCCATTCTAATTCATTCGATCCATTCTAATTCATTCGTACAATCCATTCTAATTCATTCGCACGATCCATTCGCATTCACTCAAACGATCCATTCTAATTCATTCATATGATCCATTCTAATTCATTCGCACGAATGTATCCATTCTAATTCATTCGTACGATCCATTCTAATTCATTCGTACGATCCATTCTAATTCATTCGCACAATCTATTCTAATTCATTCGTACGATCAATTCTAATTCATTAGCATGATCCATTCTAATTCCTTCGTACGATCCATTCTAATTCCTTCGTACGATCCATTCTAATTCATTCGTACGATCCATTCTACTTCATTCATATGATCCATTCTAATTCATTCGTATTAATGAATTTGAATGGATCGTATGAATGAATTAGATTGGATCGTATGAATGAATTAGAATGGATCGTACGAATGAAATAGAATGGATTGTATGAATGAATTAGAATGGATCGTACGTATGAATTAGAATGGATCGTGCGAATGAATTAGAATGGATCGTATGAATGAATTAGAGTAGATACATTCGTACGAAGGAATTAGAATGGATCGTACGAATGAATTAGAATTGATCGTACGAATGAATTAGAATGGATCGTACGAATGAATTAGAATGGATCGTATGAATGAATTAGAATGGATCGTGCAAATGAATTAGAATGGATCGTACGAATGAATTAGAATGGATCGAACGAATGAATTAGAATGGATACATTCGTGCAAAAGAATTAGAATGGATTGTATGAATGAATTAAAATGGATCGTGCGAATGAATTAGAATGGATCGTACGAATGAATTAGAATGGATACATTCGTGCGAATGAATTAGAATGGATTATACGAATGAATTAGAGTTTATACATTCGTGTGAATGAATTAAAATGGATAATACGAATGAGTAAGAATGGATCGTAGAATTAGAATGGATCGTATGAATGAATTAGAATGGATCGTACGAATGAATTAGAATGGATACATTCATGCGAATGAATTAGAATGGATCATACGAATGAGTAAGAATGGATCGTACGAATGAAATAGAATGGATCGTACGGATGAATTAGAATGGATCGTGCGAATGAATTAGAATGGATCGTACGAATGAGTAAGAATGGATCGTATGAATGAATTAGAATGGATCGTGCGCATGAATTAGAATGGATCGTACGAATGAGTAAGAATGGATCGTATGAATGAATTAGAATGGATCGTGCGAATAAATTAGAATGGATCGAACGAATGAATTAGAATGGATCATACGAATGAATTAGAATGGATCGTATGAATGAATTAGAATGGATCGTGTGAATGAATTAGAATGGATTATATGAATGAAATAGAATGGATCATACGAATGAAATAGAATGGATCGTACGAAGGAATTAGAATGGATTGTATGAATGAATTAGAGTGGATACATTGAATGAATTAGAGTGGATATTTTCGTACAAATGAATTAGAATGGATCGTACGAAAGAATTAGAATGGATACATTCATGCGAATGAATTAGAATGGATCATATGAATGAAATAGAATGGATTGTACGAATGAGATAGAATGGATCGTACGAATGAATTAGAATGGATACATTCATGCGAATGAATTAGAATGGATCATACGAATGAATTAGAATGGATACATTCCAGCGAATGAATTAGAATGGATCGTGCGAATGAGTAAGAATGGATCGTACGAATGAATTAGAATGGATTGAATTAGAATGAATCATACGAATGAATTAGAATGGATCGTACGAATGAATTAGAATGGATCGTATTAATGAATTAGAATGGATCGTGCGAATGAATTAGAATGGATCGTACGAATGAGTAAGAATGGATCGTGCGAATGAATTAGAATGGATCATATGAAAGAATTAGAATGGATTGTATAAATGAATTAGAATGGATCGTGCGAATGAATTAGAATGGATACATTCGTGCGAATGAATTAGAATGGATCGTATGAATGAATTAGAATGGATCGTGCGAATGAATTAGAATGGATCGTACGAATGAATTAGAATGGATCGTACGAATGAATTAGAATGGATCGTATGAATTAGAATGGATCGTACGAAGGAATTAGAATGGATCGTATGAATGAATTAGATTGGATCGTATTAATGAATTTGAATGGATCGTATGAATGAATTAGATTGGATCGTATGAATGAATTAGAATGGATCTTGCGAATGAATTAGAATGGATCGTACGAATGAAATAGAATGGATTGTATGAATGAATTAGAATAGATCGTGCGAATGAATTAGAATGGATCGTACGAATGAATTAGAATGGATCATATGAATGAATTAGAATGGATCGTATGTATGAATTAGAATGGATCGTGCGAATGAATTAGAATGGATCGTATGAATGAATTAGAGTAGATACATTCGTACGAAGGAATTAGAATGGATCGTACGAATGAATTAGAATGGATTATATGAATGAATTAGAATGGATCGTACGAATGAATTAGAATGGATACATTCGTGCGAATGAATTAGAATGGATTGTACGAATAAATTAGAATGGATCGTACGAATGAATTAGAATAGAATGTACGAATGAATTAGAATGGATCGTACGTCTAATTCATTCGTACGATCCATTCTAATTCATTCATACAATCCATTCTACTTCTTTTGCACGAATGTATCCGTTCTAATTCATTCGTACGATCCATTCTAATTCATTCGTACGACCCTTTCTAATTCATTCGTACGATCTATTCTATTTCATTCGTACAATCCATTCTAATTCATTCATACGATCCAATCTAATTCATTCATACGATCCATTCTAATTCATTCGTACGATCTATTCTATTTCATTCATACGATCTATTCTAATTCGTTTGTACGATCCTTTCTAATTCCTTCGTACGATCCATTCTATTTCATTCGTATGACCCTTTCTAATTCATAAGTACGATCCATTCTAATTCATTCAAATGATCCATTCTAATTCATTCGTACGATCCATTCTAATTCATTCGCACGATCCATTCTAATTCATTCATACGATCCAATCTAATTCATTCATACGATCTATTCTAATTCATTCGCACGAATGTATCCATTCTAATTCATTCGCACGATCCATTCTAATTCATTCATACGATCCATTCTATTTCATTCGTACGATCCATTCTTACTCATTCGTACGATCCATTCTAATTCATTTGCACGAAGGTATCCATTCTAATTCATTCGTACTATCCATTCTAATTCCTTCGTACGATCTATTCTAATTCCTTCGTACGATCCATTCTAATTCATTCGTACGATCCATTCTAATTCATTCGTATGATCCATTCTAATTCCTTTGTATGATCCATTGTAATTCATTCGTACGGTATGATTCATTCTAATTCATTCGTACGATTCATTCTAATTCAATCCATTCTAATTCATTCGTACGATCCATTCTAATTCATTCGTACGATCCATTCTAATTCATTCGTACGATTCATTCTAATTCAATCCATTCTAATTCATTCGTACGATCCATTCTTACTCATTCATACGATCCATTCTAATTCATTCGCACGAATGAATCCATTCGAATTCATTCGTATGATCCATTCTAATTAATTCGCATGAATGTATCCATTCTAATTCATTCGTACGATCCATTCTATCTCATTCGTACAATCCATTCTATATCATTCGTACGATCCATTCTAATTCATTCGCACGATCCATTCTAATTCATTCGCAGGATCCATTCTAATTCATTCGTACGATCGATTCTAATTCATTCATACGATCCATTCTAATTCATTCGCACGAATGTATCCATTCTAATTCATTCGTACGATCCATTCTAATTCATTCGTACGATCCATTATTACTCATTCGTACGATCCATTCTAATTCATTCATACGATCCAATCTAATTCATTCATACGATCCATTCTAATTCATTCGCACAATCTATTCTAATTCATTCATACGATCCATTCTAATTTATTCGCACGATCCATTCTAATTCATTCATACGATCAATTCTAATTCATTCATATGATCCATTCTAATTCATTCGCACGTTCCATTCTTACTCATTCGTACGATCCATTCTAATTCATTCGTACTATCTATTCTAATTCATTCATACGATCCATTCTATTTCATTCGTACGATCCATTCTTACTCATTCGTACGATCCATTCTAATTCATTTGCACGAAGGTATCCATTCTAATTCAGTCGTACTATCCATTCTAATTCATTCGCACGAGCCATTCTAATTCACTCAAACGATCCATTCTAATTCATTCATATGATCCATTCTAATTCATTCGCACAAATGTATCCATTCTAATTCATTCGTACGATCCATTCTAATTCATTTGTACGAATGTATCCACTCTAATTCATTCATACGATCCATTCTAATTCATTCGCACGAGTGTATCCATTCCAATTCATTCGTACGATCCATTCTAATTCATTCGCACAATCTATTCTAATTCATTCGTACGATCAATTCGAATTCATTAGCATGATCCATTCTAATTCATTCGTACGATCTATTCTATTTCATTCGTACAATCCATTCTTACTCAATCGTATGATCCATTCTAATCCATTCGCACAATCTATTCTAATTCATTCGTACGATCCATTCTATTTCATTCGTACGATCCATTCTAATTCATACGATCCATTCTATTTCATTCATACGATCCATTTTAATTCATTCGCACGATCCATTCTAATTCATTCATACGATCCATTCTAATTCATTCGTACGATCCATTCTAATTTCTTCGTATGATCTATTCTAATTCCTTCGTACGATCCATTCTAATTCCTTCGTACGATCCATTCAAATTCATTCGCACGAATCTATCCATTCTAATTCATTCGTACGATCCATTCTAATTCATTCGCACGATCCATTCTAATTCATTAATACGATCCAATCTAATTCATTCATACGATCTATTCTAATTCATTCGCACGAATATATCCTTTCTAATTCATTCGTACGATCCATTCTAATTCATTCGCACAATCTATTCTAATTCATTAGTACGATCCATTCTAATTCATTCGTACGATCCATTCTAATTCACTAGCACGATCCAAATTCATTTATCCGTACGATCTATTCTATTTCATTCGTACGATCCATTCTTATCGCACGATCCATTCTAATTCATTCGCACGATCCATTCTCCATTCTAATTCCTTCGTACGATCCATTCTAATTCCTTCGTATCCATTCTAATTCACTCATACGATCCATTCTAATTCATTCATACGATCCATTCTAATTCATTCGCATGAATGTATCCATTCTAATTCATTCGTACGATCCATTTTAATTCATTCGCACAATCTATTCTAATTCATTCATACGATCCATCCTAATTCATTCGCACGAATGTATCCATTCTAATTCATTCGTACAATCCATTCTATTTCATTCGTACGATCCATTCTTACTCATTCCTACGATCCATTCGTATCCATTCTAATTCATTCGTACGATCTATTCTAATTCATTCGTACGATCCATTCTAATTCATTCGCACAATCCATTCTAATTCATTCATACTCATACGATCCATTCTAATTCATTCGCACGAATGTATCCTTTCTAATTCATTCGTACGATCCATTCAAATTCATTCGCACAATCTCTTCTAATTCATTCGAACGATCCATTCTAAGTCATTCGTACGATCCATTCTAATTCATTCGTACGATCCATTCTAATTCATTCGTACAATCCATTCTAATTCTTTTGCACGAATGTATCGTGCGAATGAATTAGAATGGATCGTGCGAATGAATTAGAATGGATCGTACGAATGAAATAGAATGGATCGTATGAATTAGAATGGATCGTACGAATGAATTAGAATGGATCGTACGAATGAATTAGAATGGATTGTGCGAATGGATTAGAATGGATCATACGATTGAGTAAGAATGGATTGTACGAATGAAATAGAATAGATCATACGAATGAATTAGAATGGATCATGCTAAGGAATTAGAATGGATCGTGCGAATGAATTAGAATGGATCGTACGAATGAATTAGAATGGATCGTACGAATGAATTAGAATGGATCGTACGAATGAATTAGAATGGATCGTATGAATTAGAATGGATCGTACGAAGGAATTAGAATGGATCGTATGAATGAATTAGATTGGATCGTATTAATGAATTTGAATGGATCGTATGAATGAATTAGATTGGATCGTATGAATGAATTAGAATGGATCTTGCGAATGAATTAGAATGGATCGTACGAATGAAATAGAATGGATTGTATGAATGAATTAGAATAGATCGTGCGAATGAATTAGAATGGATCGTACGAATGAATTAGAATGGATCATATGAATGAATTAGAATGGATCGTATGTATGAATTAGAATGGATCGTGCGAATGAATTAGAATGGATCGTATGAATGAATTAGAGTAGATACATTCGTACGAAGGAATTAGAATGGATCGTACGAATGAATTAGAATGGATTATATGAATGAATTAGAATGGATCGTACGAATGAATTAGAATGGATACATTCGTGCGAATGAATTAGAATGGATTCTACGAATAAATTAGAATGGATCGTACGAATGAATTAGAATAGAATGTACGAATGAATTAGAATGGATCGTACGTCTAATTCATTCGTACGATCCATTCTAATTCATTCATACAATCCATTCAACTTCTTTTGCACGAATGTATCCGTTCTAATTCATTCGTACGATCCATTCTAATTCATTCGTACGACCCTTTTTAATTCATTCGTACGATCTATTCTATTTCATTCGTACAATCCATTCTAATTCATTCATACGATCCAATCTAATTCATTCATACGATCCATTCTAATTCATTCGTACGATCTATTCTATTTCATTCATACGATCTATTCTAATTCGTTTGTACGATCCTTTCTAATTCCTTCGTACGATCCATTCTATTTCATTCGTATGACCCTTTCTAATTCATAAGTACGATCCATTCTAATTCATTCAAATGATCCATTCTAATTCATTCGTACGATCCATTCTAATTCATTCGCACGATCCATTCTAATTCATTCATACGATCCAATCTAATTCATTCATACGATCCATTCTAATTCATTCGCACGAATGTATCCATTCTAATTCATTCGCACGATCCATTCTAATTCATTCATACGATCCATTCTATTTCATTCGTACGATCCATTCTTACTCATTCGTACGATCCATTCTAATTCATTTGCACGAAGGTATCCATTCTAATTCATTCGTACTATCCATTCTAATTCCTTCGTACGATCTATTCTAATTACTTCGTACGATCCATTCTAATTCATTCGTACGATCCATTCTAATTCATTCGTATGATCCAATCTAATTCCTTTGTATGATCCATTATAATTCATTCGTACGGTATGATTCATTCTAATTCATTCGTACGATTCATTCTAATTCAATCCATTCTAATTCATTCGTACGATCCATTCTAATTCATTCGTACGATCCATTCTAATTCATTCGTACGATTCATTCTAATTCAATCCATTCTAATTCATTCGTACGATCCATTCTTACTCATTCATACGATCCATTCTAATTCATTCGCACGAATGAATCCATTCTAATTCATTCGTATGATCCATTCTAATTCATTCGCATGAATGTATCCATTCTAATTCATTCATACGATCCATTCTATCTCATTCGTACAATCCATTCTATATCATTCGTACGATCCATTCTAATTCATTCGCACGATCCATTCTAATTCATTCGCATGATCCATTCTAATTCATTCGTACGATCGATTCTAATTCATTCATACGATCCATTCTAATTCATTCGCACGAATGTATCCATTCTAATTCATTCGTACGATCCATTCTAATTCATTCGTACGATCCATTCTTACTCATTCGTATGATCCATTCTAATTCATTCATACGATCCAATCTAATTCATTCATACGATCCATTCTAATTCATTCGCACAATCTATTCTAATTCATTCATACGATCCATTCTAATTTATTCGCACGATCCATTCTAATTCATTCATACGATCAATTCTAATTCATTCATATGATCCATTCTAATTCATTCGCACGTTCCATTCTTACTCATTCGTACGATCCATTCTAATTCATTCGTACTATCTATTCTAGTTCATTCATACGATCCATTCTATTTCATTCGTACGATCCATTCTTACTCATTCGTACGATCCATTCTAATTCATTTGCACGAAGGTATCCATTCTAATTCAGTCGTACTATCCATTCTAATTCATTCGCACGAGCCATTCTAATTCACTCAAACGATCCATTCTAATTCATTCATATGATCCATTCTAATTCATTCGCACAAATGTATCCATTCTAATTCATTCGTACGATCCATTCTAATTCATTTGTACGAATGTATCCACTCTAATTCATTCATACGATCCATTCTAATTCATTCGCACGAGTGTATCCATTCCAATTCATTCGTACGATCCATTCTAATTCATTCGCACAATCTATTCTAATTCATTCGTACGATCAATTCGAATTCATTAGCATGATCCATTCTAATTCATTCGTACGATCTATTCTATTTCATTCGTACAATCCATTCTTACTCAATCGTATGATCCATTCTAATCCATTCGCACAATCTATTCTAATTCATTCGTACGATCCATTCTATTTCATTCGTACGATCCATTCTAATTCATACGATCCATTCTATTTCATTCATACGATCCATTTTAATTCATTCGCACGATCCATTCTAATTCATTCATACGATCCATTCTAATTCATTCGTACGATCCATTCTAATTTCTTCGTATGATCTATTCTAATTCCTTCGTACGATCCATTCTAATTCCTTCGTACGATCCATTCAAATTCATTCGCACGAATCTATCCATTCTAATTCATTCGTACGATCCATTCTAATTCATTCGCACGATCCATTCTAATTCATTAATACGATCCAATCTAATTCATTCATACGATCTATTCTAATTCATTCGCACGAATATATCCTTTCTAATTCATTCGTACGATCCATTCTAATTCATTCGCACAATCTATTCTAATTCATTAGTACGATCCATTCTAATTCATTCGTACGATCCATTCTAATTCACTAGCACGATCCAAATTCATTTATCCGTACGATCTATTCTATTTCATTCGTACGATCCATTCTTATCGCACGATCCATTCTAATTCATTCGCACGATCCATTCTCCATTCTAATTCCTTCGTACGATCCATTCTAATTCCTTCGTATCCATTCTAATTCACTCATACGATCCATTCTAATTCATTCATACGATCCATTCTAATTCATTCGCATGAATGTATCCATTCTAATTCATTCGTACGATCCATTTTAATTCATTCGCACAATCTATTCTAATTCATTCATACGATCCATCCTAATTCATTCGCACGAATGTATCCATTCTAATTCATTCGTACAATCCATTCTATTTCATTCGTACGATCCATTCTTACTCATTCCTACGATCCATTCGTATCCATTCTAATTCATTTGTACGATCTATTCTAATTCATTCGTACGATCCATTCTAATTCATTCGCACAATCCATTCTAATTCATTCATACTCATACGATCCATTCTAATTCATTCGCACGAATGTATCCTTTCTAATTCATTCGTACGATCCATTCAAATTCATTCGCACAATCTATTCTAATTCATTCGAACGATCCATTCTAAGTCATTCGTACGATCCATTCTAATTCATTCGTACGATCCATTCTAATTCATTCGTACAATCCATTCTAATTCTTTTGCACGAATGTATCGTGCGAATGAATTAGAATGGATCGTGCGAATGAATTAGAATGGATCGTACGAATGAAATAGAATGGATCGTATGAATTAGAATGGATCGTACGAATGAAATAGATTCGTATGAAGGAATTAGAATGGATCGTACGAAGGAATTAGAATGGATAGTACGAATGAATTAGAATGGATACCTTCGTGCAAATGAATTAGAATGGATCGTACAAATGAGTAAGAATGGATCGTACGAATCAAATAGAATGGATCGTATGAATGAATTAGAATGAATCGTGTGAAAGAATTAGAATGGATTGTACGAATGAATTAGAACGGATCGTATGAATGAATTTAAATGGATCATACGAATGAATTAGAATGGATCGTACGAATGAATTAGAATGGATACATTCGTGCGAATGAATTAGAATGGATCGTATAAATGAATTAGATTGGATCGTATGCATGAATTAGAATGGATCGTGCGAATGAATTAGAATGGATCGTACGAATGAATTAGAATGGATCGAACGAATGAATTAGAATGGATACATTCGTGCAAAAGAATTAGAATGGATTGTATGAATGAATTAGAATGGATCGTGTGAATGAATTAGAATGGATCGTACGAATGAATTAAAATGGATACATTCGTGCGAAAGAATTAGAATAGATCGTATGAATGAATTAGAATGGATCGTATGAATGAAATAGAATGGATCGTACGAATGAATTAGAATGGATCGTGCGAATGAATTAGAATGGATCGTACGAATGAATTAGAATGGATCGTACGAAGGAATTAGAATGGATCGTACGAATGAATTAGAATAGATCGTACGAATGAATTAGAATGGATACGAATGGATCATACGAATGAGTAAGAATGGATCGTACGAATGAAATAGAATGGATCGTACGAATGAATTAGAATGGATTGAATTAGAATGAATCGTACGAATGAATTAGAATGGATCGTACGAATGAATTAGAATGGATCGTACGAATGAATTAGAATGGATTGAATTAGTATGGATCGTACAATAAGAATGGATCGTACGAATGAAATAGAATAGATCGTATGGATAAATGAATTTGGATCGTACGAATGAATTAGAAAGGATATATTCGTGCGAATGAATTAGAATAGATCGTATGAATGAATTAGATTGGATCGTATTAATGAATTAGAATGGATCGTGCGTATGAATTAGAATGGATCGTACGAATGAATTAGAATGGATAGATTCGTGCAAATGAATTTGAATGGATCGTACGAAGGAATTAGAATGGATCGTACGAAGGAATTAGAATAGATCATACGAAGAAATTAGAATGGATCGTACGAATGAATTAGAATGGATCGTATGAATGAATTAGAAAGGATCGTGCGAATGAATTAAAATGGATCGTATGAATGAAATAGAATGGATCGTATGAATTAGAATGGATCGTACGAATGAAATAGAATGGATCGTACGAATGAATTAGAATAGATTGTGCGAATGGATTAGAATGGATCATACGATTGAGTAAGAATGGATTGTACGAATGAAATAGAATAGATCGTAAGAATGAATTAGAATGGATCATGCTAATGAATTAGAATAGATCGTACGAATGAATTAGAATAGATTGTGTGAATGAATTAGAATGGATCGTACGAATGAATTGGAATGGATACATTCGTGCGAATGAATTAGAATGGATCGTATGAATGAATTAGAGTGGATACATTCGTACAAATGAATTAGAATAGATCGTACGAATGAATTAGAATGGATACATTCGTGCGAATGAATTAGAATGGATCTTATGAATGAATTAGAATGGATCGTTTGAGTGAATGCGAATGGATCGTGCGAATGAATTAGAATGGATTGTACGAATGAATTAGAATGGATCATACGAATGAATTAGAATGGATACATTCGTGCGAATCCATTCTATTTCATTCGTACGATCCATTCTAATTCATTCGCACGATCCATTCTAATTCATTCATACGATCCATTCTAATTCATTCGTACGATCCATTCTATTTCCTTCGTACGATCCATATTCTAATTCTAATTCATTCATACGATCCATTCTAATTTATTCGCACGATCCATTCTAATTCATTCGTACGATCCATTCTAATTTATTCGCACAATCTATTCTAATTCATTCGAACGATCCATTCTAATTCATTCGTACGATCCATTCTAATTCATTCGTACGATCCATTCTAATTCATTCGCACGATCCATTCTAATTCATTCGCACGATCCATTCTAATTCATTAGCACGATCCATTCTAATTCATTCGTACGATCCATTCTAATTCTTTATACGATCCTATCTAATTCATTCATACGATCCATTCTAATTCTTTCGCACGAATGTATCCATTCTAATTCATTCACACAATCTATTCTAATTCATTCGTACGATCAATTCTAATTCATTAGCATGATCCATTCTAATTCATTCGTACGATCTATTCTATTTCATTCGTACAATCCATTCTAATTCATTTGTACGATCCATTCTAATTCATTCGCACTATCCATTCTAATTCATTCGTACGATCCATTCTAATTCATTCGTACGATCCATTCTAATTCATTCGCACAATCTATTCTAATTCATTCGTACGATCCATTCTAATTCATTCATACGATCCATTCTAATTCATTCGCACGATCCATTCTAATTCATTCGTACGATCCATTCTAATTCATTCATACGATCCATTCTAATTCATTCGTACGATCCATTCTAATTCATTCATACGATCCATTCTAATTCATTCGCACAATCTATTCTAATTCATTCGTAGGATCCATTCTAATTCATTACTATGATCCATTCTAATTCATTCATACGATCCATTCTAATTCATTCGTACGATCCATTCTAATTCATTCGTACGATCCATTCTATCTCATTCGTACAATCCATTCTATTTCATTCGTACGATCCATTCTAATTCATTCGCACGATCCATTCTAATTCATTCGCATGATCCATTCTAATTCATTCGTACGATCCATTCTAATTAGAATAGATCGTATGAATGAATTAGATTGGATCGTATTAATGAATTAGAATGGATCGTGCGAATGAATTAGAATGGATCGTACGAAGGAATTAGAATAGATCGTACGAAGTAATTAGAATGGATAGTACGAATGAATTAGAATGGATACCTTCGTGCAAATGAATTAGAATGGATCGTTTGAATGAGTAAGAATGGATCGTACGAATGAAATAGAATGGATCGTATGAATGAATTAGAATGGATCGTGCGAATAAATTAGAATGGATCGTACGAATGAATTAGAATAGATTGTGCGAATGAATTAGAATGGATCGTACGAATGAATTAGAATGGATCGTACGAATGAATTAGAATGGATCGTATGCATGAATTAGAATGGATCGTGCGAATGAATTAGAATGGATCGTACGAATGAATTAGAATGGATCGTACGAAGGAATTAGAATGGATCGTACGAATGAATTAGAAAGGATACATTCGAATTCATTTGTACGATCCATTCTAATTCCTTCGTACGATCCATATTCTAATTCATTCGCACGATCCATTCTAATTCATTCGCACGATCCATTCTAATTCATTCATACGATCCATTCTAATTCATTCACACAATCCATTCTAATTCATTCTAATTTATTCGTAAGTGAGTGGATCGTGTTTTTTCGTGCTAATGAATTAGAATGGATCGTACGAATGAATTAGAATGGATACATTCGTGCGAAAGAATTAGAATGGATCGTATGAATGAATTAGATTGGATACATTCGTGCAAATGAATTAGAATGGATACATTCATGGGAATGAATTAGACTGGATCGTACAAAGGAATTAGAATGGATCATACGAATGAAATATAATGGGTCGTACAAAGGAATTAGGATGGATCGTACGAATGAATTAGAATGGATCGTACGAATGAATTAGAATGGATCGTACGATTGAATTAGAATGAATCGTACGAATGAATTAGAATGGATCGTATGAATGAATTAGAATGGATCGTACGAATGAATTAGAATGGATTGAATTAGAATGAATCGTACGAATGAATTAGAATGAATCATACCGTACGAATGAATTAGAATGGATCATACGAAGGAATTAGAATGGATCGTGCGAATGAATTCGAATGTATCCATTCTAATTCATTCGCACGATCCATTCTAATTCATTCATACAATCTATTCTAATTCTTTTGCACGAATGTATCCATTCTAATTCATTCGTACGATCCATTCTAATTCATTCGTACTATCCATTCTAATTCATTAATACGATCCAATCTAATTTATTCATACGATCTATTCTAATTCATTCGCACGATCTAATCTATTTCATTCGTACAATCCATTCGATTTCATTCGTACGATCCATTCTAATTCATTCGTAGGATCCATTCAAATTCATCCATACGATCCATTCTAATTCATTCGTACGATCCATTCTAATTCATTCGCACAATCTATTCTAATTCATTCGTACGATCCATTCTAATTCATTCGCACGATCCATTCTAATTCATTCATACGATCCATTCTATTTCATTCGTACGATCCATTCTTACTCATTCGTACGATCCATTCTAATTCATTTGCACGAAGGTATCCATTCTAATTCATTCATACTATCCATTCTAATTCCTTCGTACGATCCATTCTAATTCCTTCATACGATCCATTCTAATTCATTCGTACGATCCATTCTAATTCATTCGTACAATCCATTCTAATTCATTCGCACGATCCATTCGCATTCACTCAAACGATCCATTCTAATTCATTCATATGATCCATTCTAATTCATTCGCATGATTGTATCCATTCTAATTCATTCTTATGATCCATTCTTATTCATTTGTACGAATGTATCCACTCTAATTCATTTATACAATCCATTCTAATTCATTTATAAGATCCTATCTAATTCATTCATACGATCCATTCTAATTCTTTCGCACGAATGTATCCATTCTAATTCATTCACACAATCTATTCTAATTCATTCGTACGATCAATTCTAATTCATTAGCATGATCCATTCTAATTCATTCGTACGATCTATTCTATTTCATTCGTACAATCCATTCTAATTCATTTGTACGATCCATTCTAATTCATTCGCACTATCCATTCTAATTCATTCGTACGATCCATTCTAATTCATTCGTACGATCCATTCTAATTCATTCGCACAATCTATTCTAATTCATTCGTACGATCCATTCTAATTCATTCATACGATCCATTCTAATTCATTCGCACGATCCATTCTAATTCATTCGTACGATCCATTCTAATTCATTCATACGATCCATTCTAATTCATTCGTACGATCCATTCTAATTCATTCATACGATCCATTCTAATTCATTCGCACAATCTATTCTAATTCATTCGTAGGATCCATTCTAATTCATTACTATGATCCATTCTAATTCATTCATACGATCCATTCTAATTCATTCGTACGATCCATTCTAATTCATTCGTACGATCCATTCTATCTCATTCGTACAATCCATTCTATTTCATTCGTACGATCCATTCTAATTCATTCGCACGATCCATTCTAATTCATTCGCATGATCCATTCTAATTCATTCGTACGATCCATTCTAATTAGAATAGATCGTATGAATGAATTAGATTGGATCGTATTAATGAATTAGAATGGATCGTGCGAATGAATTAGAATGGATCGTACGAAGGAATTAGAATAGATCGTACGAAGTAATTAGAATGGATAGTACGAATGAATTAGAATGGATACCTTCGTGCAAATGAATTAGAATGGATCGTTTGAATGAGTAAGAATGGATCGTACGAATGAAATAGAATGGATCGTATGAATGAATTAGAATGGATCGTGCGAATAAATTAGAATGGATCGTACGAATGAATTAGAATAGATTGTGCGAATGAATTAGAATGGATCGTACGAATGAATTAGAATGGATCGTACGAATGAATTAGAATGGATCGTATGCATGAATTAGAATGGATCGTGCGAATGAATTAGAATGGATCGTACGAATGAATTAGAATGGATCGTACGAAGGAATTAGAATGGATCGTACGAATGAATTAGAAAGGATACATTCGAATTCATTTGTACGATCCATTCTAATTCCTTCGTACGATCCATATTCTAATTCATTCGCACGATCCATTCTAATTCATTCGCACGATCCATTCTAATTCATTCATACGATCCATTCTAATTCATTCACACAATCCATTCTAATTCATTCTAATTTATTCGTAAGTGAGTGGATCGTGTTTTTTCGTGCTAATGAATTAGAATGGATCGTACGAATGAATTAGAATGGATACATTCGTGCGAAAGAATTAGAATGGATCGTATGAATGAATTAGATTGGATACATTCGTGCAAATGAATTAGAATGGATACATTCATGGGAATGAATTAGACTGGATCGTACAAAGGAATTAGAATGGATCATACGAATGAAATATAATGGGTCGTACAAAGGAATTAGGATGGATCGTACGAATGAATTAGAATGGATCGTACGAATGAATTAGAATGGATCGTACGATTGAATTAGAATGAATCGTACGAATGAATTAGAATGGATCGTACGAATGAATTAGAATGGATCGTACGAATGAATTAGAATGGATTGAATTAGAATGAATCGTACGAATGAATTAGAATGAATCATACCGTACGAATGAATTAGAATGGATCATACGAAGGAATTAGAATGGATCGTGCGAATGAATTCGAATGTATCCATTCTAATTCATTCGCACGATCCATTCTAATTCATTCATACAATCTATTCTAATTCTTTTGCACGAATGTATCCATTCTAATTCATTCGTACGATCCATTCTAATTCATTCGTACGATCCATTCTAATTCATTAATACGATCCAATCTAATTTATTCATACGATCTATTCTAATTCATTCGCACGATCTAATCTATTTCATTCGTACAATCCATTCGATTTCATTCGTACGATCCATTCTAATTCATTCGTAGGATCCATTCAAATTCATCCATACGATCCATTCTAATTCATTCGTACGATCCATTCTAATTCATTCGCACAATCTATTCTAATTCATTCGTACGATCCATTCTAATTCATTCGCACGATCCATTCTAATTCATTCATACGATCCATTCTATTTCATTCGTACGACCCATTCTTACTCATTCGTACGATCCATTCTAATTCATTTGCACGAAGGTATCCATTCTAATTCATTCATACTATCCATTCTAATTCCTTCGTACGATCCATTCTAATTCCTTCATACGATCCATTCTAATTCATTCGTACGATCCATTCTAATTCATTCGTACAATCCATTCTAATTCATTCGCACGATCCATTCGCATTCACTCAAACGATCCATTCTAATTCATTCATATGATCCATTCTAATTCATTCGCATGATTGTATCCATTCTAATTCATTCTTACGATCCATTCTTATTCATTTGTACGAATGTATCCACTCTAATTCATTTATACAATCCATTCTAATTCATTCGCACGAATGTATCCATTCCAATTCATTCGTATGATCCATTCTAGTTCATTCGCACAATCTATTCTAATTCATTCGTACGATCAATTCTACTTCATTAGCATGAATCGTACGAATGAATTAGAATGGATCGTACGAAGGAATTAGAATGGATCGTACGAATGAATTAGAAAGGATACATTCGAATTCATTCGTACGATCCATTCTAATTCCTTCGTACGATCCATATTCTAATTCATTCGCACGATCCATTCTAATTCATTCGCACGATCCATTCTAATTCATTCATACAATCCATTCTTATTCATTCACACAATCCATTCTAATTCATTCTAATTTATTCGTATGTGAGTGGATCGTGTTTTTTCGTGCTAATGAATTAGAATGGATCGTTCGAATGAATTAGAATGGATACATTCGTGCGAAAGAATTAGAATGGATCGTATGAATGAATTAGATTGGATCGTATAAATGAATTAGAATGGATCGTGCGAATGAATTAGAATGGATCGTACGAATGAATTAGAATGGATCATATGAATGAATTAGAATGGATCGTACGTATGAATTAGAATGGATCGTGCGAATGAATTAGAATGGATCGTATGAATGAATTAGAGTAGATACATTCGTACGAAGGAATTAGAATGGATCGTACGAAAGAATTAGAATGGATTATATGAATGAATTAGAATTGATCGTACGAATGAATTAGAATGGATACATTCGTGCGAATGAATTAGAATGGATTGTACGAATAAATTAGAATGGATCGTACGAATGAATTAGAATAGATTATACGAATGAATTAGAATGGATCGTACGTCTAATTCTTTCGTACGATCCATTCTAATTCATTCATACAATCCATTCTACTTCTTTTGCACGAATGTATCCATTCTAATTCATTCGTACGATCCATTCTAATTCCTTCGTACGATCCATTCTAATTCCTTCATACGATCCATTCTAATTCATTCCCATGAATGTATCCATTCTAATTGATACGTACGATCCATTCTATTTCATTCGTATGATCCATTCTTACTCATTCGTACAATCCATTCTAATTCATTCTAATTCATTCATATGATCCATTCTAATTCATTCGCACGATCCATTCTAATTCATTCGCACGATCCATTCGTGAGTGGATCGTGTTTTTTCGTGCTAATGAATTAGAATGGATCGTACGAATGAATTAGAATGGATACATTCGTGCGAATGAATTAGAATGGATTGTATGAATGAATTAGAATGGATCGTACGAATGAATTAGAATGGATCGTGCGAATGAATTAGAATGGATCGTGCGAATGAATTAGAATGGATCATATGAATGAATTAGAATTAGAATGGATCGTACGAATGAGTAAGAATGGATCATACGAATGAAATAGAATGGATCGTACGTATCAATTAGAATGGATACATTCATGGGAATGATTAGAATGGATCGTACGAAGGAATTAGAATGGATTGTACGAAGGAATTAGAATGGATCGTACAAATGAATTAGAATGGATACATTCGTGCAAAAGAAGTAGAATGGATTGTATGAATGAATTAGAATGGATCGTACGAATGAATTAGATGTACGATCCATTCTAATTCATTCGTACAACCTATTCTAATTCATTCGTACGATCCATTCTAATTTATTCGTACAATCCATTCTAATCCATTCGCACGAATGTATCCATTCTAATTCATTCGTACGATCCATTCGAATTCATTCATATAAGCCATTCTAATTCATTCGTACGATCCATTCTAATTCCTTCGTACGAATGTATCTATTCTAATTCATTCGTACGATCCATTCTAATTCATTCGCACGATCCATTCTAATTCATACGTACGATCCATTCTAATTCCTTCATATGATCCATTATAATTCATTCGTACGATCCATTCTAATTCATTCGCACGATCTATTCTAATTCATTCATACAATCCATTCTATTTCATTCGTACGATCCATTCTAATTCATTCGCAAGATCCATTCTAATTCATTCATACGATCCAATCTAATTCATTCATACGATCCATTCAAATTCATTAATACGATCCAATCTAATTCATTCATACGATCCATTCTAATTCCTTCGTACGATCCATTCAAATTCATACGATCCATTCTAATTCATTCGTACGATCCATTCTAATTCATTCGTACGATCCATTCTAATTCATTCGTACGATCCATTCTAATTCATTCGCACGATCCATTCTAATTCATTAGCATGATCCATTCTAATTCATTCGTATGATCTATTCTATTTCATTCGTACAATCCATTCTTACTCAATCGTATGATCCATTCTAATCCATTCGCACAATCCATTCTAATTCATTCGTACGATCCATTCTATTTCATTCGTACGATCCATTCTAATTCATACGATCCATTCTATTTCATTCATACGATCCATTTTAATTCATTCGCACGATCCATTCTAATTCATTCATACGATCCATTCTAATTCATTCGTACGATCCATTCTAATTTCTTCGTATGATCTATTCTAATTCCTTCGTACGATCCATTCTAATTCCTTCGTATGATCCATTCAAATTCATTCGCACGAATCTATCCATTCTAATTCATTCGTACGATTCATTCTAATTCAATCCATTCTAATTCATTCGTACGATCCATTCTTACTCATTCGTACGATCCATTCAAATTCATTCGCACGAATGAATCCATTCTAATTCATTCGTATGATCCATTCTAATTCATTCGCATGAATGTATCCATTCTAATTCATTCGTACGATCCATTCTATCTCATTCGTACAATCCATTCTATTTCATTCGTATGATCCATTCTAATTCATTCGTACGATCCATTCTAATTCATTCACATAATCCATTCTAATTCATTCGTACGATCGATTCTAATTCATTCATACGATCCATTCTAATTCATTCGCACGAATGTATCCATTCTAATTCATTCGTACGATCCATTCTAATTCATTCGCACAATCTATTCTAATTCATTCATACGAATGAATTAGAATGGATACATTCGTGCGAAAGAATTAGAATGGATCGTATGAATGAATTAGATTGGATCTTACGAATGAATTAGAATGGATCGTACGAATGAATTAGAATGGATCGTATGAATGAATTAGAATGGATCGTGCGAATGAATTAGAATGGATCGTGCGAATGAATTAGAATGGATCGTACGAATGAATTAGAATGGATCACGCGAATGAATTAGAATGGATCATATGAATGAATTAGAATGGATCGTATGAATGAATTAGAATGGATCGTGCGAATAAATTAGAATGGATCGTATGAATGAATTAGAATAGATTTTGTGAATGAATTAGAATGGATCATACCGTACGAATGAATTAGAATGGATCATACGAAGGAATTAGAATGGATCGTACGAATGAATTAGAATGGATCGTACGAATGAATTAGAATGGATCGTACGAAGGAATTAGAATGGATCGTACGAAGGAATTAGAATGGATAGTACGAATGAATTAGAATGGATACCTTCGTGCAAATGAATTAGAATGGATCATACGAATGAATTAGAATGGATTGTACGAATGAATTAGAATGGATCGTTTGAATGAATTAGAATGGATCGTACTTATGTATTAGAATGGGTCATACGAATGAAATAGAATGGATCGTACGAAGGAATTAGAAAGGATCGTACAAACGAATTAGAATGGATCGTATGAATGAAATAGAATAGATCGTACGAATGAATTAGACTGGATCGTATGAATGAATTAGATTGGATCGTATGAATGAATTATAATGGATTGTACGAATGAAATAGAATAGATCGTACGAATGAAATAGAATGGATCGTACAAATGAATTAGAATAGATTGTGCGAATGGATTAGAATGGATCATACGATTGAGTAAGAATGGATGGTACGAATGAAATAGAATAGATCGTACGAATGAATTAGAATGGATCGTATGAATGAATTATAATGGATCGTGCGAATGAATTAGAATGGATCGTACGAATGAATTAGAATGGATCGTAAGAATGAATTAGAATTGATCGTAGTAATGAATTAGAATGGATCCTACGAATGAATTAGATTAGATTGTGCGAATGAATTAGAATGGATCTGGATCGTGTATCCATTCTAATTCATTCGTCTGACCCATTCTAATTTATTCGCACGATCCATTCTAATTCATTCGTACGATCTATTCTATTTCATTCGTACAATCCATTCTAATTCATTCATACGATCCAATCTAATTCATTCATATGATCCATTCTAATTCATTCGTACGATCTATTCTATTTCATTTATACGATCCATTCTAATTCGTTTGTACGATCCTTTCTAATTCCTTCGTACGATCCATTCTATTTCATTCGTATGACCCATTCTAATTCATAAGTACGATCCATTCTAATTCATTCAAACGATCCATTCTAATTCATTCGTACGATCCATTCTAATTCATTCGCACGATCCATTCTAATTCATTCATACGATCCAATCTAATTCATTCATACGATCCATTCTAATTCATTCGCACGAATGGATCCATTCTAATTCATTCGCACGATCCATTCTAATTCATTCATACAATCCATTCTAATTCTTTTACACGAATGTATCCATTCTAATTCATTCGTACGATCCATTCTAATTCATTCGTATGATCTATTCTAATCCATTCGTATGATCCATTATAATTCATTCATACGATCCAATCTAATTCATTCGTACGATCCATTCTAATTCATTCGCACGAATGTATCAACTCTAATTCATTCGTACGATCCATTCTAATTCATTCACACATGTACGAATGAATTAGAATAGATACATTTGTGCGAATGAATTAAAATGGATCGTATGAATGAATTAGATTGGATCGTATGCATGAATTAGAATGGATCGTGCGAATGAATTAGAATGGATCGTACGAATGAATTAGAATGGATCGAACGAATGAATTAGAATGGATACATTCGTGCAAAAGAATTAGAATGGATTGTATGAATGAATTAGAATGGATCGTGCGAATGAATTAGAATGGATCGTACGAATGAATTAGAATGGATACATTCATGCGAAAGAATTAGAATAGATCGTATGAATGAATTAGAATGGATCGTATGAATGAAATAGAATGGATCGTACGAATGAATTTGAATGGATCGTGCGAATGAATTAGAATGGATCGTACGAATGAATTAGAATGGATCGTACGAAGGAATTAGAATGGATCGTATGAATGAATTAGAAAGGATATATTCGAATTCATTCGTACGATCCATTCTAATTCCTTCGTATGATCCATATTCTAATTCATTCGCACGATCCATTCTAATTCATTCGCACGATCCATTCTAATTCATTCATACAATCCATTCTAATTCATTCACACAATCCATTCAAATTCATTCTAATTTATTCGTATGTGAGTGGATCGTGTTTTTTCGTGCTAATGAATTAGAATGGATCGTACTAATGAATTAGAATGGATACATTCGTGCGAAAGAATTAGAATGGATCGTATGAATGAATTAGATTGGATCGTATAAATGAATTAGAATGGATCGTACGAATGAATTAGAATGGATCGTGCTAATGAATTAGAATGGATCGTGCGAATGAATTAGAATGGATCGTGCGAATGAATTAGAATGGATCGTACGAATGAATTAGAATGGATCGTTCGAATGAATTAGAATAGATTGTGCGAATGAATTAGAATGGATCGTACGAATGAATTAGAAAGGATACATTCGTGCGAATGAATTAGAATGGATCGTATGAGTGTGAATGAATTAGAATGGATCGTGCGAATGAATTAGAATGGATCGTATTAATGAATTAGAATGGATCGTGCGAATGAATTAGAATGGATCGTACGAATGAGTAAGAATGGATCGTGCGAATGAATTAGAATGGATCATATGAATGAATTAGAATGGATCGTATGAATGAAATAGAATGGATCGTACGAATAAATTAGAATGGATCGTATGAATGAATTAGAATAGATTGTGCGAATGAATTAGAATGGATCGTACGAATGAATTAGAATGGATACATTCGTGCGAATGAATTAGAATGGATCGTATGAATGAATTAGAATCGATCGTACGAATGAATTAGAATGGATCATGCGAATGAATTAGAATGGATCGTGCGAATGAATTAGAATGGATCGTACGAATGAAATAGAATGGATTGTACGAATGAGATAGAATGGATCGTACGAATGAATTAGAATGGATATATTCATGCGAATGAATTAGAATGGATCATACGAATGAATTAGAATGGATTCATTCGTGCGAATGAATTAGAATGGATCGTACCAATGAGTAAGAATGGATCGTACGAATGAATTAGAATGGATTGAATTAGAATGAATCGTACGAATGAATTAGAATGTATAGTACGAATGAATTAGAATGGATACCTTCGTGCAAATGAATTAGAATGGATCGTACGAATGAGTAAGAATGGATCGTACGAATGAATTAGAATGGATTGAATTAGAATGAATCGTACGAATGAATTAGAATGGGTCGTACGAATGAATTAGAATGGATCGTACGAATGAATTAGAATGGATCGTGCGATAAGAATGGATCGTACGAATGAAATAGAATAGATCGTACGGATAAATGAATTTGGATCGTGCTAATGAATTAGAAAGGATCGTACGAATGAATTAGAATGGATCGTACTAATGAATTAGAATAGATTGTGCGAATGAATTAGAATGGATCGTATGAATGAATTAGAAAGGATATATTCGTGCGAATGAATTAGAATAGATCGTATGAATGAATTAGATTGGATCGTATTAATGAATTAGAATGGATCGTGCGAATGAATTAGAATGGATCGTACGAATGAAATAGAATGGATTGTACGAATGAGATAGAATGGATCGTACAAATGAATTAGAATGGATCGTACGAATGAATTAGAATGGATACATTCGTGCGAATGAATTAGAATGGATCGTACGAATGAGTAAGAATGGATCGTACGAATGAAATAGAATGGATCGTATGAATGAATTAGAATGGATCGTGCGAATGAATTAGAATAGATCGTACGAATGAATTAGAATAGATTGTGCGAATGAATTAGAATGGATCGTACGAATGAAATAGGATGGATCGTACGAATGAATTAGAATGGATACATTCGTGCAAAAGAAATAGAATGGATTGTATGAATGAATTAGAATGGATCATACGAATGAATTAGAATGGATACATTCGTGCGAATGAATTAGAATGGATCGTGCGAATGAATTAGAATGGATCGTATGAATGAATTAGAATGGATCGTATGAATGAATTAGAATGGATCGTGCGAATGAATTAGAATGGATCGTGCGAATGAATTAGAATGGATCGTACGAATGAATTAGAATGGATCATATGAATGAATTAGATTGGATCGTATTAATGAATTAGAATGGATCGTACGAATGAATTAGAATAGATCGTACGAATGAATTAGAATGGATACGAATGGATCGTACGAATGAGTAAGAATGAATCGTACGAATGAAATAGAATGGATTGTACGAATGAATTAGAATGGATACATTCGTGCGAATGAATTAGGATGGATCGTATGAATGAATTAGAATAGATTGTGCGAATGAATTAGAATGGATCGTACGAATGAATTAGAATGGATACATTCATGCGAATGAATTAGAATGGATCGTATGAATGAATTAGAATGGATCGTATGAGTGAATTATAATGGATACGAAGGAATTAGAATGGATCGTACGACGGAATTAGAATGGATAATGGATCGTGCGAATGAATTAGAATGGATCGTGCGATAAGAATGGATCGTACGAATGAAATAGAATAGATCGTACGGATAAATGAATTTGGATCGTGCTAATGAATTAGAATGGATCGTACGAATGAATTAGAATGGATCGTACTAATGAATTAGAATAGATTGTGCGAATGAATTAGAATGGATCGTACGAATGAATTAGAAAGGATATATTCGTGCGAATGAATTAGAATAGATCGTATGAATGAATTAGATTGGATCGTATTAATGAATTAGAATGGATCGTGCGAATGAATTAGAATGGATCGTACGAATGAATTAGCATGGATAGATTCGTGCGAATGAATTTGAATGGATCGTACGAAGGAATTAGAATGGATCGTACGAAGGAATTAGAATAGATCATACGAAGAAATTAGAATGGATCGTACGAATGAATTAGAATGGATCGTATGAATGAATTAGAATGGATCGTGCGAATGAATTAAAATGGCTCGTATGAATGAAATAGAATGGATCGTATGAATTAGAATGGATCGTACGAATGAAATAGAATGGATCGTACGAATGAATTA
Source organism: Chamaelirium japonicum (assembly GCA_947650365.1). Classification (NCBI taxonomy): domain Eukaryota; kingdom Viridiplantae; phylum Streptophyta; class Magnoliopsida; order Liliales; family Melanthiaceae; genus Chamaelirium; species Chamaelirium japonicum. The sequence goes on along the minus strand of OX393557.1, from coordinate 317,834 downwards.
GAATAGATTGTGCGAATGGATTAGAATGGATCATACGATTGAGTAAGAATGGATTGTACGAATGAAATATAATAGATCGTACGAATGAATTAGAATGGATCATGCTAATGAATTAGAATTGATCGTACGAATGAATTATAATAGATTGTGCGAATGAATTAGAATGGATCGTACGAATGAATTGGAATGGATACATTCGTGCGAATGAATTAGAATGGATCGTATGAATGAATTAGAGTGGATACATTCGTACAAATGAATTAGAATGGATCATACGAATGAATTTGAATGGATACATTCGTGCGAATGAATTAGAATGGATCGTATGAATGAATTAGAATGGATCGTACGAATGAATTAGAATGGATCGTACGAATGAATTAGAATGGATCATTTGAATGAATTAGAATAGATTGTGCGAATTAATTAGAATAGATCGTACGAATGAATTAGAAAGGATACATTCGTGCGAATGAATTAGAATGGATCGTATGAGTGTGAATGAATTAGAATGGATCATGCGAATGAATTAGAATGGATCGTATTAATGAATTAGAATGGATCGTGCGAATGAATTAGAATGGATCGTACGAATGAGTAAGAATGGATCGTGCGAATGAATTAGAATGGATCATATGAATGAATTAGAATGGATCGTATGAATGAATTAGAATGGATCGTGCGAATAAATTAGAATGGATCGTATGAATGAATTAGAATAGATTGTGCGAATGAATTAGAATGGATCGTACGAATGAATTAGAATGGATACATTCGTGCGAATGAATTAGAATGGATCGTATGAATGAATTAGAATCGATCGTACGAATGAATTAGAATGGATCATGCGAATGAATTAGAATGGATCGTGCGAATGAATTAGAATGGATCGTACGAATGAAATAGAATGGATTGTACGAATGAGATAGAATGGATCGTACGAATAAATTAGAATGGATACATTCATGCGAATGAATTAGAATGGATCATACGAATGAATTAGAATGGATTCATTCGTGCGAATGAATTAGAATGGATCGTAAGAATGAGTAAGAATGGATCATACGAATGAATTAGAATGGATTGAATTAGAATGAATCGTACGAATGAATTAGAATGGATCGTACGAATGAATTAGAATGGATTGAATTAGAATGGATCGTACGATAAGAATGGATCGTACGAATGAAATAGAATAGATCGTACGGATAAATGAATTTGGATCGTGCTAATGAATTAGAATGGATCGTACGAATGAATTAGAATGGATCGTACTAATGAATTAGAATAGATTGTGCGAATGAATTAGAATGGATCGTACGAATGAATTAGAAAGGATATATTCGTGCGAATGAATTAGAATAGATCGTATGAGTGAATTAGATTGGATCGTATTAATGAATTAGAATGGATCGTGCGAATGAATTAGAATGGATCGTACGAATGAAATAGAATGGATTGTACGAATGAGATAGAATGGATCGTACGAATGAATTAGAATGGATACATTCATGCGAATGAATTAGAATGGATCATACAAATGAATTAGAATGGATTCATTCGTGCGAATGAATTAGAATGGATCATACGAATGAGTAAGAATGGATCGTACGAATGAATTAGAATAGATTGAATTAGAATGAATCGTATGAATGAATTAGAATGGATCGTACGAATGAATTAGAATGGATCGTACGAATGAATTAGAATGGATTGAATTAGAATGAATCATACGAATGAATTAGAATGAATCATACCGTACGAATGAATTAGAATGGATCATACGAAGGAATTAGAATGGATCGTACGAATGAATTAGAATGGATCGTACGAAGGAATTAGAATGGATCGTACGAAGGAATTAGAATGGATAGAACGAATGAATTAGAATGGATACCTTCGTGCAAATGAATTAGAATGGATCGTACGAATGAGTTAGAATGGATCGTACGAATGTGCATTCTAATTCATTCGTACTATCCATTCTAATTCCTTCGTACGATCCATTCTAATTCCTTCGTACGATCCATTCTAATTCATTCGTACAATCCATTCTAATTCATTCGTACGATCCATTCTAATTCCTTCGTATGATCCATTCTAATTCATTCGTATGGTATGATTCATTCTAATTCATTCGTACGATTCATTCTAATTCAATCCATTTTAATTCATTCGTACGATCCATTCTAATTCATTCGTACGATCCATTCTAATTCATTCGTACGATTCATTCTAATTCAATCCATTCTAATTCATTCGTACGATCCATTCTTACTCATTCGTACGATCCATTCTAATTCATTCGCACGAATGAATTCATTCTAATTCATTCGTATGATCCATTCTAATTCATTCGCATGAATGTATCCATTCTAATTCATTCGTACGATCCATTCTATCTCATTCGTACAATCCATTCTATTTCATTCGTACGATCCATTCTAATTCATTCGCACGATCCATTCTAATTCATTCGCATGATCCATTCTAATTCATTCGTACGATCGATTCTAATTCATTCATACGATCCATTCTAATTCATTCGCACGAATGTATCCATTCTAATTCATTCGTACGATCCATTCTAATTCATTCGCACAATCTATTCTAATTCATTCATGCGATCCATTCTAATTTATTCGCACGATCCATTCTATTTCATTCATACGATCCATTCTAATTCATTCATATGATCCATTCTAATTCATTCGCACGATCCATTCTTACTCATTCGTACGATCCATTCTAATTCATTCGCACGATCCATTCTAATTCATTAATACGATCCATTCTAATTCATTCGCACGATCCATTCTAATTCATTCACACTCATACGATCCATTCTAATTCATTCGCACGAATGTATCCTTTCTAATTCATTCGTACGATCCATTCTAATTCATTCGCGCAATCTATTCTAATTCATTCGAACGATCCATTCTAATTCATTCGTACGATCCATTCTAATTCATTCGCACGATCCATTCTAATTCATTCGCACGATCCATTCTAATTCATTAGCACGATCCATTCTAATTCATTCGTACGATCCATTCTAATTCATTTATACGATCCAATCTAATTCATTCATACGATCCATTCTAATTCTTTCGCACGAATGTATCCATTCTAATTCATTCGTACGATCCATTCTAATTCATTAGCACGAAAAAACACGATCCACTCACATACGAATAAATTAGAATGAATTTGAATGGATTGTGTGATTGAATTAGAATGAATCGTACGAATGAATTAGAATGGATCGTAGGAATGAAGTAGAATGGATCGTACGAATGAATTAGAATGGATTGAATTAGAATGAATCATACGAATGAATTAGAATGAATCATACCGTACGAATGAATTAGAATGGATCATACGAAGGAATTAGAATGGATCGTACGAATGAATTAGAATGGATCGTACGAAGGAATTAGAATGGATCGTACGAAGGAATTAGAATGGATAGAATGAATGAATTAGAATGGATACCTTCGTGCAAATGAATTAGAATGGATCGTACGAATGAGTTAGAATGGATCATACGAATGTGCATTCTAATTCATTCGTACTATCCATTCTAATTCCTTCGTACGATCCATTCTAATTCCTTCGTACGATCCATTCTAATTCATTCGTACAATCCATTCTAATTCATTCGTACGATCCATTCTAATTCCTTCGTATGATCCATTCTAATTCATTCGTATGGTATGATTCATTCTAATTCATTCGTACGATTCATTCTAATTCAATCCATTTTAATTCATTCGTACGATCCATTCTAATTCATTCGTACGATCCATTCTAATTCATTCGTACGATTCATTCTAATTCAATCCATTCTAATTCATTCGTACGATCCATTCTTACTCATTCGTACGATCCATTCTAATTCATTCGCACGAATGAATTCATTCTAATTCATTCGTATGATCCATTCTAATTCATTCGCATGAATGTATCCATTCTAATTCATTCGTACGATCCATTCTATCTCATTCGTACAATCCATTCTATTTCATTCGTATGATCCATTCTAATTCATTCGCACGATCCATTCTAATTCATTCGTACGATCGATTCTAATTCATTCATACGATCCATTCTAATTCATTCGCACGAATGTATCCATTCTAATTCAGTCGTACGATCCATTCTAATTCATTTGCACAATCTATTCTAATTCATTCATACGATCCATTCTAATTTATTCGCACGATCCATTCTAATTCATTCATACGATCCATTCTAATTCATTCATATGATCCATTCTAATTCATTCGCACGATCCATTCTTACTCATTCGTACGATCCATTCTAATTCATTCGCACGATCCATTCTAATTCATTAATACGATCCATTCTAATTCATTCGCACGATCCATTCTAATTCATTCACACTCATACGATCCATTCTAATTCATTCGCACGAATGTATCCTTTCTAATTCATTCATACGATCCATTCTAATTCATTCGCACAATCTATTCTAATTCATTCGAACGATCCATTCTAATTCATTCGTACGATCCATTCTAATTCATTCGTACGATCCATTCTAATTCATTCGCACGATCCATTTTAATTCATTCGCACAATCCATTCTAATTCATTAGCACGATCCATTCTAATTCATTCGTACGATCCACTCTAATTCATTTATATGATCCAATCTAATTCATTCATACGATCCATTCTAATTCTTTCGCACGAATGTATCCATTCTAATTCATTCGTACGATCCATTCTAATTCATTAGCACGAAAAAACACGATCCACTCACATACGAATAAATTAGAATGAATTAGAATGGTTTGTGTGTATGAATTAGAATGGATCGTATGAATGAATTAGAGTGGATCGTGCGAATGAATTAGAATGGACCGTGCGAATGAATTAGAATGGATCGTGCGAATGAATTAGAATGGATCGTACGAATGAAATAGAATGGATTGTACGAATGAGATAGAATGGATCGTACGAATGAATTAGAATGGATACATTCATGCGAATGAATTAGAATGGATCATACGAATGAATTAGAATGGATTCATTCGTGCGAATGAATTAGAATGGATCGTACGAATGAGTAAGAATGGATCGTACGAATGAATTAGAATGGATTAAATTAGAATGAATCGTACGAATGAATTAGAATGGATCGTACGAATGAATTAGAATGGATCGTACGAATGAATTAGAATGGATTGAATTAGAATGAATCGTACGAATGAATTAGAATGAATCATACCGTACGAATGAATTAGAATGGATCATACGAAGGAATTAGAATGGATCGTACGAATGAATTAGAATGGATCGTACGAATGAATTAGAATGGATCGTACGAAGGAATTAGAATGGATCGTACGAAGGAATTAAAATGGATAGTACGAATGAATTAGAATGGATACCTTCGTGCAAATGAATTAGAATGGATCGTACGAATGAGTAAAAATGGATCGTACGAATGAAATAGAATGGATTGTATGAATGAATTAGAATGGATCGTGCGAATGAATTAGAATGGATCGTACGAATGAATTAGAATAGATTGTGCGAATGAATTAGAATGTATCGTACGAATGAATTAGAATGGATCGTACGAATGAATTAGAATGGATCGTATGAATGAATTAGAATGGATCGTGCGAATGAATTAGAATGGATCGTACGAATAAAATAGAATGGATTCGCACGAATGTATCCATTCTAATTCATTCGTACGATCCATTCTAATTCATTCGTACAATCCATTCTAATTCATTCGCACGATCCATTCGCATTCACTCAAACGATCCATTCTAATTCATTCATATGATCCATTCTAATTCATTCGCACGAATGTATCCATTCTAATTCATTCGTACGATCCATTCTAATTCATTTGTACGAATGTATCCACTCTAATTCATTCATACGATCCATTCTAATTCATTCGCACGAATGTATCCATTCCAATTTATTCGTACGATCCATTCTAATTCATTCGCACAATCTATTCTAATTCATTCGTACGATCAATTCTAATTCATTAGCATGATCCATTCTAATTCATTCGTACGATCTATTCTATTTCATTCGTACAATTCATTCTTACTCAATCGTATGATCCATTCTAATCCATTCGCACAATCTATTGTAATTCATTCGTACGATCCATTCTATTTCATTCGTACGATCCATTCTAATTCATACGATCCATTCTATTTCATTCATATGATCCATTTTAATTCATTCGCACGATCCATTCTAATTCATTCATACGATCCATTCTAATTCATTCGTACGATCCATTCTAATTTCTTCGTATGATCTATTCTAATTCCTTCGTACGATCCATTCTAATTCCTTCGTACGATCCATTCAAATTCATTCGCACGAATCTATCCATTCTAATTCATTCGTACGATCACTTCTAATTCATTCGCACGATCTATTCTAATTCATTAATACGATCCAATCTAATTCATTCATACGATCTATTCTAATTCATTCGCACAAATATATCCTTTCTAATTCATTCGTACGATCCATTCTAATTCATTCGCACAATCTATTCTAATTCATTAGTACGATCCATTCTAATTCATTCGTACAATCTGTTGGGGGTAGCTGAAACTCGCTCAGGAGCTCGATCTCTCTCCCGTGCTCGCCAAATCATCTTGGCAAGGAGCGAGATCCACATTGGGCTGGAGGGGCCCAGGCTCGGTCAGGAGCCCGCCTAGGCTCTACCAGGAGCTCGCCCAAGTTCGCTCAGGAGCTCGCCCTCTCAGCCCGAAAGGAGCTCGCCCCCGAAATGGAGCTGGATGGACACCTTGTATCTGAGTGCAGCTCGCCCCTCCCAGACTCCGCGGGAGCTCGCCCAAATTCGGAAAATGGCTTAGACAAAGAATGTGAAGGAGCTCGCCAAGCTCTCTCAGGAGATCGCCAAGCTCGTTCAGGAGCTCGCCTAAGCTCGTTCCGGAGCTCGCCTAAGCTCGTTCCGGAGCTCGCTCCAGAGATCACCAAGCTCGTTCAGGAGCTCGCCTAAGCTCGTTCCGGAGCTCGCCTAAGCTCGTTCCAGAGCTCGCTCCAGAGCTCGCCAAGCTCGCTCCAGAGCTCGCCCAAGATTGCCCCGACCCCTGTTTATCGAAGAGGTTGCTCCCACGAGGTCCAACTCTTGATAGATATGGACGAAAGGACGGAGCAGTGCCGGGCAAGCTCGCCTTTGCTTCCTCCCTGAGATCGCCCAGACTTGAACATTCCAGAATAGCCACCTGGCCGCGACAGGAAAGATACTCTCCCCCACTCGAATCGCCTGGCAGGCTTGACGATAGGATGTCAGGGCACGAGTACCAAGGACTGTCAAAGCGCGAGTACCAAGGACTGTCAAGGCGCGAGTACCAAGGACGGTCAAGCCCACGCGAACCAGATCGTGGGGGTCTAGAAGGCTCTGGAAGAATCTCCACGTGTCGGGCCACGGTAGGCCGCCTATGGCTATAAATGCTCACCCCCCGGCTCCATAGTACAGGTTCGAATCCCATTTCCCTACCACTTTGGTATACAACAGCTCGCCGTTGTGCTACCGGAACTGACTTGAGCATCGGAGGGTCTGCGCTCCTAAGGGAGCCAGCCGTTCTCACGTTCTCTTCTTTGTCTTGCAGGTGGCTCGCAAGGACCAGCAAAAATCCCCCGAGCATTTGGTGCCGTCTTTGGGACCCGACTGGTTCCTGCGAGAACACCCACGACCACGCGGTCGAACGCCGTCGGCTCTCGTAACCCCAAAGATGGCTCCGGCGACAAGGGGACGCAGGCGGACGAGGGCCCGTATGGGGTCTGTGCACAGCGAACCCCCCGCTGAGACTCCCCAGCCCCTTGTCCCGCTCAGTGACCAGCTCCTGTTGGAGATGTTGGCCACCCAGCGGGCAATGATGGAGGAGTTGACACGCTTGCGTCAGGCCCCGGCGGCGAGCCGGTGTTCGGGCCCATCGAGGGCCGTATCCCTCGCGCGACCTCCCGTCTCGTCGCGCCTACCCACGACCGTCCCAGCTCGGCGGACTTCCCACCCGGAACCCCCGGTTGAGAGGACGGCCGTGCGTGGAGCGAAGGAGACCCTACTCACAAGGTTACAGAAGCTTGTAACCCAGCGGTCTAGCAACCAGGCGACCTCGCGCGCGACCATCCCTCGCCGCCGTAGCCGGAGCGCCGACTCTGACGGGTCGGAGGCGAGGTCTCAAGAGAGGGATCGCGACCCGCACCATCGGTGACGAGGGAAAGAGCCCGCAGTCACTATACCTTCCGAACCTCGAGAGGCAATGGCCTCCCATAGACCAACCGCCACGCTGAAGGGATCCGCGGGCGAGCGGCCAGGAGGCTGCCGATCGGTAGCCCCTGAGGGTCACCGCGGGGTGGATCCGAACCTCCCTCGAGGGAGCGCGCATGGCCGCCTAGGACCTGCGCAGCCGCCTTTGGGAGTTCTCCCCGGGCGCTAGCAGCGATCCAGTGCGCCCGTAGATTTACTGGAGGATCTCGCCGCCTATGGAGGCAGCTCGCCTTTCACCAGCGAGGTCCACAAAGGGGGTTTTCCGCACCATTGGACCCCCCCAAAGTTTGTATTGTTCGACGGGTCCCAGGACCCCGTGGACCATCTCTTGGCCTACAGAAAGCTTCTGTCTTTTCGGGACCAAGACCACGTCTTGTGTCGAGCATTCCCGAGCAGTTTGACTGGCTCGGCTTTGAATTGGTTCCACAAGTTGCCGTCCGGTGTGATCCCCGACTTTCCAACTCTCTCTAGGCTATTCCTGGAGCAGTATCGCTGTAATAGGCAGCCCCCGAAGAGAATCGAGTCTCTATTCACTTTAGCCATGGGAGCTCGTGAAACGCTCCGATGCTTCGCAACGCGATTCCGGAGCGCCTACCTCGCTCTGGAAGACGCGGCGGGCCAAAATCGTACCGTGGTGAGTGCTTTCAGAAGCACCCTCCCCGAGGGGGGCAAGCTTCATGACGCCTTGGTGATCAAGGACCCTCGCACAATGGTTGAATTATTTGCCCTGGTCCAGCAACACATCAAGCTTGAAGATATGGTGCTAGATCGGAAGGGAAAGGCAGGGGAGCAGCGACCTCCTCCGGCTCTGCGACCTCTTGTCGTTAAGGCCGTGGAGAGGAGGGAGGTGCCACTTACGGTACCTTTGCCCGGACCGTCCACAGCTCCTGCAGTACAGCCCGCTGAAGCCCCAGCTGCGGTCGCTGGAAGGCCGGCGAACTGGCGCCTGCCTCTGGGACCCGGGGAGCGGGACTTCACCGTGCTGACCCACTCGCCAGGACAAATCTTCCATCAGATTCGGAATGAGCCTTTCTTCCAGTACCCGCCACCCCTACAGGTCGGAGAGCCCGGCTTTACCGATAACTCGCGGCGGTGCGCTTTTCATCGGAGCCCGGGGCATCACACTAACAGATGCCGGGCTCTGAAGAACCACTTGGAGGATTTGGTCGCCTTGGGACACCTGAACCAATTCATCTCGCCCCCGAGGAGGTTCGAGGTGATTCCAGAACGAGCCCCTCGGGAGGGGGACCGTCCAGGACTCGCGGAGCCCGCCTTACCTCCACCCCCCCCGGGAGGACCGGCGATCTGTCATACCATTAGCGGGCGGCTGAGCGGCCTGAGATCAAGTAATGAAGCGCGTCGGCGAGTAAGGGAGATGGAGCGGGCATAAAAGGTATTTTCCGTCTCGTTAACTCCTGCTTTACTTCGAGCACCGAGGGTGGAAGCCCGCGATTTTCTCTGGTTTTCGGAAGACGACATGACTGGGGTCGTCACGCCCCATAATGACCCCCTCGTCATACGCCTGATGATGGCTAACATCGAGGTGAGGCGAGCTCTGGTCGATTCGGGGAGCGCCGTTGACATCCTTTTTCTGTCGGCCTACCTGCGAATGGGGTTGAGACTTGCCGACTTGTCTCCCTCGACGAGCTTCCTCACTGGATTCACCGGCGAGATCGCCAAAGTAGCGGGAGAGATAACCCTTACCGTGACCGCGGGCCCGGAGGCTCGCCAAGTCCGCTTCGCGGTAGTGGACGGAAGTTCGGCCTTTAATGCCATCCTTGGGCGGCCTTGGCTAAGGCAAATGAAGGCAGTATCTTCACCCAACCATCAGGCCCTCAAATTCCCAACCACGAGCGGGGTTGTGGTTATTCGGGGTGATCAGGTAACCGCTACCAGATACGAGCAGGATGTCCTTCACCTCATGGACATGGAGGTTGCCGAGGCCAAGAGGCCCGCACCCTCCTAGCAATTACCGCCCGCTACGAGCGAGCTCCTGGGGAGCCCACTGAGGGCATCCTCGCCTAAGTCCCCTACTCCATCCTCGGGTGGGAGCGGTGTGGATCTTAAGTTGGAGGAAGGTCGCCTGACGACCCCCAAGAGAGGAAGCTTTCCAGTTGCCGAGCCGCTTCAAGAGGTCGACGTTGGCGGCGAAGAAGGGCCAAGACTTGTTAGTCTTGGGACCTCGTTAACCAAGGGCGAGGTCCTGGCCATAACCAACTTGCTCAGGGAATACCGCGACGTATTCGCCTGGAGCTTTGCGGACATGCCAGGGATTGACCCGGAGGTCGCCTGTCATCGTCTGCACACCATGAAAGAGTTCCCGCCGATCAAGCAGAAAGCTCGGCACATACCTGCTGCGAAGTCCGTTGCAGTAGCGGCAGAGATAGACAAGCTAGAGCGAGCTGGCTTCATCCGCGAGGCGCACTTCCCCGAGTGGATCTCCAATATCGTGGCGGTACCCAAGAAGAGCGGAGCGGTCAGAGTGTGCATTGACTTCTCCGACCTCAATAAGGCATGCCCGAAGGACGGTTTTCCTCTTCCGAGAATAGGCGCGCTGGTCGACGCAGCTGTCGGGTTCCAAGCCTTGTCCTTCATGGATGGATATTCTGGGTATAACCAGATACCTCTCCACGCCGACGATCAGGAGAAGACCGCCTTCTACTCTGGAGCGGGCTACCAGAAGCTATACTGTTATCGAGTGATGCCGTTCGGACTTAAGAACGCTAGAGCGACCTACCAAAGGTTAGTCACTCAGATGTTCAAAGATCAGATCGGCAGAAACGTCGAAGTTTACGTAGACGATCTCCTGGTGAAGAGTCGAGAGCGAGAGGGGCATATTGCCGATCTCCGCGAAACCTTCGAGATACTGAGAAGGTACCAAATGAGGCTAAACCCGGCGAAGTGCGCATTCGGGGTGACTTCTGGGAAATTCCTCGGGTACTTGGTCACCCACAGGGGGATCGAGGCCGACCCTGGGCAAATCCGAGCACTTGTCGAAATGCCTGCACTAAGAACCCGACAGGAAGTCCAGAGGTTGAGCGGGCGAATCGCCGCGCTCAATCGTTTCATCTCCAAGTCCTCGGACAATTGCCGACCTCTTTTCGGGCTGCTGCGAAAAAAAGCGAGCATTTGTTGGGATGAAAAGTGCGAGCATGCCTTCCAGAAGATCAAGGACTACCTGACGAGCCCACCGATCTTAGCGGCACCCACAGAGGGCGCTGAGCTCGGCGTGTACCTTGCGGTCACTGAGAATGCGGTGAGCGGGGTCCTTGTTGTGGAAGAAGCAAAAGTGGAGCAGCCTGTCTACTTTGTAAGCCACACGATGCTTCCCGCCGAGCTCAGGTATCGACCAATCGAGAAGGTCGCATTGGCCTTGGTCCTTACCGCGAGAAAGCTTCACCCCTACTTCTCGGCGCACACTGTCAAGGTCATCACCGAGCACCCTCTGAAGAGCGCGCTCTCCAGACCCTCGGTAGCCGGCAGGCTCTATCGATGGTCCGCCGAGCTCGCCGCCTATGGCTTGGAGTATGTCCCTCGAGTTGCTGTCAAAGGGCAGGCTCTCGCCGATTTCTTGGCGGACTTCCCCATAGATGAACCAGTCCAGTACCAGGAGGATGAGCCAACTGAGGCACACCCTGGGAAGGCGAGGTTCTTGAGTGATCAAGGCAAGCTTCCTCCTGCTAAGCATTCAGAAGAGGCGGGCTGGGAATTATTCGTCGATGGATCCTCCAACGCTTTGGGAGCGGGGATCGGGGTTACGCTGATCGCTCAAGAGGTACTACTTGAGAAATCAGTCCGGCTGGATTTCGCGGCTACCAACAATGAAGCAGAATATGAGGCGCTGCTGGCTGGTCTGGAGCTCGCTCAGGAGGTAGGCGCCAAACGCTTGAAAGTCTTTAGTGATTCCTAGCTAGTTATTTGCCAAATCAATGGGGAGTACGCCTCTCGGGTTGCGAGAATGGCGGGCTACGTGGATCTGGTGAAAGGCAAGGCCGCGGAATTTGAGGAGATCACCTTCGAGCAAATTCCGCGGGCCGATAATAGGCGAGCTGATGCTTTGGCAAACGCCGCCTCCCTGCTGGGAACGTCCGAAGCTCGCCAGATTCTCATTGAGGTACAAACTCAGTCTCGGCTCCAGCTAGCGGAGCCCGCTGTTAACCAAGTTTCTGCCGACGGATCTCCTGGCGGGTGGACCGCTCCCATTCTTCGATTTCTTCAGAAGGGCGAGCTTCCAGAGGGTAAAGAGGAAGCCCGGTGAGTGGAGAAATGCGCTGGACGCTATCTCATTCGCTGGAATCGCCTTTTTCGAAGATCTTTTGGCGGGCCGAATCTTCGCTGCGTCGAGAGCCCGGAGACCGAAGAAGCACTGAATTGCATCCACTCTGGCGAGCTGGGAAACCACGCTGGTGGGCGATCTCTAGCTGCGAAAGTACGAAGGCAAGGATACTGGTGGCCCACTCTGGAGCAAGACGCTTTAAAGGTCGCCCAGAGGTGCATCCAATGCCAGAAGCATGCCACGACGAATCACATGCCCGCAGAAGAACTGCACCCTCTGGCGAGCCCCTGGCCTTTCCAGCAATGGGGGTTGGACATTGTGGGACCTTTCCCTGTGTCAGCCCGGCAGAAGAAATTCATCTTAGTAGCTACGGACTACTTCACCAAGTGGGTGGAAGCGGTCCCGCTAGCTAAGATTGGCAAGAAGCAAGTAAAGGACTTCCTTTGGAAGAATATCTTCTGCCGCTTTGGGCTGCCCCGAGTACTCATCACCGACAATGGTCGTCAGTTCGACAATCGCTTGATCAGAAGTTTTTGTGTTGAGTATGGGGTCGACCTAAGGTTCTCGTTCCCAAGGTACCCTCAAAGCAACGGGCAGGCTGAAGCTACGAACCGTGTAATCCTAGACAACCTCAAGAAAAGGTTGGAAGGAAAGAAAGGACTGTGGGAGCAGGAGCTTGACGGCATGCTATGGGCTTACCATACCACTCCTCGTCGCTCGACCAACGAGTCGCCTTTCAGCCTGACTTACGGATGTGAAGCTGTGCTACCCGTCGAGGCCGAGCTGCCCACTGAAAGAAAGCTCGCGACAGATGAGGTCGATAATAACGCTCTGCTCACCGACTCCCTCGATCAGCTCGAAGAAAGACGAGAGCGCGCGAATCTACACCTCACCGGGTACAGACAAGAAATGAAGCGCGCTTACGACAAAAGAGTCCGCCATCGGGCATTCAAAGCCGGGGACATGGTGATGAGAAAGGTGTTCGCAAATACTCAAGAGCCTAATGCAGGGAAGCTCGCGGCGAACTGGGAAGGCCCCTACATAATACGCGAAGCGCGAGGCTCGGGGGCTTACCAGTTGATGACCGCTGAAGGCGACCTGTTAGAGCGACCTTGGAATGTTTTGCACCTTCGCAAGTTTTACGCATAAGGGGATTTTTGTAAGTTACCTTCTGAGGTTATGAATGAATGATGGGGTTTTCAACAAAGAATTCAACTCGGAGGCTCGCCGCAGCAAGAGCTCGCTTGATCTACAAAGTAGTCCGCCGTTGTGCGGACTTAAAGCAAGACCGGGATCCTCAGAAGCAGCCAGTGGGCGACCTTGAGCTTCCCGGGGCAGTCCGCCGTTGTGCGGACTTAAAGCAAGACCGGGATCCTCAGAGGCAGCCAGTGGGCGACCTTGAGCTTCCAGGGGCAGTCCGCCGTTGTGCGGACTTAAAGCAAGACCGGGATCCTCAGAGGCAGCCAGTGGGTGACCTTGAGCTTCCCGGGGTAGTCCGCCGTTGTGCGGACTTAAAGCAAGACCGGGATCCTCAGAGGCAGCCAGTGGGTGACCTTGAGCTTCCCGGGGCAGTCCGCCGTTGTGCGGACTTAAAGCAAGACCGGGATCCTCAGAGGCAGCCAATGGGCGACCTTGAGCTTCCCGGAGAAGTCCGCTGCCAAGTGGACTCTAAACCTAACCAGAATCCTTCGCGTTCACCTGCCATGAACGGAAGCATCCTGGCACTGGCATACCCCTCGAAGGGCGAGCCCGCCGAACAGGATCATCGAGAGAAATTAACCGGGCAGGGGGCAGCTAGCACTTATTAGTTTTCTTTAAAAATAAAAATGGTTTAAATCTCTGAGTGTAGGGAAGTTTTCGAAATCTTTTGGTTTGCTTATCGTTTTTCGGGCTCAGAGACTAATTGCGTTTTTAGCGAGCATGCCGAGTTTCTCGTTTGCATATACTTTAAAATAAAAAGTTTCAATCGAATTAGCTGCCTCGCCCGGGGTATCACTCTCGAGGTCGTTGCGAACTCCTAGAGCGGACTCGTGAGCAATGCAGAGAAAGATAAGAAACAGAGGCGAGCTCAAAAAAAAGTATCATTCATTATATTGAAAAAAAGGATTACAAGGGTTACAAAGATACAGCCTAGGCTGGGCCCACGCCAGTGCCCTCGTCATCGCCACGTTTCCGCTTTTTCGACCTTTCGGCCTTGTACTTCTCGATGGCATCGAGCGCGCCTTTCCGCAGGAGCTCGTTGAGCTGCGCCTGGAGGCGGCGTTGCTGAGAGTGGAGGTCTTGGAGATGCGTTTCCCTCAGAGACGCGATCTCATCCCTAGAAGCCGCCAACTGACGTTGAAGCTCGGAGATCTCCTTTTGGGCGGCCTCTTCAGCTCGACGGGCCCCTTGCGCATCGGATAGGGCACGGTCGCGGGCGTCCTCAACCGAAGCTAGCGTGGTGGTGAAGGTGGCGGCCCGCTGGCGCAGTTCGTCGACCTCCGTGTTAGAGGAGGCGACCTGCTGGCGCAGCCGGTCTACTTCAGCCCGCAGCTCGCCCGACCGGTCCATTTGGCGAACACGGTGGATGTACTCATCTACTCTCCTCTCCGAGTCATAGAGAGTGTCATCGTAGAGGGCGACAGTGTCACTCGCGACACCAGCGACCTCGTCGGCGAGAGCCCGGCTGACCCGCTCTACCTACGAAAGAGGAAAACAGTCGAGTTAGAAATTAGAACATGGGTTTGGGACAAAGAATTATGAGAGTAATCTTACCTCGAGGAGTCGGTTGATGAGAGTGATGTAGGGAGTCCGGGCGAAGATGTTGTGCCCCAGGATCTCCCGCATGAAGAAAGGGGTGCGCTCGGGGTTGCCAGAGGAGGAGCCCGCCTGGCTCGCCTCGGTGGGAGCAGCTGGAGGGGGCGCAATGATGACAGCAGCGGCGGGCTCGGCCCCTTGAGCACCGGCAACCCCTTCATCGATCGGAGAAGGCACGGCGGCTCCCCCTTGCCCAGGCAAGTCCGGGTCCGAGGCTTCCGAGCTGGAGCACGGAAGGTCGTCCAGGATGGCCCCCAGGTCCGGAGACTAGTAGACCAACCCGCCCAGCTCCGGGAGAGGAGGAACCTCAAGGGGGGCAGCCGCGGGCTCAGGCGCGGGTGCGCTAGGAGCCATAGGCGCGGGCTCGGGCGCGAGCGCGTTGAGAGCAGGCGCGGGTGCGGACTCGGATGTGGGCGCACTGATAGCGGGCTCGGGCGCGGGCTCGAGCGCGTTGAGAGCAGGCGCAGGCGCGGACTCGGATGCGGGCGCGCTGATAGCGGGCTCGGGCGCGGGCTCGGGCGCGAGCTCGGGCGTAGGCGTGGGCTTGGGCGCAGGCGTGCTGGCAGGCGCGGGCTCGGGCGCGCCGGGAGCCGTAGGCGCGGGCTCGGGTGCAGACGCACTTGAAGCGGCCGGCACGGGCTCGGGCGCGGGTGTGCTGGAAATGGCCGGTGCGGGCTCGGCCGAGGGCGCGCTGGGAGCCATAGGCGCGGGTGCGGGAGCGGGCGCACAGAAGTCAGCAGGCACGGGCGCGGGCGCGCTGGGGGCAGTAGGCGCGGGCTCGGGCGCAGGCGCGCTGGGGGCAGTTAGCATGGGCTCGGGCGCGGGCGCGCTGGCAGCAGCAGGCCCGGCCATGGGCGCACCAAAAACGGCGGGCGCAGGCGCAGGCGCGGGCGTGCTGGGTACAAGCGCGGCCAACGTTGATGTCGCGCTCGGAGCAGGCGAAGGGGCTGAGCCGAGCGGAGCCGATCCCTCGAAGGGCGGGGGAGGCCCCGCAGTTGCAGTCGCGGGCTCACCTTCCGAAGCCCGCTCCTCGTCATCGGAGCTGGAGGTCATGCTGAGATCATCGGCTGATCCCAAGCCCGCCTCCGCGAGGGCAGCCTTCCTCCGCTCCTCGACGACTCGTTGGAAGGCTTCACGAGCCTCCCGGATAATGCTGTCCTCCCCCGATGGGCGGGCTGGAGGAGTCTTCTTCTTCCTCGACTTCTTCCGCGAGGCGCCCTCCTCTAGATTCATCACCGCAACAAAGAGTGTTTTAGTCAGGTCGCCAGGGAATCCGCGCATCAGCACTTCAGCCATTGGGGACTCCACTTCCGCCATGCTGAGAAGAAGCTCGACGCGCGGATCCTCGGGCTCGACGAAGGAAATACGACGTCGCCGAGGCTCCGGGACTGGGGCCCTCGAAGGAATAACAGAAAGAGTGGTCGCCTGACCTGGGGCTGCTTCGCGGGCTGGTGGCGGTGGTGGCGCGACATCCTCCTCGTGGAGCATCTCGAGGGTGTCCTTGTCGGCGACCTGAATGGGGGAAGCCCGCTTCTTCCCCTTCCTCGCGGAGGTCCCGGCAGCGGAGGTCGCGGCAGCGGGCCGGGAGACCGCAACTTTCTTTCGCATCACCTTCTGCCGGGTGGTGATGGTTCCGGTCCGGAGATCCTTCCAGAGGAAGGAGAAGTCCGGCGGGAGGACTTTCTCGAGGGTTCGACCCCCGAGGAAGTGCAGAATCGCATCGTCGATCGATTTCTCGCGGGCTGCGGCGATGCACTTCTTCCCCTTCGCCCGATACTCCGCGATCTCCTTGAAGACAGGGAGAGGCGGTCTGCCGGGAATGGAGGGGACGCCGGCTCGAGGACCTCGCCACTCGCCGTCGATCACAAATGGGTACGCTTTCCAGTACCGATCTTTGTTCTCAACGGCGGTGAACGGAAGCACCTCGCCGGAGCGGCCCGTGAGGTAGAACTGACCACAGTCTACCTCGCCGAAGAAGGGCCCCGGTTTGAGGAACCACTTCTTCAGGAGGTAGGCTAGGGGGATCCTCACATTTAGGGCTTCCTCGATGCGAGCAAGCCCATAGAGGACCCCCCACGAGTTTCCCGGAAGCTGGGCGGGGCATAAGCCTGCCAGTTCTAGGAGCTCGCTGGCCAGATGGTTCAGGGGCAGCCGTAGCCCTGACCATAACTGCCCCACGGAAACCACGGTCCCCGAGGGCGGCCTCCCGGAGCTCGGAAGAGGAAGAATGGCGAGCTCTTGGGGAATGCCCACCGCTGTTCGCAGGCTATCGGGGATGGGCGCACCCCCAATAGCATGGAACCAAACAACGGCAGGCTCCTTCGGGGGTGCCTCTTCCCCTGAGCCCGGAGCCCGCACCGAGATAGGGGCGACATCGAGAGGCCCCTCTCGGGAGGACACGGCAGCAGCAGCAGTTGAAGAGGCAGCAGCAGCAGAGGAAGCCATGGGCGAGAGGGCGCTAGCAAGATGCGAGCTAAAAGCAAAGGAGAAAGGGAGAGCTATTTTTCACGCAGCGGTGAAAAATCGCCCCTCGTCCCCTATTTATAGGCAAGTGAAAGGTAGGTAAATCGGGCCGCAGTTAATACTCGAGCGCACCCAACGAGGCGACACGCCGACAATTGAAGCGACAGCTCACCGTTCTCCAATCAGGCAGTGCCACGTGGACCACGCGTGGAAAAAGCTGCGCCGGCGCTGACACTATCATTTACTGACAAAAAAAGGAACAAATGAGGAGGAGACACATGTCTCGTGCCGATCGGGATCTCATGATGAGATTCGTTGAATCGATATCGAGCCTCGCACCGCATTTAAGATGAAGTGACCGTTGGAGATTTGGAGCGATACCCCAGTCACAAGATCGCTCACGGCTGGAGCCCACAGCTCGCCCGACGCAGACCCTGACCGCGTGTGACGAGCTCGCACCGGAAGGAGATCGCTCGTGGCTGACGCCCCCGGCCCGCCCAGCGTTTGTGAAATACTGGGAGTCAAAGCTCTCGACGCAGATCGCCCACGGCTGGAGCCCGCAGATCGCCCGACGCAAACCCTGACCGCGTGTGACAAGCTCGCACCGGAAGGAGATCGCTCGCGGCTGATGCTCCCGGCCCGCCCAGCGTTTGTGAAATACTGACAGTCAAAGCTCTCGGCGCAGATCGCTCACGGCTGGTGCCCGCGGCTCACCCGGCGAGGGTTGCAAAAGCATGGTCCTTGAGGTCTCACTAAGGAGAGATAGCTCGGGTACAGAAGCTCGCCCATAGTCCACCCCCATTGAGACTCCTGAGCAAGCGTCGAAGTCTCCTTAGTCGCTCCCTCAGGAGGGGGTAATATTGGGGGTAGCTGAAACTCGCTCTGGAGCTCGATCTCTCTCCCGTGCTCGCCAAATCATCTTGGCAAGGAGCGAGATCCACATTGGGCTGGAGGGGCCCAGGCTCGGTCAGGAGCCCGCCTAGGCTCTACCAGGAGCTCGCCCAAGTTCACTCAGGAGCTCGCCCTCTCAGCCCGAAAGGAGCTCGCCCCCGAAATGGAGCTGGATGGACACCTTGTATCTGAGTGCAGCTTGCCCCTCCAAGACTCCGCGGGAGCTCGCCCAAATTCGGAAAATGGCTTAGACAAACAACGTGAAGGAGCTCGCCAAGCTCTCTCAGGAGATCGCCAAGCTCGTTCAGGAGCTCGCCTAAGCTCGTTCCAGAGCTCGCCTAAGCTCGTTCCAGAGCTCGCTCCAGAGATCGCCAATCTCGTTCAGGAGCTCGCCTAAGCTCGTTCCGGAGCTCGCCTAAGCTCGTTCCGGAGCTCGCTCCAGAGCTCGCCCAAGATCGCCCCGACCCCTGTTTATCGAAGAGGTTGCTCCCACGAGGTCCAACTCTTGATAGATATGGACGAAAGGATGGAGCAGTGCCGGGCAAGCTCGCCTTTGCTTCCTCCCTGAGATCGCCCAGACTTGAACATTCCAGAATAGCCACCTGGCTGCGACAGGAAAGATACTCTCCCCCACTCGAATCGCCTGGCAGGCTTGACGACAGGATGTCAGGGCGCGAGTACCAAGGACTGTCAGGGCGCGAGTACCAAGGACGGTCAAGCCCACGCGAACCAGATCGTGGGGGTCTAGAAGGCTTTGGAAGAATCTCCACGTGTCGGGCCACGGTAGGCCGCCTATGGCTATAAATGCTCACCCCCCGGCTCCATAGTACAGGTTCGAATCCCATTTCCCTACCACTTTGGTATACAACAGCTCGCCGTTGTGCTACCGGAACTGACTTGAGCGTCGGAGGGTCTGCACTCCTAAGGGAGCCAGCCGTTCTCACGTTCTCTTCTTTGTCTTGCAGGTGGCTCGCAAGGACCAGTGAAAATCCTCCGAACACAATCCATTCTAATTCATTAGCACGATCCAAATTCATTTATCCGTAAGATCTATTCTATTTCATTCGTACGATCCATTCTTATAGCAATTCCATTCTAATTCATTCACACGATCCATTCTCCATTCTAATTCCTTCGTACGAACCATTCTAATTCACTCAAACGATCCATTCTAATTCACTCAAACGATCCATTCTAATTCATTCATACGATCCATTCTAATTCATTCGCATGAATGTATCCATTCTAATTCATTCGTATGATCCATTCTAATTCATTCGCACAATCTATTCTAATTCATTCATACGATCCATCCTAATTCATTCGCACGAATGTATCCATTCTAATTCATTCGTACAATCCATTCTATTTCATTCGTACGATCCATTCTTACTCATTCGTACGATCCATTCGTATCCATTCTAATTCATTCGTACGATCTATTCTAATTCATTCGTACGATCCATTCTAATTCATTAATACGATCCAATCTAATTCATTCATACGATCCATTCTAATTCATTCGTACGATCCATTCTAATTCATTCGCACGATCCATTCAAATTCATTCGTACGATCCATTCTAATTCATTCGCACAATCTATTCTAATTCATTCGTACGATCCATTCTAATTCATTCGTACGATCCATTCTAATTCATTCGCACAATCTATTCTAATTCATTCGTACGATCCATTCTAATTCATTCGTACGATCCATTCTAATTCATAAGTACGATCCATTCTATTTCATTCGTACGATCCATTCTAATTCATTCATACGATCCTTTCTAATTCCTTCGTACAATCCATTCTAATTCATTCGAATGAATGTATCCATTCTAATTCATTCGTACGATCCATTCTAATTCATTCATATAATCCATTCTAATTCATTCGTACGATCCATTCTAATTCCTTCGTACGAATGTATCTACTATAATTCATTCATACGATCCATTCTAATTCATTCGCACGATCCATTCTAATTCATACGTACGATCCATTCTAATTCATTCATATGATCCATTCTAATTCATTCGTACGATCCATTCTAATTCATTCGCACGATCTATTCTAATTCATTCATACAATTCATTCTATTTCATTCGTACGATCCATTCTAATTCATTCGCAAGATCCATTCTAATTCATTCATACGATCCAATCTAATTCATTCATACGATCCATTCAAATTCATTAATACGATCCAATCTAATTCATTCATACGATCCAATCTAATTCCTTCGTACGATCCATTCTAATTCATAAGATCCATTCTAATTCATTCGTACGATCCATTCTAATTCATTCGTACGATCCATTCTAATTCATTCGTACGATCCATTCTAATTCATTCATACGATCCAATCTAATTCATTCATACGATCCATTCAAATTCATTAATACGATCCAATCTAATTCATTCATACGATCGTATGAATGAATTAGATTGGATCGTATTAATGAATTAGAATGGATCGTGCGAATGAATTAGAATGGATCGTACAAATGAATTAGAATGGATAGATTCGTGCGAATGAATTTGAATGGATCGTACGAAGGAATTTGAATGGATCGTACGAAGGAATTAGAATGGATCGTATGAATGAATTAGAATGGATACATTCGTACCAATGAATTAGAATGGATCTTACGAATGAGTAAGAATGGATCGTACGAATGAAATAGAATGGATTGTACAAATGAATTAGAATGGATTCATTCGTGCGAATGAATTAGAATGGATCGTACGAATGAATTAGAATGGATCGTACGAATGAATTAGAATGGATCGTGTGAAAGAATTAGAATGGATTGTATGAATAAATTAGAATGGATCGTATGAATGAATTAGAATGGATCGTACGAATGAATTAGAATGGATCGTACGAATGAATTAGAATGGATACATTCGTGCGAATGAATTAGAATGGATCATACGAATGAGTAAGAATGGATCGTACGAATGAAATAGAATGGATTGTACGAATGAATTAGAATGGATCGTACGAATGAATTAGAATAGATTGTATGAATGAATTAGAATGGATACATTCGTGCGAATGAATTAGAATGGATCGTACGAATGAATTAGAATAGATCGTGCGAACGAATTAGAATGGATCGTACGAATGAATTAGAATAGATTGTGCGAATGAATTAGAATGGATCGTATGAATGAATTAGATTATGATCCATTTTATTTCATTCGTATGATTCATTCTAATTCATTCGTACGATTCATTCTAATTCAATTCATTCTAATTCATTCGTACGATCCATTCTAATTCATTCGTACGATTCATTCTAATTCAATCCATTATAATTCATTCGTACGATCCATTCTTACTCATTCGTACGATCCATGGATCATACGATTAAGTAAGAATGGATGGTACGAATGAAATAGAATAGATCGTATGAATGAATTAGAATGGATCATGCTAATGAATTAGAATGGATCGTTCGAATGAATTAGAATAGATTGTGCAAATGAATTAGAATGGATCGTACGAATGAATTAGAAAGGATACATTCGTGCAAATGAATAAGAATGGATCGTATGAGTGAATTAGAATGGATTGAATTAGAATGAATCGTACGAATGAATTAGAATGAATCATACCGTACGAATGAATTAGAATGGATCGTACGAATGAATTAGAATGGATTGAATTAGAATGAATCGTACGAATGAATTAGAATGAATCATACCGTACGAATGAATTAGAATGGATCATACGAAGGAATTAGAATGGATCGTACGAATGAATTAGAATGGATCGTACGAATGAATTAGAATGGATCGTACGAAGGAATTAGAATGGATCGTACGAAGGAATTAGAATGGATAGTACGAATGAATTAGAATGGATACCTTCGTGCAAATGAATTAGAATGGATCGTACGAATGAGTAAGAATGGATCGTACGAATGAAATAGAATGGATCGTATGAATGAATTAGAATGGATCGTGCGAATGAATTAGAATGGATCGTACGAATGAATTAGAATGGATCGTACGAATGAATTAGAATGGATCGTACGAATGAATTAGAATGGATCGTACGAATGAATTAGAATGGATCGTATGAATGAATTAGAATGGATCGTGCGAATGAATTAGAATGGATCGTACGAATGAAATAGAATGGATTCGCATGAATGTATCCATTCTAATTCATTCGTACGATCCATTCTAATTCATTTGTACAATCCATTCTAATTCATTCGCACGATCCATTCGCATTCACTCAAACGATCCATTCTAATTCATTCATATGATCCATTCTAATTCATTCGCACGAATGTATCCATTATAATTCATTCGTACGATTCATTCTAATTCATTTGTACGAATGTATCCACTCTAATTCATTCATACGATCCATTCTAATTCATTCGCACGAATGTATCCATTCCAATTTATTCGTACGATCCATTCTAATTCATTCGCACAATCTATTCTAATTCATTCGTACGATCAATTCTAATTCATTAGCATGATCCATTCTAATTCATTCGTACGATCTATTCTATTTCATTTGTACAATCCATTCTTACTCAATCGTATGATCCATTCTAATCCATTCGCACAATCTATTCTAATTCATTCGTACGATCCATTCTATTTCACTAGTACGATCCATTCTAATTCATACGATCCATTCTATTTCATTCATATGATCCATTTTAATTCATTCGCACGATCCATTCTAACTCATTCATACGATCCATTCTAATTCATTCGTACGATCCATTCTAATTTCTTCGTATGATCTATTCTAATTCCTTCGTACGATCCATTCTAATTCCTTCGTACGATCCTTTCAAATTCATTCGCACGAATCTATCCATTCTAATTCATTCGTACGATCCATTCTAGTTCATTCGCACGATCTATTCTAATTCATTAATACGATCCAATCAAATTCATTCATACGATCTATTCTAATTCATTCGCACGAATATATCCTTTCTAATTCATTCGTACGATCCATTCTAATTCATTCGCACAATCTATTCTAATTCATTAGTACGATCCATTCTAATTCATTCGTACAATCTATTCTAATTCATTAGCACGATCCAAATTCATTTATCCGTACGATCTATTCTATTTCATTCGTACGATCCATTCTTATCGCACGATCCATTCTAATTCATTCGCACGATCCATTCTCCATTCTAATTCCTTCGTACGATCCATTCGAATTCCTTCGTATCCATTCTAATTCACTCATATGATCTATTCTAATTCATTCATACGATCCATTATAATTCATTCGCATGAATGTATCCATTCTAATTCATTCGTACGATCCATTCTAATTCATTCGCACAATCTATTCTAATTCATTCATACGATCCATCCTAATTCATTCGCACGAATGTATCCATTCTAATTCATTCGTACAATCCATTCTATTTCATTCGTACGATCCATTCTTAGTCATTCGTACGATCCATTCGTATCCATTCTAATTCATTCGTACGATCTATTCTAATTCATTCGTACGATCCATTCTAATTCATTAATACGATCCAATCTAATTCATTCATACGATCCATTCTAATTCATTCGTACGATCCATTCTAATTCATTCGCACGATCCATTCTAATTCATTCGTACGATCCATTCTAATTCATTCGCACAATCTATTCTAATTCATTCGTACGATCCATTCTAATTCATTCGTACGATCCATTCTAATTCATTCGCACAATCTATTCTAATTCATTCGTACGATCCATTCTAATTCATTCGTACGATCCATTCTAATTCATAAGTACGATCCATTCTATTTCATTCGTACGATCCATTCTAATTCATTCATACGACCCTTTCTAATTCCTTCGTACAATCCATTCTAATTCATTCGAATGAATGTATCCATTCTAATTCATTCGTACGATCCATTCTAATTCATTCATATAATCCATTCTAATTCATTCGTACGATCCATTCTAATTCCTTCGTACGAATGTATCTACTATAATTCATTCATACGGTCCATTCTAATTCATTCGCACGATCCATTCTAATTCATACGTACGATCCATTCTAATTCATTCATATGATCCATTCTAATTCATTCGTACGATCCATTCTAATTCATTCGCACGATCTATTCTAATTCATTCATACAATACATTCTATTTCATTCGTACGATCCATTCTAATTCATTCGCAAGATCCATTCTAATTCATTCATACGATCCAATCTAATTCATTCATACGATCCATTCAAATTCATTAATACGATCCAATCTAATTCATTCATACGATCCAATCTAATTCCTTCGTACGATCCATTCTAATTCATACGATCCATTCTAATTCATTCGTACGATCCATTCTAATTCATTCGTACGATCCATTCTAATTCATTCGTACGATCCATTCTAATTCATTCATACGATCCAATCTAATTCATTCATACGATCCATTCAAATTCATTAATACGATCCAATCTAATTCATTCATACGATCGTATGAATGAATTAGATTGGATCGTATTAATGAATTAGAATGGATCGTGCGAATGAATTAGAATGGATCGTACGAATGAATTAGAATGGATAGATTCGTGCGAATGAATTTGAATGGATCGTACGAAGGAATTTGAATGGATCGTACGAAGGAATTAGAATGGATCGTATGAATGAATTAGAATGGATACATTCGTGCCAATGAATTAGAATGGATCTTACGAATGAGTAAGAATGGATCGTACGAATGAAATAGAATGGATTGTACGAATGAATTAGAATGGATTCATTCGTGCGAATGAATTAGAATGGATCGTACGAATGAATTAGAATGGATCGTACGAATGAATTAGAATGGATCGTGTGAAAGAATTAGAATGGATTGTATGAATGAATTAGAATGGATCGTACGAATGAATTAGAATGGATCGTACGAATGAATTAGAATGGATACATTCGTGCAAATGAATTAGAATGGATCATACGAATGAGTAAGAATGGATCGTACGAATGAAATAGAATGGATTGTACGAATGAATTAGAATGGATCGTACGAATGAATTAGAATAGATTGTATGAATAAATTAGAATGGATACATTCGTGTGAATGAATTAGAATGGATCGTACGAATGAATTAGAATAGATCGTGCGAAAGAATTAGAATGGATCGTACTAATGAATTAGAATAGATTGTGCGAATGAATTAGAATGGATCGTATGAATGAATTAGATTATGATCCATTTTATTTCATTCGTATGATCCATTCTAATTCATTCGTACGATTCATTCTAATTCAATCCATTCTAATTCATTCGTACGATCCATTCTAATTCATTCGTACGATCCTTTCTAATTCATTCGTACGATTCATTCTAATTCAATCCATTATAATTCATTCGTACGATCCATTCTTACTCATTCGTACAATCCATGGATCATACGATTGAGTAAGAATGGATTGTACGAATGAAATAGAATAGATCGTACGAATGAATTAGAATGGATCATGCTAATGAATTAGAATGGATCGTTCGAATGAATTAGAATAGATTGTACGAATGAATTAGAATGGATCGTACGAATGAATTAGAAAGGATACATTCGTGCGAATGAATTAGAATGGATCGTATGAGTGAATTAGAATGGATTGAATTAGAATGAATCGTACGAATGAATTAGAATGAATCATACCGTACGAATGAATTAGAATGGATCGTACGAATGAATTAGAATGGATTGAATTAGAATGAATCGTACGAATGAATTAGAATGAATCATACCGTACGAATGAATTACAATGGATCATACGAAAGAATTAGAATGGATCGTACGAATGAATTAGAATGGATCGTACGAATGAATTAGAATGGATCGTACGAAGGAATTAGAATGGATCGTACGAAGGAATTAGAATGGATAGTACGAATGAATTAGAATGGATACCTTCGTGCAAATGAATTAGAATGGATCGTACGAATGAGTAAGAATGGATGATATGAATGAAATAGAATGGATCGTATGAATGAATTAGAATGGATCGTGCGAATGAATTAGAATGGATCGTGCGAATGAATTAGAATGGATCGTACGAATGAATTAGAATAGATTGTGCGAATGAATTAGAATGGATCGTACGAATGAATTAGAATGGATCGTACGAATGAATTAGAATGGATCGTATGAATGAATTAGAATGGATCGTGCGAATGAATTAGAATGGATCGTACGAATGAAATAGAATGGATTCGCACGAATGTATCCATTCTAATTCATTCGTACGATCCATTCTAATTCATTTGTACGAATGTATCCACTCTAATTCATTCATACGATCCATTCTAATTCATTCGCACGAATGTATCCATTCCAATTCATTCGTACGATCCATTCTAATTCATTCGCACAATCTATTCTAATTCATTCGTACGATCAATTCTAATTCATTAGCATGATCCATTCTAATTCATTCGTACGATCTATTCTATTTCATTCGTACAATCCATTCTTACTCAATCGTATAATCCATTCTAATCCATTCGCACAATCTATTCTAATTCATTCGTACGATCCATTCTATTTCATTCGTACGATCCATTCTAATTCATACGATCCATTCTATTTCATTCATACGATCCATTTTAATTCATTCGCACGATCCATTCTAATTCATTCATATGATCCATTCTAATTCATTCGTACGATCCATTCTAATTTCTTCGTATGATCTATTCTGATTCCTTCGTACGATCCATTCTAATTCCTTCGTACGATCCATTCAAATTCATTCGCACGAATCTATCCATTCTAATTCATTCGTACGATCCAATCTAATTCATTCGCACGATCCATTCTAATTCATTAATACGATCCAATCTAATTCATTCATACGATCTATTCTAATTCATTCGCACGAATATATCCTTTCTAATTCATTCGTACGATCCATTCTAATTCATTCGCACAATCTATTCTAATTCATTAGTACGATCCATTCTAATTCATTCGTACGATCCATTCTAATTCATTAGCACGATCCAAATTCATTTATCCGTACGATCTATTCTACTTCATTCGTACGATCCATTCTTATCGCACGATCCATTATAATTCATTCGCACGATCCATTCTCTATTCTAATTCCTTCGTATGATCCATTCTAATTCCTTCGTATCCATTCTAATTCACTCATACGATCCATTCTAATTCATTCGCATGAATGTATCCATTCTAATTCATTCGTACGATCCATTCTAATTCATTCGCACAATCTATTCTAATTCATTCATACGATCCATCCTAATTCATTCGCACGAATGTATCCATTCTAATTCATTCGTACAATCCATTCTATTTCATTCGTACGATCCATTCTTACTCATTCGTACGATCCATTCGTATCCATTCTAATTCATTCGTACGATCTATTCTAATTCATTCGTACGATCCATTCTAATTCATTAATACGATCCAATCTAATTCATTCATACGATCCATTCTAATTCATTCGTACGATCCATTCTAATTCATTCGCACGATCCATTCTAATTCATTCGCACGATCCATTCTAATTCATTCATACGATCCATTCTAATTCATTCGTACGATCCATTCTAATTCATTCGTAAGATCCAATCTAATTCATTCATACGATCCATTCTAATTCTTTCGCACGAATGTATCCATTCTAATTCATTCGTACGATCCATTCTAATTCATTAGCACGAAAAAACACGATCCACTCACATACGAATAAATTAGAATGAATTAGAATGGATTGTGTGAATGAATTAGAATGGATCGTATGAATGAATTAGAATGGATCTTACGAATGAATTAGAATGGATCGTGCGAATGAATTAAAATGGATCGTATGAATGAAATAGAATGGATCATATGAATGAATTAGATTGGATCTTACGAATGAATTAGAATGGATCGTACGAATGAATTAGAATGGATCGTATGAATGAATTAGAATGGATCGTGCGAATGAATTAGAATGGATCGTCCGAATGAATTAGAATGGATCGTACGAATGACTTAGAATAGATTGTGCGAATGAATTAGAATGGATCGTACGAATGAATTGGAATGGATCATACCGTACGAATGAATTAGAATGGATCATACGAAGGAATTAGAATGGATCGTACGAATGAATAAGAATGGATCGTACGAATGAATTAGAATGGATCGTACGAAGGAATTAGAATGGATCGTACGAAGGAATTAGAATGGATAGTACGAATGAATTAGAATGGATACCTTCGTGCAAATGAATTAGAATGGATCGTACGAATGAGTAAGAATGGATCGTACGAATGAAATAGAATGGATCATATGAATGAATTAGAATGGATCGTGCGAATGAATTAGAATGGATCGTACGAATGAATTAGAATAGATTGTGCGAATGAATTAGAATGGATCGTACGAATGAATTAGAATGGATTGTACGAATGAATTAGAATGGATCGTGCGAATGAATTAGAATATATGGATCGTACGAATGAAATAGAATGGATTCGCACAAATGTATCCATTCTAATTCATTCGTACGATCCATTCTAATTCATTCGTACAATCCATTCTAATTCATTCGCACGATCCATTCGCATTCACTCAAACGATCCATTCTAATTCATTCATATGATCCATTCTAATTCATTCGCACGAATGTATCCATTCTAATTCATTCGTACGATCCATTCTAATTCATTTGTACGAATGTATCCAATCTAATTCATTCATACGATCCATTCTAATTCATTCGCACGAATGTATCCATTCCAATTCATTCGTACTATCCATTCTAATTCATTCGCACAATCTATTTTAATTCATTCGTACGATCAATTCTAATTCATTAGCATGATCCATTCTAATTCATTCGTACGATCTATTCTATTTCATTCGTACAATCCATTCTTACTCAATCGTATGATGCATTCTAATCCATTCGCACAATCTATTCTAATTCATTCGTACGATCCATTCTATTTCATTCGTACGATCCATTCTAATTCATAATATCCATTCTATTTCATTCATACGATCCATTTTAATTCGTTCGCACGATACATTCTAATTCATTCATACGATCCATTCTAATTCATTCGTACGATCCATTCTAATTCCTTCGTACGATCTATTCAAATTCATTCGCACGAATCTATCCATTCTAATTCATTCGTACGATCCATTCTAATTCATTCGCACGATCCATTCTAATTCATTAATACGATCCAATCTAATTCATTCATACGATCTATTCTAATTCATTCGCACGAATATATCCTTTCTAATTCATTCGTACGATCCATTCTAATTCATTCACACAATCTATTCTAATTCATTAGTACGATCCATTCTAATTCATTCGTACGATCCATTCTAATTTATTAGCACGATCCAAATTCATTTATCCGTACGATCTATTCTATTTCATTCGTACGATCTATTCTTATCGCACGATCCATTCTAATTCATTCGCACGATCCATTCTCCATTCTAATTCCTTCGTACGATCCATTCTAATTCCTTCGTATCCATTCTAATTCACTCATACGATCCATTCTAATTCATTCATACGATCCATTCTAATTCATTCGCATGAATGTATCCATTCTAATTCATTCGTACGATCCATTCTAATTCATTCGCACAATCTATTCTAATTCATTCATACGATCCATCCTAATTCATTCGCACGAATGTATCCATTCTAATTCATTCGTACAATCCATTCTATTTCATTTGTACGATCCATTCTTACTCATTCGTACGATCCATTCGTATCCATTCTAATTCATTCGTACGATCTATCCTAATTCATTCGTACGATCCATTCTAATTCATTAATACGATCCAATCTAATTCATTCATACGATCCATTCTACTTCATTCGTACGATCCATTCTAATTCATTCGCACGATCCATTCTAATTCATTCGCACGATCCATTCTAATTTATTCGTACGATCCATTCTAATTCATTCGTGCGATCCATTCTAATTCATTCGTAAGATCCAATCTAATTCATTCATACGATCCATTCTAATTCTTTCGCACGAATGTATCCATTCTAATTCATTCGTACGATCCATTCTAATTCATTAGCACGAAAAAACACGATCCACTCACATACGAATAAATTAGAATGAATTAGAATGGATTGTACGAATGAATTAGAATGGATCGTATGATTGAATTAGAATGGATCGTGCGAATGAATTAGGATGGATTGTACGAATGAATTAGAATGGATCGTATGAATGAATTAGATTGGATCGTATTAATGAATTAGAATGGATCATACGAATGAATTAGAATAGATCGTACGAATGAATTAGAATGGATACGAATGGATCGTACGAATGAGTAAGAATGGATCGTACGAATGAAATAGAATGGATTGTACGAATGAATTAGAATGGATACATTCGTGCGAATGAATTAGGATGGATCGTATGAATGAATTAGAATAGATTGTGCGAATGAATTAGAATGGATCGTGCGAATGAATTAGAATGGATCGTACGAATGAATTAGAATGGATACATTCATGCGAATGAATTAGAATGGATCGTATGAATGAATTAGAATGGATCGTATGAGTGAATTAGAATGGATACGAATGAATTAGAATGGATCGTATGAATGAATTAGAATCAATCGTACGAATGAATTAGAATGGATCATGCGAATGAATTAGAATGGATCGTGCGAATGAATTAGAATGGATCGTATGAATGAATTAGAATGGATCGTATGAATGAAATAAATGGATCGTACGAATGAATTAGAATGGATCGTGCGAATGAATTAGAATGGATCGTACGAATGAATTAGAATGGATCGTACGAAGGAATTAGAATGGATAGTACGAATGAATTAGAATGGATACCTTTGTGCAAATGAAATAGAATGGATCGTACGAATGAATTAGAATGGATCGTACGAATGAATTAGAATGGATCGTACGAATGAATTAGAATGGATCATACGAATGAATTAGAATGGATCGTATGAATTAGAATGGATCGTACGAAGGAATTAGAATGGATCGTATGAATGAATTAGATTGGATCGTATTAATGAATTTGAATGGATTGTATGAATGAATTAGATTGGATCGTATGAATGAATTAGAATGGATCTTGCGAATGAATTAGAATGGATCGTACGAGTGAAATAGAATGGATTGTATGAATGAATTAGAATAGATCGTTCTAATTCATTCGTACAATCCATTCTTACTCATTCGTAATGAATTAGAATGGATACATTCGTGCAAAATAATTAGAATGGATTGTATGAATGAATTAGAATGGATCGTGCAAATGAATTAGAATGGATCGTACGAATGAATTCGAATGTATCCTTTCGAATTCATTCGTACAATCCATTCTAATTCCTTCGTATGATCCATTCTAATTCATTCGTACGATCAATTCTAATTCATTAGCATGATCCATTCTAATTCATTCGTACGATCCATTCGTATCCATTCTAATTAATTCGTACGATCTATTCTAATTCATTCGTACGATCCATTCTAATTCATTAATATGATCCAATCTAATTCATTCATACGATCCATTCTAATTCATTCGTACGATCCATTCTAATTCATTCGTACGATCTATTCTAATTCATGGATCGTGCGAATGAATTAGAATGGATCGTACGAATGAATTAGAATGGATCGTATGAATGAATTAGATTGGATCGTATTAATGAATTAGAATGGATCGTACGAATGAATTAGAATAGATCGTACGAATGAATTAGAATGGATATGAATGGATCGTACGAATGAGTAAGAATGGATCGTACGAATGAAATAGAATGGATTATACGAATGAATTAGAATGGATACATTCGTGCTAATGAATTAGGATGGATCGTATGAATGAATTAGAATAGATTGTGCGAATGAATTAGAATGGATCGTACGAATGAATTAGAATGGATACATTCGTGCGAATGAATTAGAATTAGAATGAATTGGAATGGATCGTCTGAATGAATTAGAGTGGATCGTACGAATGAATTAGAATGGATACATTCATGCCAATGAATTAGAATGGATCTTACGAATGAGTAAGAATGGATCGTACAAATGAAATAGAATGGATTTTACGAATGAATTAGAATGGATTCATTCGTGCGAATGAATTAGAATGGATCGTACGAATGAATTAGAATGGATCGTACGAATGAATTAGAATGGATTGTGTGAAAGAATTAGAATGGATTGTATGAATGAATTAGAATGGATCGTATGAATGAATTAGAATGGATCGAACGAATGAATTAGAATGGATCGTACGAATGAATTAGAATGGATCGTACGAATGAATTAGAATGGATACATTCGTGCGAATGAATTAGAATGGATCATACGAATGAGTAAGAATGGATCGTACGAATGAAATAGAATGGATTGTACGAATGAATTTGAATAGATCGTACAAATGAATTAGAATAGATTGTTTGAATGAATTAGAATGGATATATTCGTGCGAATGAATTAGAATGGATCGTACGAATGAATTAGAATAGATCGTGCGAATGAATTAGAATGGATCATACGAATGAATTAGAATAGATTGTGCGAATGAATTAGAATGGATCGTATGAATGAATTAGATTATGATCCATTTTATTTCATTCGCATGATTCATTCTAATTCATTCGTACAATTCATTCTAATTCAATCCATTCTAATTCATTCATACGATCCATTCTAATTCATTCGTACGATCCATTCTAATTCATTCGTACGATTCATTCTAATTCAATCCATTATAATTCATTCGTACGATCCATTCTTACTCATTCGTACGATCCATTCTAATTCATTCGCACGAATGAATCCATTCTAATTCATTCGTATGATCCATTCTAATTCATTCGCATGAATGTATCCATTCTAATTCATTCGTACGATCCATTCTATCTCATTCGTACAATCCATTCTATTTCATTCGTACGATCCATTCTAATTCATTCGCACGATCCATTCTAATTCATTCGCATGATCCATTCTAAGTCATTCGTACGATCGATTCTAATTCATTCATACGATCCATTCTAATTCATTCGCACGAATGTATCCATTCTAATTCATTCGTACGATCCATTCTAATTCATTCGCACAATCTATTCTAATTCATTCATACGATCCATTCTAATTCATTCGTACGATCGATTCTAATTCATTCGTATGATCCATTCTAATTCCTTCGTATGATCCATTCTAATTCATTGCGAATGAATTAGAATGGATCATACGAATGAGTAAGAATGGATCGTGCGAATGAATTAGAATGGATTATACGAATGAATTAGAATGGATCGTACGAATGAATTAGAATGGATACATTCGTGCGAATCCATTCTATTTCATTCGTACGATCCATTCTAATTCATTCGCACGATCCATTCTAATTCATTCGTACGATCCATTCTAATTCATTCGTACGATCCATTCTAATTCATTCGTACGATCCATTCTAATTCATTCGCACGATCCATTCTAATTCATTCGTACGATCCATTCTAATTCATTCGTACGATCCATTCTAATTCCTTCGTATGATCCATTCTAATTCATTCGTACGGTATGATTCATTCTAATTCATTCGTACGATTAATTCTAATTCAATCCATTCTAATTCATTCGTACGATCCATTCTAATTCATTCGTACGATTCATTCTAATTCATTCGCACGATCCATTCTAATTCATTCATACGATCCATTCTAATTCATTCGTACGATCCATTCTAATTCATTCGCACGAATGTATCCATTCTAATTCATTCGTATGATCCATTCTAATTCATTTGTACGAATGTATCCACTCTAATTCATTTGTATGATCCATTCTTATTCATTCGCACAAATTTATCCATTCTAATTCATTCGTACGATCCATTCTAATTCATTCGTACGATCCATTCTAATTCATTCGTACGATCCATTCTAATTCCTTCGTATGATCCATTCTAATTCATTCGCACGAATGTATCCATTCTAATTCATTCATACGATCCATTCTAATTCATTCGTACGATCCATATTCTAATTCATTCGCACGATCTATTCTAATTCATTCGTACGATCCATTCTAATTCATTCGTACGATCCATTCTAATTCATTCGCACGATCCATTCTAATTCATTTGCACGATCCATTCTAATTCATTAGCACGATCCATTCTAATTCATTCGTACGATCCATTCTAATTCATTTATACGATCCAATCTAATTCATTCATACGATCCATTCTAATTCTTTCGCACGAATGTATCCATTCTAATTCATTCGTACGATCCATTCTAATTCATTAGCACGAAAAAACACGATCTACTCACATACGAATAAATTAGAATGAATTAGAATGGATTGTGTGATTGAATTAGAATGGATCGTATGAATGAATTAGAATGGATCGTGCGAATGAATTAGAATGGATCGTGCGAATGAATTAGAATATGGATCGTACGAATGAATTAGAATGGATCGTACGAATGAATTCGAATGTATCCTTTCTAACTCATTCGTACGATCCATTCTAATTCCTTCGTACGATCCATTCTAATTCATTCGTACGATCCATTCTAATTCATTCGCACGATCCATTCTAATTCATTCGTACGATCCATTCTATTTCATTCATACGATCCATTCTAATTCATTCATACGATCTATTCTAATTCTTTCGCACGAATGTATCTATTCTAATTCATTCGTACGATCCATTCTAATTCATTCGCACGATCCATTCTAATTCATTCATACAATCCATTCTAATTCTTTTGCACGAATGTATCCATTCTAATTCATTCGTTCGATCCATTCTAATTCATTCGTACAATCCATTCTAATTCATTCGCACGATCCATTCGCATTCACTCAAACGATCCATTCTAATTCATTCATATGATCCATTCTAATTCATTCGCACGAATGTATCCATTCTAATTCATTCGTACGATCCATTCTAATTCATTCATACGATCCATTCTAATTCATTCGTACGATCCATTCTAATTCATTCGTACGATCCATTCTAATTCCTTCGTATGATCCATTCTAATTCATTCGTACGGTACGACCCATTCTAATTCATTCGTACGATCCATTCTAATTCCTTCGTATGATCCATTCTAATTCATTCGTACGGTATGATTCATTCTAATTCATTCGTACGATTCATTCTAATTCAATCCATTCTAATTCATTCGTACGATCCATTCTAATTCTTTCATACGATCCATTCTAATTCATTCGTACGATTCATTCTAATTCAATCCATTCTAATTCATTCGTACGATTCATTCTTACTCATTCGTACGATCCATTCTAATTCATTCGCACGAATGAATCCATTCTAATTCATTCGTATGATCCATTCTAGTTCATTCGCATGATCCATTCTAATTCATTCGTACGATCGATTCTAATTCATTCATACGATCCATTCTAATTCATTCGCATGAATGTATCCATTTTAATTCATTCGTACGATCCATTCTAATTCATTCGCACAATCTATTCTAATTCATTCATACGATCCATTCTAATTTATTCGCACGATCCATTCTAATTCCTTCGTATGATCCATTCTAATTCATTCGTACGGTATGATTCATTCTAATTCATTCGTACGATTCATTCTAATTCAATCCATTCTAATTCATTCGTACGATCCATTCTAATTCATTCGTACGATCCATTCTAATTCATTCGTACGATTCATTCTAATTTAATCCATTCTAATTCATTCATACGATCCATTCTTACTCATTCGTACGATCTATTCTAATTCATTCGCACGATCCATTCTAATTCATTCGCACAATCTATTCTAATTCATTCGAACGATCCATTCTAATTCATTCATACGATCCATTCTAATTCATTCGTACGATCTATTCTATTTCATTCGTACAATCCTTTCTTACTCAATCGTATGATCCATTCTAATCCATTCGCACAATCTATTCTAATTCATTCGTACGATCTATTCTATTTCATTCGTACGATCCATTCTAATTCATACGATCCATTCTATTTCATTCAAACGATCCATTTTAATTCATTCGCACGATCCATTCTAATTCATTCATACGATCCATTCTAATTCATTTATACGATCCATTTTAATTCATTCGCACAATCTATTCTAATTCATTCGTACGATCAATTCTAATTCATTAGCATGATCCATTCTAATTCATTCGTACGATCTATTCTATTTCATTCGTACAATCCATTCTTACTCAATCGTATGATCCATTCAAATCCATTCGCATAATCTATTCTAATTCATTCGTACGATCTATTCTATTTCATTCGTACGATCCATTCTAATTCATACGATCCATTCTATTTCATTCATACGATCCATTTTAATTCATTCGCACGATCCATTCTAATTCATTCATACGATCCATTCTAATTCATTTGTACGATCCATTCTAATTTCTTCGTATGATCTATTCTGATTCCTTCGTACGATCCATTCTAATTCATTCATACGATCCATTCTTACTCATTCGTACGATCCATTCTAATTCCTTCGTATCCATTATCCATTCTAATTCACTCATACGATCCATTCTAATTCATTCATATGATCCATTCTAATTCATTCGCATGAATGTATCCATTCTAATTCATTCGTACGATCCATTCTAATTCATTCGCACAATCTATTCTAATTCATTCATACGATCCATCCTAATTCATTAGCACGAATGTATCCATTCTAATTCATTCGTATAATCCATTCTATTTCATTCGTATGATCCATTCTTACTCATTCGTACGATCCATTCATATCCATTCTAATTCATTCGTACGATCTATTCTAATTCATTCGTACGATCCATTCTAATTCATTAATACGATCCAATCTAATTCATTCATACGATCCATTCTAATTCATTCGTACGATCCATTCTAATTCATTCGCACGATCCATGAATTAGAATAGATCGTACGAATGAATTAGAATGGATCGTACGAATGGATTAGAATGGATCGTATGAATGAATTAGATTGGATCGTATTAATGAATTAGAATGGATCGTACGAATGAATTAGAATAGATCGTACGAATTAATTAGAATGGATACGAATGGATCGTACGAATGAATTAGAATGGATCATGCTAATGAATTAGAATTGATCGTACGAATGAATTAGAATGGATCGTACGAAGGAATTAGAATGGATTGTACGAATGAATTAGAAAGGATACATTCGAATTCATTCGTACGATCCATTCTAATTCCTTCGTACGATCCATATTCTAATTCATTCGTACGATCCATTCTAATTCATTCGCACGAATATATCCATTCTAAGTCATTCGTACGATGCATTCTAATTCATTCGCACGGAATGGATCGTACGAATGAATTAGAATGGATACATTCGTGCGAATGAATTCGAATGGATCGTACGAACGAGTTAGAATGGATAAATTCGTGCGAATGAATTAGAATGGATTGTATGAATGAATTAGATTGGATCGTATAAATGAAGTAGAATGGATCTTACGTATGAATTAGAAAGGATCGTATGAATGAATTAGAATAGATTGTGCGAATGAATTAGAATGGATCGTACGAATGAATTAGAATGGATACATTCGTGCGAATGAATTAGAATGGATCGTATGAATGAATTAGAATCGATCGTACGAATGAATTAGAATGGATCATGCGAATGAATTAGAATGGATCGTGCGAATGAATTAGAATGGATCATACGAATGAAATAGAATGGATTGTACGAATGAGATAGAATGGATCGTACGAATGAATTAGAATGGATACATTCATGCGAATGAATTAGAATGGATCATACGAATGAATTAGAATGGATTCATTCGTGCGAATGAATTAGAATGGATCGTACGAATGAGTAAGAATGGATCGTACGAATGAATTAGAATGGATCGTACGAATGAATTAGAATGGATCGTATTAATGAATTAGAATGGATCGTGCGAATGAATTAGAATGGATCGTACGAATGAGTAAGAATGGATCGTGCGAATTAATTAGAATGGATCATATGAAAGAATTAGAATGGATTGTATGAATGAATTAGAATGGATCGTGCGAATGAATTAGAATGGATACATTCGTGCGAATGAATTAGAATGGATCGTATGAATGAATTAGATTGGATCATATGAATGAATTAGAATGGATCGTGCGAATGAATTAGAATGGATCGTACGAATGAATTAGAATGGATCGTACGAATGAATTAGAATGGATCGTACGAATGAATTAGAATGGATCGTATGAATTAGAATGGATCGTACGAAGGAATTAGAATGGATCGTATGAATGAATTAGATTGGATCGTATTAATGAATTTGAATGGATCGTATGAATGAATTAGATTGGATCGTATGAATGAATTAGAATGGATCTTGCGAATGAATTAGAATGGATCGTACGAATGAAATAGAATGGATTGTATGAATGAATTAGAATAGATCGTGCGAATGAATTAGAATGGATCATACGAATGAATTAGAATGGATCATATGAATGAATTAGAATGGATCGTACGTATGAATTAGAATGGATCGTGCGAATGAATTAGAATGGATCGTATGAATGAATTAGAGTAGATACATTCGTACGAAGGAATTAGAATGGATCGTACGAATGAATTAGAATGGATTATATGAATGAATTAGAATGGATCGTACGAATGAATTAGAATGGATACATTCGTGCAAATGAATTAGAATGGATTGTACGATTAAATTAGAATGGATCGTACGAATGAATTAGAATAGATTGTACGAATGAATTAGAATGGATCGTACGTCTAATTCATTCGTACGATCCATTCTAATTCATTCATACAATCCATTCTACTTCTTTTGCACAAATGTATCCATTCTAATTCATTCGTACGATCCATTCTAATTCATTCGTACGACCCATTCTAATTCATTCGCACGATCCATTCTAATTCATTCGTACGATCTATTCTATTTCATTCGTACAATCCTTTCTAATTCATTCATACGATCCAATCTAATTCATTCATACGATCCATTCTAATTCATTCGTACGATCTATTCTATTTCATTCATACGATCCATTCTAATTCGTTTGTACGATCCTTTCTAATTCCTTCTTACGATCCATTCTATTTCATTCGTTTGACCCATTCTAATTCATAAGTACTATCCATTCTAATTCATTCAAACGATCCATTCTAATTCATTCGTACGATCCATTCTAATTCATTCGCACGATCCATTCTAATTCATTCATACGATCCAATCTAATTCATTCATACGATCCATTCTAATTCATTCGCACGAATGTATCCATTCTAATTCATTCACACGATCCATTCTAATTCATTCATACGATCCATTCTATTTCATTCGTACGATCCATTCTTACTCATTCGTACGATCCATTCTAATTCATTTGCACGAAGGTATCCATTCTAATTCATTCGTACTATCCATTCTAATTCCTTCGTACGATCCATTCTAATTCCTTCGTACGATCCATTCTAATTCATTCGTACGATCCATTCTAATTCCTTCGTATGATCCATTGTAATTCATTCGTACGGTATGATTCATTCTAATTCATTCGTACGATTCATTCTAATTCAATCCATTCTAATTCATTCGTACGATCCATTCTAATTCATTCGTACGATCCATTCTAATTCATTCGTACGAT
The DNA here is from genome assembly GCA_947650365.1 of Chamaelirium japonicum. Taxonomy (NCBI): domain Eukaryota; kingdom Viridiplantae; phylum Streptophyta; class Magnoliopsida; order Liliales; family Melanthiaceae; genus Chamaelirium; species Chamaelirium japonicum. Next base: position 277,342 of record OX393557.1, on the reverse strand, counting down.
TCATTCTAATTCAATCCATTCTAATTCATTCGTACGATCCATTCTTACTCATTCGTGCAATCTATTCTAATTCATTCGCACGAATGAATCCATTCTAATTCATTCGTATGATCCATTCTAATTCATTCGCATGAATGTATCCATTCTAATTCATTCGTACGATCCATTCTATCTCATTCGTACAATCCATTCTATTTCATTCGTACGATCCATTCTAATTCATTCGCACGATCCATTCTAATTCATTCGCATGATCCATTCCAATTCATTCGTACGATCGATTCTAATTCATTCATACGATCCATTCTAATTCATTCGCACGAATGTATCCATTCTAATTCATTCGTACGATCCATTCTAATTCATTCGTACGATCCATTCTTACTCATTCGTACGATCCATTCTAATTCATTCATACGATCCAAAATTAGAATAGATACATTGATGGGAATGAATTAGAATGGATCGTACGAAGGAATTAGAATGGATCGTACGAAGGAATTAGAATGGATCTTACGAAGGAATTAGAATGGATAGTACGAATGAATTAGAATGGATACCTTCGTGCAAATGAATTAGAATGGATCGTACGAATGAGTAAGAATGGATCGTATGAATGAATTAGAATGGATCATACGAATGAATTAGAATGGATCGTACTAATGAATTAGAATAGATTGTGCGAATGAATTAGAATGGATCGTACGAATGAATTAGAGTGGATACATTCGTACAAATGAATTAGAATGGATCGTACGAATGAATTAGAATGGATACATTCGAACAAATGAATTAGAATGGATCGTACGAATGAATTAGAATGGATACATTCGTGCGAATGAATTAGAATGGATCGTACGAATGAATTAGAATGGATCGTTTGAATGAATTAGAATGGATCGTACTTATGAATTAGAATGGGTCGTTTGAGTGAATGCGAATGGATCGTGCGAATGAATTAGAATGGATTGTACGAATGAATTAGAATGGATCGTACGAATGAATTAGAATGGATACATTCGTGCGAATCCATTCTATTTCATTCGTACGATCCATTCTAGTTCATTCGCACGATCCATTCTAATTCATTCATACGATCCGTTCTAATTCATTCGTACGATCCATTCTAATTCACTCAAACGACCCATTCTAATTCATAAGTACGATCCATTCTAATTCATTAGTACGATCCATTCTAATTCCTTCGTACGATCCATTCTAATTCATTCGCACGAATGTATCCATTCTAAATCATTCGTACGATCCATTCTAATTCATTTGTACGAATGTATCCATTCTAATTCATTCGTACGATCCATTCTAATTCATTTGTACGAATGTATCCACTCTAATTCATTCGTACGATCCATTCTAATTCATTCGCACAATCTATTCTAATTCATTAGTACGATCCATTCTAATTCATTCGTACGATCCATTCTAATTCATTCATACGATCCATTCTAATTCATTCGTACGATCCATTCTAATTCATTCGTACGATCCATTCTAATTCATTCGCACAATCTATTCTAATTCATTCGTACGATCCATTCTAATTCATTCGCACGATCCATTCTAATTCATTCATACGATCCATTCTATTTCATTCGTACGATCCATTCTTACTCATTCGTACGATCCATTCTAATTCATTTGCACGAAGGTATCCATTCTAATTCATTCGCACGAATGTATCCTTTCTAATTCATTCCTACGATCCATTCTAATTCATTCGCACAATCTATTCTAATTCATTCGAATGATCCATTCTAATTCATTCGTACGATCCATTCTAATTCATTCGTACGATCTGTATGGGGGATTTTTCGCTGGTCCGTGCGGGCTGCCTGCAAGACAAAGAAAAGAGAACGTGAGAACGGCTGGCTCCCTTAGGAGCGCAGACCCTCCGACGCTCAAGTCAGTCACGGAAGCACAACGGCGAGCTGTGGTATACCAAAGTGGTAGGGAAAGCGATTTCGAACCTGTACTATGGAGCCTGGGGGTGAGCATTTATAGCAATAGGCGGCCTACCGTGGCCCGACACGTGGAGATTCTTCTAGAGCCTTCTAGACCCCCACGTTCTGGCTCGCGTGGGTCTGACAGTCCTTGGTACTCGTACCCTGACATTCTGTCGTCAAGCCTGCTAGGCGGTTTGAGTGGGGGACGGCATCTTTCTTATCGCGGCCAGGTGGCTATTCTGGAATGTTCAAGTCTGGGCAGTCTCAGGGAGAAAGCAAAAGGCAAGCTCGCCCTGTACTGCTCCGTCCTTTCGCCCACATCTATCAAGAGTCGGACCTCGCGGGAGCAACCTCTTCGATAAACAGGGGTCCGGGCGAGCTTGGGCGAGCTCCTGAGCGAGCATGGGCGAGCTCCTGAGCGAGAATGGGCGAGCTCTTTGCCTAGGGCCCCTTCAGCCCAATGTGGATCTCGCTCCCTGCCAAGGTGATTTGGTGAGCACGGGGGAGAGGGCGAGCTCCTGTGCGAGCATGGGTGAGCTCCTGAGCGAGCTAGACGAGCTCTTTTCCTAGGGCCCCTTCAGCCCAAATTGGATCTCGCTCCCTGTCAAGATGATTTGGCGAGCACGGGGGAGAGGGCGAGCTCCTGTGCGAGTTTCAGCTACCCCCAACATTACCCCCTCCTGAGGGAGCGACCAAGGAGACTTTGACGCTTGCTCAGGAGTCTTGTTGCACATGACGGCAGGATTGGGAGTACCAGTCATTGGCGACCTCCGTCTGGTGGGCTGCCGGCATCTGGCATGGTCGGTCTGTGCCGAGAGCTTTGACTGTCAGTATTTCACAAACGCTGGGCGGGCCGGGAGCGTCAGCCACGAGCGATCTCTTTCCGGTGCGAGCTTGCCACACGCGGTCAGGGTCTGCGTCGGGCGAGCTGCGGGCACCAGCCGTGAGCGATCTGTGTCGAGAGCTTTGACTCCCAGTATTTCACAAACGCTGGGCGGGCCGGGAGCGTCAGCCACGAGCGATCTCCTTCCGGTGCGAGCTTGCCACACGCGGTCAGGGTCTGCGTCGGGCGAGCTACGGGCACCAGCCGTGAGCGATCTGCGTCGAGAGCTTTGACTCCCAGTATTTCACTAACGCTGGGCGGGCCGGGAGCGTCAGCCACGAGCTATCTCCTTCCGGTGCGAGCTTGCCACACGCGGTCAGGGTCTGCGTCGGGCGAGCTGCGGGCACCAGCCGTGAGCGATCTTGTGACTGGGGTATCGCTCCAAATCTCCAACGGTCGCTTCATCTTAAATGCGATGCGTGGCTCGATATTGATACAATGAATCTCATCATGAGATCCCGATCAGCGCAAGACACGTGTCTCCTCCTCATTCGCTTCTCTTTTGTAAGTAAATGATAGTGTCGGCGCCGGCGCAGCTTTTTCCACGCGTGGCCCATGTGGCGCTCGACGATTGGAGAGAAGCGAGCTGCCGCTTCGATTGCCGTCACATCGCCTCGCCGAGCGCGCTCGGGCATTAACTGCGGCTCGATTCACCTGCCCCTCACCAGCCTATAAATAGGGGATGGGGGGTGTTTTTTACCGTCGTGTGAAAACAGCTCTCCCTTCTGTCCAGCTCGCTCTTCCGCTTCTGCTCTCAGCTCGCCTTTGCTTTTCTGCTCTAATGGCCTCTGCTGCTGCTGCCACCGCCCAAGCCTCTGAGCCCGCTGCTGAGAGGGCGGTGGTCTGGCTGCAAAACCTGAGCGGGGTGCCCGTCGGGGACAGTATCCGGGCGGCGATCGATCTCCCTCAGGAGATCCTCGTCACCGAGATACCACTCTCGGGGAGGCCGCCCCAGGGCACAGTAGCTTCTGTCGGGCTACTGTGGTCTGGGCTGCGGTTCCCCCTGAGTCATCTCACCGGGGAGCTCCTGGAGTTGACGGGGCTTTGCCGTGCTCAGCTCTCAAGAAACTCCTGGGGGATACTTTACGGGCTGTCCCAGCTGGAGACCGCCTTGAAGGCGAGGATCCCACTGAGCTATCTGCTCAAAAAGTGGCTCCTCAAGCCCTCACCGGTCTTCACCTCCGTGGGCTGCGGCTACTTCCACCTCGCCGGGCGACCTGGCGAGGTGCTCCCCTTCTCCACTATCGAGAGCAAGGACCGCCACTGGAAGGACTATCCTTTCGTGGTGGTCGGCGACTGGCGCGGGCGGCACAGCGGAGTCCCGGCTCACCCCGGGGTTCCCCCGACGGCGGTCTTCCGGGAGATCTCCTCCTACAAGGCGGGGAAGAAGAAGTGCATCGCTCCCGACCGGGAGCGATCTCTGGACGAAGCGATCCTCCACTACCTCGGTGGGCGGACTCCGGAGAAGATCACCGCTCCCGACTTTGCCTTCCAACTGAAGGACGGGAAGACCGGCGCTATTCTGCTGAAGCAGAAGATCGTCCGGAAGGAGAAGGAGGAGGAGGTCGGCGCTATTCCGCCGATGCAGAACGCTCCTCCTCCCTCCAAAGGGGCCAGCAAGGGGGCAGGAAGCTCGGGAGGCAACCCCCGTAAGAAGACGGTCCGGAGGCGGGCTTCGCCCATCCGCCTCAACGACCCCGACACCCTGGAGATGCTCCGCCAGGGCGAAGCCTCCGCTCCTCCGCAACCTCCTCACCCGGACGCCGGCCCAGGTCAGCCTCCCACCCCAACTCCAATTGTCCGCCGCAAGATTCAAATGGTCGAGCCTGACGACCCGAACATCGACCTCCCGCTAACCATGGCGGAAGTCGAATCCGGGATGGCCCAGATATTAATGGGCTACTTCCCGGGCGATCTGACCGTCCCTCTTCGTGTAGTAGTGCTGATGCTGGAGATGGAGGCCCGCGGGAAGAAGAAGGCCAAGCGTGCGGGGCCCGCGCCTTCGAACACCCAGATGGAGCAGCGGCGAAAAGCGCTGGAGGAGGCAGGCTTGGACTCAGAGCCCAGTTGGACGGACTCCGCGGAGGAGGTACCAGGCTCCGAGGAGAAAAAGCCCGCTCCTCAATCTTCCCAGGCGGAGCCTTCTGCTTCCGCTCAAGTGGAGAAGCCCCCGGCTCTACCAGTTCCCGCACCAGGGGCGGGACCGAGCGGGGAGGATCTTCCACCTCCCGCCGACGTAGCAGGGGTCCAGCAGGGCGAATCCACCGCCACCGCTGCGACCTCCTCGCCGGCAGCGGCTCCAGCTCCCGCCCCTCAGGCCTCTCCTACAGCAGAGGGCGAGGGGGGAGCGGGCTCCCAGCAGGGCCTGGGGGACCTGGTCTACAGGTCCCCCAGCTTTGTAGACATTGGCTCCGACTCCGAGTCCTTCAGCTCGGAGTCGGAGGCCAAAGGGGCCAGGGCGGTCCCTCCGAGCCCGCCAGCAGCCGGAGCTTGCCCGGGGGAGGTGCCAGCTTCCACTCCTTCCCCCGGCCTGCCTCCTCCTATTGAAGCTCCGGGGGGTCCCAGCGCTGGCTCTTCTGCGGAGGAGGGGAGGGCGCCCTACTACGTGCGGCAGCTGCTTGGCCGCAACGTCTTCGCCCGAGCCCCCTTCGCTTCCATAAGCGATCGCCTGGCCAAGGTATCTCCTGCTCTCTCTGCCCTTGTGCCAAAAGATGTTGAATTTTAGCTAACTTTTTCACCTTTCTTATGCAGGCGGAGAAGCAGAGCCAGGCGCTGGCCGCGGAGGTCGCTGGGGCCAGGAAGGCGCTGGCTGCCTTGTTCGACGATTCCCTTCGGGGGTCCGAGCGCAAGGTGGACGAGCACATCCACGAGCTTCAGCGAGCTAAGGGCTCCGAGGAGCTGAAGGCGGAGTCGGAGGCACTGCACCGCAGGGTCAAAGCCCTGGTGTCAGGCCTCGCCATGGCCGAGGCAGCCAAAGGCCTGTCCGCTACCGCCCTCCTCAAAGCTAAGGCGGAGCGAGACGAGGCTGTGACCGCCAGAGAGACCGCTAGGAGGGAGGCGGCTCAACTTCAAGGCGAGGTCGCTGCTCTGGAGACAGAGATCGCCGCCCTGAAGGAGACGCACGCCGAAGGCCTCCGGGCTCAACAAGGTCGCCTCCAAGCTCAGCTGGACGATCTCCTCAAGAAAGGCGCCCTGGCCGCTGTGGAGAAGTACAAGACCGAGAGGTCGAAGAAGCGGCGCCGAGGGGACGACAGTGGGGCGGAGAATAGCAAGCCTTGAGCTCGCACCCTTGTAACTGTTTTTGTAATTTTTGTCAATCAATGAAATTTTCATCTTTTTGAGCTCGTCTATGCGTTCCTTTCTTTCTCTATGTCACTTATGAGTCCGCCTTTAGGAGTTTGCAGCGATCTCGAGAGTCATACCCCGGGCGAGGCAGCTAATTCGATTCAACCTTTTTATTTTAAAATACATGCAAACGAAAAACTCGGCATGCTCGTTAAACCTCAATATAGTCTCTGAGCCCAGAAAACGATAAGCGAACCAAATGACTTCAAAAAGTTCACTACACTCAGAGACTTAAACCATTTTTATTTTTAAAGGAAACTAATAAGTGCTAGCTGCCCCCTGCCCGGTTAATTTCCCTCGATGATCCTGTTCAGCGGGCTTGCCCTTTGAGGGGTATGCCCATGCCGGGATGCTTCCGTTCATGGCAGGCGAACGCAAAGGATCCCGGTTAAGTTTAGAGTCCACTAGGCAGCGGACTTCCCCAGGAATCTCAAGGTTGCCCGCTGGCTGCCTCTGAGGATCCTGGTCTTGCTTTAAGTCCGCACAACGGCAGACTGCCCCGGGAATCTCAAGGTCGCCCACTGGCTGCCTCTGAGGATCCCGGTCTTGCTTTAAGTCCGCACAACGGCGGATTGCCTCGGGAAGCTCAAGGTCGCCCACTGGCTGCCTCTGAGGATCCCGGTCTTGCTTTAAGTCCGCACAACGGCGGACTGCCCCGGAAAGCTCAAGGTCGCCCACTGGCTGCCTCTGAGGATCCCGGTCTTGCTTTAAGTCCGCACAACGGCGGACTGCCCCGGGAAGCTCAAGGTTGCCCACTGGCTGCCTCTGAGGATCCCGGTCTTGCTTTAAGTCCGCACAACGGGGGACTACTTTGTAGGTCAAGCGAGCTCTTGCAGCGCCGAGCTTCCGAGTTAAATTCTTTGCTGAAACCTCCATCGTTCATTCATATCTTCAGAAGATAACTTACAAAAATCCCCTTATGCATAAAACTTACGAAGGTGCAAAGCATTCCAAGGTCGCTCTAACAGGTCGCCTTCAGCGGTCATCAACTGGTAAGCCCCCTGGCCTCGCGCTTTGCGTATTATGTAGGGGCCTTCCCAGTTCGCCGCGAGCTTCCCTGCATTAGGCTCTTGAGTGTTTGCGAACACCTTTCTCATCACCATGTCCCCGGCTTTGAATGCCCGATGGTGGACTCTTTTGTCGTAGGCGCGCTTCATTTCTTGTTTGTACCCGGCAAGGTGTAGATTGGCGCGCTCTCGTCTTTCTTCGAGCTGATCGAGGGAGTCGGCGAGCAGAGCGTCATTATCGACCTCATCTGCAGCGAGTTTTCTTTCAGTGGGCAGCTCGGCTTCGATGGGTAGCACAGCTTCACACCCGTAAGTTAGGCCAAAAGGGGACTCGTTAGTTGAGCGACATGGAGTAGTACGATAGGCCCACAAGACTCCATCGAGCTCCTGCTCCCACAATCCTTTTTTCCCTTCCAGCCTTTTCTTGAGGTTGTCAAGGATCACGCGATTCGTTGCTTCAGCCTGCCCATTGCTTTGAGGGTACCTTGGGGACGAGAACCTTAGGTCGACTCCATATTCAACGCAAAAGCTTTTAATCAAGCGATTGTCAAACTGGCGACCGTTGTCGGTGATAAGTACCCGAGGCAGACCGAACCGGCAGAAAATATTCTTCCAAAGGAAGTCTCTCACTTGCTTCTCACCTATCTTAGCTAGCGGGACCGCTTCCACCCATTTGGTGAAGTAGTCCGTAGCTACTAAGATGAATTTCTTTTGCCGGGCTGACACAGGGAAAGGCCCCATAATGTCCAACCCCCATTGCTGGAAAGGCCAGGGGCTCGCTAGAGGATGCAGTTCTTCTGCCGGCATGTGATTCGTTGTGGCGTGCTTCTGGCATTGGATGCACCTCTGGGCGACCTTCAAAGCGTCTTGCTCCAGAGTAGGCCACCAGTATCCTTGCCTTCGTACTTTCGCAGCTAGAGACCGCCCACCAGCGTGGTTTCCCAGCTCGCCAGAATGAATGCAATTCAAAACTTCTTCGGTCTCCGGGCTCTCGATACAACGAAGATTTGGCCCGCCGAAAGATCTTCGAAAAAGGCGATCCCAGCGAATGAGATAGCGACCCGTGCATTTCTCCATTCACCGGGCTCCCTCTCTTTCCTCTGGAAGCTTGCCCTTCTGGAGAAAACGAAGAATGGGGGCGGTCCACCCGCCGTGTGATATGTCGGCAGAGACTTGGTTAACAGCGGGCTCCGTCAGCTGGAGCCGAGACTGACTTTGGACCTCGATGAGAATCTGGCGAGCTTCTGATGTTCCCAGCAGGGAGGCGGCGTTTGCCAAAGCATCAGCTCGCCTATTATCGGCCCGCGGAATTTGCTCGAAGGTGATCTTCTCGAATTCCGCGGCCTTGCCTTTCACCAGATCCACGTAGCCCGCCATTCTCGCATCCCGAGAGGCATACTCCCCATTGATTTGGCAAATAATTAGCTGGGAATCACTAAAGACCTTCAAGCGTTTGGCGCCTACCTCTTGAGCGAGCTCCAGACCAGCTAGCAGCGCCTCATATTCTGCTTCATTGTTGGTAGCCGCGAAATCCAGCCGGACTGATTTCTCAAGTAGTACCTCTTGAGCGATCAGTGCGACCCCGATCCCAGACCCTAAAGCGTTGGAGGATCCATTGACGAATAATTCCCAGCCCGCCTCCTCTGAACGCTTAGCAGGAGGAAGCTCGCCTTGGCTATCCAAGAACCTCGCCTTCACAGGGTGTGCCTCAGTTGGCTCATCCTCCTGGTACTGGACTGGTTCTTCTATGGGGAAGTCCGCCAAGAAATCGGTGAGAGCCTGCCCTTTGACAGCAACTCGAGGGACATACTCCAAACCATAGGCGGCGAGCTCGGCAGACCATCGATACAGCCTGCCGGCTACCGAAGGCCTGGAGAGCGCGCTCTTCAGGGGGTGTTCCGTGATGACTTTGACAGTGCGCGCCGAGAAGTAGGGGTGAAGCTTTCTCGCGGTAAGGACCAAGGCCAATGCGACCTTCTCGATTGGTCGATACCGGAGCTCGGTGGGAAGCATTGTGTGGCTTACAAAGTAGACAGGCCGCTCCACCTTTGCTTCTTCCACAACAAGGACTCCGCTTACCGCGTTCTCTGTGACCGCGAGATATACGCCGAGCTCAGCGCCATCCTTAGGTGCCGCTAGGATTGGCGGGCTCGCCATATAGTCCTTGATCTTCTGAAAAGTGCGCTCGCACTTTTCATCCCAACAAATGCTCGCTCCTTTTCGCAGCAACTCGAAAAGAGGTCGGCAATTGTCTGAGGATTTGGAGATGAATCGATTGAGCGCGGCGATTCGCCCGCTCAATCTCTGTACTTCCTGCTGGGTTCTTGGCGTGGGCATTTCGACAAGTGCTCGGATTTGCCCAGGGTCGGCCTCGATCCCCCTGTGGGTGACCAGGTACCCAAGGAATTTCTCGGAAGTCACCCCGAATGCGCACTTTGCCGGGTTCAGCCTTATTTGGTACTTTCTCAACACCTCGAAGATTTCACGGAGGTCGGCAACATGCCCCTCTCACTCTCGACTTTTTACCAGAAGGTCATCTACATAAACTTCGACATTTCTGCCGATCTGATCTTTAAACATCTGAGTGACTAACCTTTGGTAGGTCGCTCTAGCGTTCTTAAGCCCAAATGGCATCACTCGATAGCAGTATAGTTTCTGGTAGCCCGCTCCAGAATAGAAGGCGGTCTTCTCCTGATCTTCGAGGTGGAGGGGTATCTGGTTATACCCTGAATATCCGTCCATGAAAGACAAGGCCCGAAACCCGACAGCCGCGTCGACCAGCGCGCCAATTCGTGGGAGAGGAAAACCGTCCTTCGGGCATGCCTTATTGAGGTCGGAGAAGTCAATGCATACTCTGATCGCTTCGCTCTTCTTGGGCACCGCCACGATATTGGAGATCCACTCGGGGAAGTGCGCCTCGTGTATAAAGCCAGCTCGCTCTAGCTTGTCTATCTCCGCCGCCACTGCAATGGACTTCGCAGCAGGAATGTGCCGAGCTTTCTGCTTGACCGGCGGAAACTCTTTCATGGTGTGCAGACGATGACAGGCGACCTCCGGGTCAATCCCTGGCATGTCCGCGAAGCTCCTGGCGAATACGTCACGGTATTCCCTGAGCAAGTTGGTTATGGCCAGGACCTAGCGAGGTCCCCAGACTAACAACTCTTGGCCCTTCTTCGCCGCCGATGTCGACCTCTTGAAGTGGTTCGGCAACTGGAAAACTTCCTCTCTTGGGGGTTGTCGGGCGACCTTCCTTCTCCAACTTAAGATCCACACCGCTCCCACCCGGGGGTGGAGTAGGGGACTTAAGCGAGGAGGCCCCCAGCGGGCTCCCCAGTAGCTCGCTCGTAGCGGGCGGTAATTGCTAGGAGGGTGCGGGCCTCTTGGCCTCGGCGACCTCCATGTCCACGAGGTGAAGAACATCTTGCTCGCATCTGGTAGCGGTTACCTGATCATCCCGAATGACTACGACCCCGCTCGTGGTTGGGAATTTGAGGGCCTGATGGTTGGGTGAAGATACCGCATTCATTTGCCTCAACCAAGGCCGCCCAAGGATGGCATTAAATGCGGAACTTCCGTCTACTACCGCGAAGCGGACTTGGCGAGCCTCCGGGCCCGCGGTCACAGTAAGGGTTATCTCTCCTGCCACTTTGGCGACCTCTCCAGTGAATCCGCTGAGGGAGCTCGTCGAGGGAGACAGGTCGGCGAGTCTCAACCCCATTCGCAGGTAGGCCGACAGAAAAAGGATGTCAACGGTGCTCCCCGAATCAACCAGAGCTCGCCTCACCTCGATGTTAGCCATCATCAGGCGTATGACGAGGGGGTCATTGTGAGGCGTGACGACCCCAGTCATGTCGTCTTCCGAAAACCAGAGAAAATCGCGGGCTTCCACCCTCGGTGCTTGAAGTAAAGTAGGAGTTAGCGAGACAGAAAATACCTTATGTGCCCGCTCTATCTCCCTAATTCGTCGGCGGGCTTCATTACTGGATCTCGGGCCGCTCAGCCGTCCGCTAATGGTATGACAGATCGCCGGTCCTCCCGGGGGAGGCGGAGGTAAGGTGGGCTCCGCGAGTCCTGGGCGATCTCCCTCCCGAGGGGCTCATTCTGGTATCACCTCGAATCTCCTCGAGGGCGAGATGAATTGGATCAAGTGCCCCAAGGCGACCAAATCCTCCAAGTGGTTCTTCAGAGCCAGGCATCTGTTGGTGTGATGCCCAGGGCTTCGATGAAAAGCGCACCACCGCGAGTTGTCGGTAGAGCCGGGCTCTCCGACCTGTAGGGGTGGCGGGTACTGGAAGAAAGGTTCATTCCGAATCTGATGGAAGATTTGTCCTGGCGAGTGGGTTAGCACGGTGAAGTCCCGCTCCCCTGGTCCCGGAGGCAGGCGCCAGGTCGCCGGCCTTCCAGCGACCGCCACGGGGGCTTCAGCGGGCTGTAGTGCAGGAGCTGCGGGCGGTCCGGGCAAAGGTACCGCCAGTGGCACCTCCCTCCTCTCCACGGCCTTAACGACAAGAGGTCGCAGAGCCGGAGGAGGTCGCTGCTCGACTGCCTTTCCCTTCCGGTCTAGCACCGCATCTTCGAGCTTGATGTGTTGCTGGACCAGGGCAAATAGTTCAACCATCGTGCAAGGATCTTTGATCACTAGAGTGTCTTGAAGCTTGCCCCCCTCGGGGAGGGCGCTTCTGAAAGCACTCACCACGGTACGATCTTGGCCAGCCGCGTCTTCCAGTGCGAGGTAGGCGCTTCGGAATCGCGTTGCGAAGCACCGGAGCGTTTCGCGAGCTCTCATAGCTAAAGTGAACAGAGACTCGATTCTCTTTGGGGGCTGCCTATTGCAGCGATAGTGCTCCAGGAATAGCCTAGAGAGAGTTGGGAAGTCGGGGATCACACAGGACGGCAACTTGTGGAACCAATTCAACGCCGAGCCGGTCAAACTGCTCGGGAATGCTCGGCACAAGACGTGGTCTTGGTCCCAAAAAAACAGAAGCTTTCTGTAGGCCAAGAGATGGTCGACGGGATCCTGCGACCCGTCGAACAATACAAACTTCGGGGGGGTCCAATGGTGCGGAAAACCCCATTGGTGGACCTCGCTGGTGAAAGGCGAGCTACCTCCGTGGGCGGCGAGATCTTCCAGTAAATCTACTGGCGTACTAGATCGCTGCCAGTGCCCGGGGAGAACTCCCAAAGGAGGTTGCGCAGGTCCTAGGCGGCCGTGCGCGCTCCCTCTAGGGAGGTTCGGATCCACCGCGCGGCGACCCTCGGGGGCTACCGATCGGCGGCCTCCTTGCTGCTCGCCCGCGGATCCCTTCAGCGTGGCGGTTGGTCTATGGGAGGTCGTTGCCTCTCGAGCTCTGGAAGGTATAGCCACCGCGGGCTCTTTCCCTCGTCGCCGATGGCGCGGGTCGCAATCTCGCTCTAGAGACCTTGCCTCTGACCCGTCGGAATCGACGCTCCGGCTACGGCGGCGGGGGATGGTCGCGCGCGAGGTCGCCTGGTTGCTAGATCGCTGGGTTACTAGCTTCTGTAACCTCGTGAGCGGGGTCTCCTTCGCTCCACGCACGGCCGTCCTCTCAACCGGGGGTTCCGGGTGGGAAGTCCGCCGAGCTGTGACGGTCGTGGGCAGATGCGACGAGACGGGAGGTCGCGCGGGGGATGCAGGCCTCGATGGTCCCGATCGCCGGCTCGCCGCCGGGGCCTGACGCAAGCGCGTCAACTCCTCCATCATTGCCCGCTGGGTGGCCAACATCTCCAACAGGAGCTGGTCACTGAGCGGGACAAGGGGCTGGGGGGTTTCAGCGGGGTGTTCGCTGTGCACAGACCCCATATGGGCCCTCGTCCGCCTGCGTCCCCTCGTCGCCGGGGCCATCTTTGGGTTACTAGGGTACCAGCGTTCACCCTTGTGGCCGTGGGCGTTCTCGCAGGAACCAGTCGAAGATCCCACAAACGGCGCCAAATGTATGGGGGATTTTTCGCTGGTCCGTGCGGGCTGCCTGCAAGACAAAGAAAAGAGAACGTGAGAACGGCTGGCTCCCTTAGGAGCGCAGACCCTCCGACGCTCAAGTCAGTCACGGAAGCACAACGGCGAGCTGTGGTATACCAAAGTGGTAGGGAAAGGGATTTCGAACCTGTACTATGGAGCATGGGGGTGAGCATTTATAGCAATAGGCGGCCTACCGTGGCCCGACACGTGGAGATTCTTCCAGAGCCTTCTAGACCCCCACGTTCTGGCTCGCGTGGGTCTGACAGTCCTTGGTACTCGCACCCTGACATTCTGTCGTCAAGCCTGCCAGGCGGTTTGAGTGGGAGAGGGCATCTTTCTTGTCGCAGCCAGGTGGCTATTCTGGAATGTTCAAGTCTGGGTGGTCTCAGGGAGAAAGCAAAAGGCAAGCTCGCCCTGTACTGCTCCGTCCTTTCGCCCACATCTATCAAGAGTCGGACCTCGTGGGAGCAACCTCTTCGATAAACAGGGGTCCGGGCGAGCTCCTGAGCGAGCATGGGCGAGCTCCTGAGCGAGAATGGGCGAGCTCTTTGCCTAGGGCCCCTTCAGCCCAATGTGGATCTCGCTCTCTGCCAAGGTGATTTGGTGAGCACGGGGGAGAGGGCGAGCTCCTGTGCGAGCATGGGCGAGCTCCTAAGCGAGCTAGGCGAGCTCTTTGCCTAGGGCCCCTTCAGCCCAAATTGGATCTCGCTCCCTGTCAAGATGATTTGGCGAGCACGGGGGAGAGGGCGAGCTCCTGTGCGAGTTTCAGCTACCCCTAATACGATCCATTCTAATTCATTCGCACGATCCATTCTAATTCATTCGCACGATCCATTCTAATTCAATAGCACGATCCATTCTAATTCATTCGTACGATCCATTCTAATTCATTTATACGATCCAATCTAATTCATTCATACGATCCATTCTAATTCTTTCCCACGAATGAATTCTAATTCATTCTAATTTATTCGTATGTGAGTGGATCGTGTTTTTTCGTGCTAATGAATTAGAATGGATCGTACGAATGAATTAGAATGGATACATTCGTGCGAAAGAATTAGAATGGATCGTATGAATGAATTAGATTGGATCGTATAAATGAATTAGAATGGATCGTACGAATGAATTAGAATGGATCGTGCGAATGAATTAGAATGGATCATACGAATGAATTAGAATGGATCGTACGAATGAATTAGAATGGATCGTTCGAATAAATTAGAATAGATTGTGCGAATGAATTAGAATGGATCGTACGAATGAATTAGAAAGGATACATTCGTGCGAATGAATTGGAATGGATCGTATGAGTGTGAATGAATTAAAATGGATCGTGCGAATGAATTAGAATGGATCGTATTAATGAATTAGAATGGATCGTGCGAATGAATTAGAATGGATCGTACGAATGAGTAAGAATAGATCGTGCGAATGAATTAGAATGGATCATATGAATGAATTAGAATGGATCGTATGAATGAATTAGAATGGATCGTGCGAATAAATTAGAATGGATTATATGAATGAATTAGAATAGATCGTGCGAATGAATTAGAATGGATCGTATGAATGAATTAGAATGGATACATTCGTGCGAAAGAATTAGAATAGATCGTATGAATGAATTAGAATGGATCGTGCGAATGAATTAGAATGGATCGTATTAATGAATTAGAATGGATCGTGCGAATGAATTAGAATGGATCGTACGAATGAGTAAGAATGGATCGTGCGAATGAATTAGAATGGATCATATGAATGAATTAGAATGGATCGTATGAATGAATTAGAATGGATCGTGCGAATAAATTAGAATGGATCGTATGAATGAATTAGAATAGATTGTGCGAATGAATTAGAATGGATCGTACGAATGAATAAGAATGGATACATTCGTGCGAATGAATTAGAATGGATCGTATGAATGAATTAGAATCGATCGTACGAATGAATTAGAATGGATCATGCGAATGAATTAGAATGGATCGTGCGAATGAATTAGAATGGATCGCACGAATGAAATAGAATGGATTGTACAAATGAGATAGAATGGATCGTACGAATGAATTAGAATGGATCGTACGAAGGAATTAGAATGGATAGTACAAATGAATTAGAATAGATACCTTCGTGCAAATGAATTAGAATGGATCGTACGAATGAGTAAGAATGGATCGTACGAATGAAATAGAATGGATCGTATGAATGAATTAGAATGGATCATGCGAATGAATTAGAATGGATCGTACAAATGAATTAGAATAGATCGTGCGAATGAATTAGAATGGATCGTACGAATGAATTAGAATGGATCGTACAAATGAATTAGAATGGATCGTGCGAATGAATTAGAATGGATCGTATGAATTAGAATGGATCGTACGAATGAATTAGAATGGATCATATGAATGAATTAGAATGGATCGTTTGAGTAAATGCGAATGGATCGTGCGAATGAATTAGAATGGATTGTACGAATGAATTAGAATGGATCGTTCGAATGAATTAGAATGGATACATTCGTGTGAATCCATTCTATTTCATTCGTACGATCCATTCTAATTCATTCGCACGATCCATTCCAATTCATTCATACGATCCATTCTAATTCATTCATACGATCCATTCTAATTCATTCGCACAATCTATTCTAACTCATTCGTACGATCCATCCTAATTCATTCGCACGATCCATTCTAATTCATTCATACGATCCATTCTATTTCATTCGTACGATCCATTCTTACTCATTCGTACAATCCATTCTAATTCATTTGCACGAAGGTATCCATTCTAATTCATTCGTACTATCCATTCTAATTCCTTCGTACGATCCATTCTAATTCCTTCGTACGATCCATTCTAATTCATTCGTACGATCCATTCTAATTCATTCGTACGATCCATTCTAATTCCTTCGTATGATCCATTCTAATTCATTCGTACGGTATGATTCATTCTAATTCATTCGTACGATTCATTCTAATTCAATCCATTCTAATTCATTCGTACGATCCATTCTAATTCATTCGTACGATCCATTCTAATTCCTTCGTATGATCCAGTCTAATACGATACATTCGTGTGAATGAATTAGAATGGATCGTATGAATGAACTAGATTGGATCGTATGAATGAATTAGAATGGATCGTGCGAATGAATTAGAATGGATCGTACGAATGAATTAGAATGGATCGTACGAATGAATTAGAATGGATCGTATGAATTAGAATGGATCGTACGAAGGAATTAGAATGGATCGTATGAATGAATTAGATTGAATCGTATTAATGAATTTGAATGGATCGTATGAATGAATTAGATTGGATCGTATGAATGAATTAGAATGGATCTTGTGAATGAATTAGAATGGATCGTACGAATGAAATAGAATGGATTGTATGAATGAATTAGAATAGATCGTGCGAATGAATTATAATGGATCGTACGAATGAATTAGAATGGATCATATGAATGAATTAGAATGGATCGTACGTATGAATTAGAATGGATTGTGCGAATGAATTAGAATGGATCGTATGAATGAATTAGAGTAGATACATTCGTACAAAGGAATTAGAATGGATCGTACGAATGAATTAGAATGGATTATATGAATGAATTAGAATGGATCGTACGAATGAATTAGAATGGATACATTCGTGCGAATGAATTAGAATGGATTGTACGAATAAATTAGATTGGATCGTACGAATGAATTAGAATAGATTGTACGAATGAATTAGAATGGATCGTACGTCTAATTCATTCGTACGATCCATTCTAATTCATTCATACAATCCATTCTACTTCTTTTGCATGAATGTATCCATTCTAATTCATTCGTACGATCCATTCTAATTCTTTCGTACGATCCATTCTAATTCCTTCGTACGATCCATTCAAATTCATTCCCATGAATGTATCCATTCTAATTGATACGTACGATCTATTCTATTTCATTCGTATGATCCATTCTTACTCATTCGTACGATCCAATCTAATTCATTCATACGATCCATTCTACGATCCATTCTAATTCATTCGTACGTTCCATTCTAATTCATTAGCACGATCAATGCTAATTCATTCGCACGAATCCATTCTAATTCATTCGTACGATCCATTCTAATTCATTCGCACGAATGAATCCATTCTAATTCATTCGTACAATCCATTCTATTTCATTCGTACGATCCATTCTTACTCATTCGTAAGATCCATTCTAATTCATTGGCACGAATGTATCCATTCTAATTCATTCGTATGATCCACTCTAATTCATTCGTACGATCCATTCCAATTCATTCTAATTCTAATTCATTCGCACGAATGTATCCATTCTAATTCATTCGTACGATCCATTCTAATTCATTCGCACAATCTATTCTAATTCATTCGTACGATCGATTCTAATTCATTCATACGATCCATTCTAATTCATTCGCACGAATGTATCCATTCTAATTCATTCGTACGATCCATTCTAATTCATTCGCACGATCCATTCTATTACATTCGTACAATCCATTCTATTTCATTCGTACGATCCATTCGTACGATTCATTCTAATTCAATCCATTCTAATTAATTCGTACGAATGAGTAAGAATGGATCGTACGCATGAATTAGAATGGATTGAATTTGAATGAATCGTACGAATGAATTAGAATGGATCGTGCGAATGAATTAGAATGGATCGTACGAATGAATTAGAATGGATCGTACGAATGAATTAGAATGGATACATTCGTGCGAATGAATTAGAATGGATCGTATGAATGAATTAGAATCGATCGTACGAATGAATTAGAATGGATCGTACGAAGGAATTAGAATGGATAGTACAAATGAATTAGAATAGATACTTCGTGCAAATGAATTAGAATGGATCGTACGAATGAGTAAGAATGGATCGTACGAATGAAATAGAATGGATCGTATGAATGAATTAGAATGGATCATGCGAATGAATTAGAATGGATCGTACGAATGAATTAGAATAGATCGTGCGAATGAATTAGAATGGATCGTACGAATGAATTAGAATGGATCGTACAAATGAATTAGAATGGATCGTGCGAATGAATTAGAATGGATCGTATGAATTAGAATGGATCGTACGAATGAATTAGAATGGATCATATGAATGAATTAGAATGGATCGTTTGAGTAAATGCGAATGGATCGTGCGAATGAAATAGAATGGATTGTACGAATGAATTAGAATGGATCGTTCGAATGAATTAGAATGGATACATTCGTGTGAATCCATTCTATTTCATTCGTACGATCCATTCTAATTCATTCGCACGATCCATTCTAATTCATTCATACGATCCATTCTAATTCATTCGTACGATCCATTCTAATTCATTCGCACAATCTATTCTAACTCATTCGTACGATCCATTCTAATTCATTCGCACGATCCATTCTAATTCATTCATATGATCCATTCTATTTCATTCGTACGATCCATTCTTACTCATTCGTACAATCCATTCTAATTCATTTGCACGAAGGTATCCATTCTAATTCATTCGTACTATCCATTCTAATTCCTTCGTACGATCTATTCTAATTCCTTCGTACGATCCATTCTAATTCATTCGTACGATCCATTCTAATTCATTCGTACGATCCATTCTAATTCCTTCGTATGATCCATTCTAATTCATTCGTACGGTATGATTCATTCTAATTCATTCGTACGATTCATTCTAATTCAATCTATTCTAATTCATTCGTACGATCCATTCTAATTCATTCGTATGATCCATTCTAATTCCTTCGTACGATCCAGTCTAATACGATACATTCGTGCGAATGAATTAGAATGGATCGTATGAATGAACTAGATTGGATCGTATGAATGAATTAGAATGGATCGTGCGAATGAATTAGAATGGATCGTACGAATGAATTAGAATGGATCGTACGAATGAATTAGAATGGATCGTACGAATGAATTAGAATGGATCGTATGAATTAGAATGGATCGTACGAAGGAATTAGAATGGATCGTATGAATGAATTAGATTGAATCGTATTAATGAATTTGAATGGATCGTATGAATGAATTAGATTGGATCGTATGAATGAATTAGAATGGATCTTGTGAATGAATTAGAATGGATCGTACGAATGAAATAGAATGGATTGTATGAATGAATTAGAATAGATCGTGCGAATGAATTATAATGGATCGTACGAATGAATTAGAATGGATCATATGAATGAATGAATTAGAATGGATCGTACGAATGAATTAGAATGGATCGTACGAATGAATTAGAATAGATTGTGCGAATGAATTAGAATGGATCGTACGAATGAATTAGAATGGATTAGAATGGATCGTACGAATGAATTAGAATGGATCGTATGAATGAATTAGAGTAGATACATTCGTACAAAGGAATTAGAATGGATCGTACGAATGAATTAGAATGGATTATATGAATGAATTAGAATGGATCGTACGAATGAATTAGAATGGATACATTCGTGCGAATGAATTAGAATGGATTGTACGAATAAATTAGATTGGATCGTACGAATGAATTAGAATAGATTGTACGAATGAATTAGAATGGATCGTACGTCTAATTCATTCGTACGATCCATTCTAATTCATTCATACAATCCATTCTACTTCTTTTGCATGAATGTATCCATTCTAATTCATTCGTACGATCCATTCTAATTCCTTCGTACGATCCATTCTAATTCCTTCGTACGATCAATTCTAATTCATTCCCATGAATGTATCCATTCTAATTGATACGTACGATCCATTCTATTTCATTCGTATGATCCATTCTTACTCATTCGTACGATCCAATCTAATTCATTCATACGATCCATTCTACGATCCATTCTAATTCATTCGTACGTTCCATTCTAATTCATTAGCACGATCAATGCTAATTCATTCGCACGAATCCATTCTAATTCATTCGTACGATCCATTCTAATTCATTCGCACGAATGAATCCATTCTAATTCATTCGTACAATCCATTCTATTTCATTCGTACGATCCATTCTTACTCATTCGTAAGATCCATTCTAATTCATTGGCACGAATGTATCCATTCTAATTCATTCGTATGATCCACTCTAATTCATTCGTACGATCCATTCCAATTCATTCTAATTCTAATTCATTCGCACGAATGTATCCATTCTAATTCATTCGTACGATCCATTCTAATTCATTCGCACAATCTATTCTAATTCATTCGTACGATCGATTCTAATTCATTCATACGATCCATTCTAATTCATTCGCACGAATGTATCCATTCTAATTCATTCGTACGATCCATTCTAATTCATTCGCACGATCCATTCTATCACATTCGTACAATCCATTCTATTTCATTCGTACGATCCATTCGTACGATTCATTCTAATTCAATCCATTCTAATTAATTCGTACGAATGAGTAAGAATGGATCGTACGCATGAATTAGAATGGATTGAATTAGAATGAATCGTACGAATGAATTAGAATGGATCGTGCGAATGAATTAGAATGGATCGTACGAATGAATTAGAATGGATCGTACGAATGAATTAGAATGGACACATTCGTGCGAATGAATTAGAATGGATCGTATGAATGCATTAGAATCGATCGTACGAATGAATTAGAATAGATTGTGCGAATGAATTAGAATGGATCGTACGAATGAATTAGAATGGATACATTCGTGCGAATGAATTAGAATTAGAATGGATTGAATTAGAATGAATCGTACGAATGAATTAGAATGGATCGTGCGAATGAATTAGAATGGATCGTGCGAATTAATTAGAATGGATCGTACGAATGAATTAGAATGGATCGTATGAATGAATTAGATTGGATCGTATTAATGAATTAGAATGGATCGTACGAATGAATTAGAATAGATCGTACGAATGAATTAGAATGGATACGAATGGATCGTACGAATGAGTAAGAATGGATCGTACGAATGAAATAGAATGGATTGTACGAATGAATTAGAATGGATACATTCGTGCGAATGAATTAGGATGGATCGTATAAATGAATAAGAATAGATTGTGCGAATGAATTAGAATGGATCGTACGAATGAATTAGAATGGATACATTCATGCGAATGAATTAGAATAGATCGTATGAATGAATTAGAATGGATCGTATGAGTGAATTAGAATGGATACGAAGGAATTAGAATGGATCGTACGAAGGAATTAGAATGGAGAATGGATCGTGCGAATGAATTAGAATGGATCGTGCGATAAGAATGGATCGTATGAATGAAATAGAATAGATCGTACGGATAAATGAATTTGGATCGTGCTAATGAATTAGAATGGATCGTACGAATGAATTAGAATGGATCGTACTAATGAATTAGAATAGATTGTGCGAATGAATTAGAATGGATCGTACGAATGAATTAGAAAGGATATATTCGTGCGAATGAATTAGAATAGATCGTATGAATGAATTAGATTGGATCGTATTAATGAATTAGAATGGATCGTGCGAATGAATTAGAATGGATCGTACGAATGAATTAGAATGGATAGATTCGTGCGAATGAATTTGAATGGATCGTACGAAGGAATTAGAATGGATCGTACGAAGGAATTAGAATAGATCATACGAAGAAATTAGAATGGATCGTACGAATGAATTAGAATGGATCGTATGAATGAATTAGAATGGATCGTGCGAAAGAATTAAAATGGATCGTATGAATGAAATAGAATGGATCGTATGAATTAGAATGGATCGTATGAATGAAATAGAATGGATTGTACGAATGAATTAGAATAGATTGTGCGAATGGATTAGAATGGATCATACGATTGAGTAAGAATGGATTGTACGAATGAAATAGAATAGATCGTACGAATGAATTAGAATGGATCATGCTAATGAATTAGAATTGATCGTACGAATGAATTAGAATAGATTGTGCGAATGAATTAGAATGGATCGTACGAATGAATTGGAATGGATACATTCGTGCGAATGAATTAGAATGGATCGTATGAATGAATTAGAGTGGATACATTCATACAAATGAATTAGAATGGATCGTACGAATGAATTAGAATGGATACATTCGTGCGAATGAATTAGAATGGATCATATGAATGAATTAGAATGGATCGTTTGAGTGAATGCGAATGGATCGTTTGAGTGAATGCGAATTAGAATGGATACATTCGTGCGAATCCATTCTATTTCATTCGTACGATCCATTCTAATTCATTCGCACGATCCATTCTAATTCATTCGTACGATCCATTCTAATTCATTCGTACGATCCATTCTAATTCATTCGCACAATCTATTCTAATTCATTCGTACGATCCATTCTAATTCATTCGCACGATCCATTCTAATTCATTCATACGATCCATTCTATTTCATTCGTACGATCCATTCTTACTCATTCGTACGATCCATTCTAATTCATTTGCACGAAGGTATCCATTCTAATTCATTCGTACTATCCATTCTAATTCATTCGTACGATCCATTCTAATTCCTTCGTACGATCCATTCTAATTCATTCGTACGATCCATTCTAATTCATTCGTACGATCCATTCTAATTCCTTCGTATGATCCATTCTAATTCATTCGTACGGTATGATTCATTCTAATTCATTCGTACGATTCATTCTAATTCAATCCATTCTAATTCATTCGTACGATCCATTCTAATTCATTCGTACGAACCATTCTAATTCATTCGTACGATTCATTCTAATTCAATCCATTCTAATTCATTCGTACGATCCATTCTTACTCATTCGTACGATCCATTCTAATTCATTCGCACGAATGAATCCATTCTAATTCATTCGTATAATCCATTCTAATTCATTCGCATGAATGTATCCATTCTAATTCATTCGTACGATCCATTCTATCACATTCGTACAATCCATTCTATTTCATTCGTACGATCCATTCTAATTCATTCGCACGATCCATTCTAATTCATTCGCATTATCCATTCTAATTCATTCGTACGATCGATTCTAATTCATTCATACGATCCATTCTAATTCATTCGCACGAATGTATCCATTCTAATTCATTCGTACGATCCATTCTAATTCATTCGCACAATCTATTCTAATTCATTCATACGATCCATTCTAATTTATTCGCACGATCCATTCTAATTCATTCATACGAGCCATTCTAATTCATTCATATGATCCATTCTAATTCATTTGCACGATCCATTCTTACTCATTCGTACGATCCATTCTAATTAATTCGCACGATCCATTCTAATTCATTAATACGATCCATTCTAATTCATTCGCACGATCCATTCTAATTCATTCATACGATCTATTCTAATTCTTTCGCACGAATGTATCCATTCTAATTCATTCGTACGATCCATTCTAATTCATTCGCACGATCTATTCTAATTCATTCATACAATCCATTCTAATTTATTCGCACGATCCATTCTAATTCATTCATACGATCCATTCTAATTCATTCATATGATCCATTCTAATTCATTCGCACGATCCATTCTTACTCATTCGTACGAATGAATTAGAATGAATCATACCGTACGAATGAATTAGAATGGATCATACGAAGGAATTAGAATGGATCGTACGAATGAATTAGAATGGATCGTACGAATGAATTAGAATGGATCGTACGAAGGAATTAGAATGGATAGTACGAATGAATTAGAATGGATACCTTCGTGCAAATGAATTAGAATGGATCGTACGAATGAGTAAGAATGGATCGTACGAATGAATTAGAATGGATCGTATGAATGAATTAGAATGGATCGTGCGAATGAATTAGAATGGATCGTACGATTGAAATAGAATGGATTCGCACGAATGTATCCATTCTAATTCATTCGTACGATCCATTCTAATTCATTCGTACAATCCATTCTAATTCATTCGCACGATCCATTCGCATTCACTCAAACGATCCATTCTAATTCATTCATATGATCCATTCTAATTCATTCGCACGAATGTATCCATTCTAATTCATTCGTACAATCCATTCTAATTCATTTGTACGAATGTATCCACTCTAATTCATTCATACGATCCATTCTAATTCATTCGCACAAATGTATCCATTCCAATTCATTCGTACGATCCATTATAATTCATTCGCACAATCTATTCTAATTCATTCGTACGATCAATTCTCATTCATTAGCATGATCCATTCTAATTCATTCGTACGATCTATTCTTTTTCATTCGTACAATCCATTCTCACTCAATCGTATGATCCATTCTAATCCATTCGCACAATCTATTCTAATTCATTCGTACGATCCATTCTATTTCATTCGTACGATCCATTCTAATTCATACGATCCATTCTATTTCATTCATACGATCCATTTTAATTCATTCGCATGATCCATTCTAATTCATTCATACGATCCATTCTAATTCATTCGTACGATCCATTCTAATTTCTTCGTATGATCTATTCTAATTCCTTCGTACGATCCATTCTAATTCCTTCGTACGATCCATTCAAATTGATTCGCACGAATCTATCCATTCTAATTCATTCGTACGATCCATTCTAATTCATTCGCACGATCCATTCTAATTCATTAATACGATCCAATCTAATTCATTCATACGATCTATTCTAATTCATTCGCACGAATATATCCTTTCTAATTCATTCGTACGATCCATTCTAATTCATTCGCACAATCTATTCTAATTCATTAGTATGATCCATTCGAATTCATTCGTACAATCCATTCTATTTCATTCGTACGATCCATTCTTACTCATTCGTACGAATGAAATAGAATGGATTGTATGAATGAAATAGAATAGTTCGTACGAATGAATGAGAATGGATCGTATGAATGAATTAGATTGGATCGTATGAATGAATTAGAATGGATTGTACGAATGAAATAGAATAGATCGTACGAATGAATTAGAATGGATCGTGCGAATGAATTAGAATGGGTCGTACGAATGAATTAGAATGGATACACGATCCAGATCCATTCTAATTCATTCGCACAATCTATTCTAATTCATTCGTAGGATCCATTCTAATTCTTTACTACGATCCATTCTAATTCATTCATACGATCCATTCTAATTCATTCGTACGATCCATTCTAATTCATTCGCACGATCCATTCTAATTCATTCATACGATCCATTCTATTTCATTCGTACGATCCATTCTTACTCATTCGTACGATCCATTCTAATTCATTTGCACGAAGGTATCCATTCTAATTCATTCATACTATCCATTCTAATTCCTTCGTACGATCCATTCTAATTCCTTCGTACGATCCATTCTAATGCATTCGTACGATCCATTCTAATTCATTCGTACGATCCATTCTAATTCCTTCGTATGATCCATTCTAATTCATTCGTACGGTATGATTCATTCAAATTCATTAATACGATCCAATCTAATTCATTCGTACGATCCATTCTAATTCATTCGTACGATCCATTCTAATTCATTCGCACGATCCATTCTAATTCATTCGTACGATCCATTCTAATTCATTCATACGATCCATTGTAATTCATTCGTACGATCCATTCTAATTCATTCGCACGATCCATTCTAATTCATTCGCACGAATGTATCCATTCTAATTCATTCGTATGATCCATTCTAATTCATTCACACGATTCATTCTAATTCATTCATACAATCCATTCTATTTCTTTTGCACGAATGTAACCATTCTAATTCATTCGTACGATCCATTCTATTTCATTCGTACGATCCATTCTAATTCATTCGTACAATCCATTCTAATTCATTCGCACGAATGTATCCACTCTAATTCATTCATACGATCCATTCTAATTCCTTCGTACGATCCATTCTATTTCATTCGTATGATCCATTCTATTTCATTCATATAATCCATTCTAATTCATTCGCACGATCCATTCTAATTCATTCATACGATCCATTCTAATTCATTCGTATGATCCATTCTAATTCATTCGTTCGATCCATTCTAATTTATTCGCACGATCCATTCTAATTGATTCATACGATCCATTCTTACTCATTCGTACGATCCATTCTAATTCATTCGCACAATCCATTCTAATTCATCCGTACGATCCATTCTATTTCATTCGTACGATCCATTCTTACTCATTCGTACGATCCATTCTAATTCCTTCGTACAAACCATTCTAATTCCTGCGTACGATCCATTCTAATTCCTTTCTACGACCCATTATATTTCATTCGTATGATCCATTCTAATTCCTTTGTACGATTCAGTCTAATTCATTCCCATGAATGTATGTATTCTAATTCATTTGCACGAATGTATCCATTCTAATTCATTCGTACGATCCATTCTAATTCATTCGTACGATCCATTCTAATTCATTGGCACGAATGTATCCATTCTAACTCATTCGTACAATCCACTCTAATTCATTCGTACGATCCATTCCAATTCATTCTAATTCTAATTCATTCGCACGAATGTATCCATTCTAATTCATACGAATGAATTAGAATGGATCGTACGAATGAATTAGAATGGATCGTACGAATGAATTAGAATGAATCGTATGAATTAATTAGAATGGATCGTGCGAATGAATTAAAATGGATCGTATGAATGAATTAGAATGGATCATATGAATTAGAATGGATCGTACGAATGAAATAGAATGGATCGTACGAATGAATTAGAATAGATTATGCGAATGGATGAGAATGGATCATACGATTGAGTAAGAATGGATTGTACGAATGAAATAGAATAGATCGTACAAATGAATTAGAATAGATCATGCTAATGAATTAGAATTGATCGTACGAATGAATTAGAATAGATTGTACGAATGAATTAGAATGGATCGTACGAATGAATTGGAATGGATACATTCGTGCGAATGAATTAGAATGGATCGTATGAATGAATTAGAGTGGATACATTCGTACAAATGAATTAGAATGGATCATACGAATGAATTAGAATGGATACATTCGTGCGAATGAATTAGAATGGATCGTACGAATGAATTAGAATGGATCGTTTGAATGAATTAGAATGGATCGTACTTATGAATTAGAATGGATCGTACGAATGAATTAGAATGGATCGTGCGAATGAATTAGAATGGATTGTACGAATGAATTAGAATGGATCGTACGAATGTATTAGAATGGATACATTCGTGCGAATCCATTCTATTTCATTCGTACGATCCATTCTAATTCATTCGCACGATCCATTCTAATTCATTCATACGATCCATTCTAATTCATTCGTACGATCCATTCTAATTCATTCGTACGATCCATTCTAATTCCTTCGTATGATCCATTCTAATTCATTCGTACGGTATGATTCATTCTAATTCATTCGTACGATTCATTCTAATTCAATCCATTCTAATTCATTCGTACGATCCATTCTAATTCATTCGTACGATCCATTCTAATTCATTCGTACGATTCATTCTAATTCAATCCATTCTAATTCATTCGTACGATCCATTCTTACTCATTCGTACGATCCATTCTAATTCATTCGCACGAATGAATCCATTCTAATTCATTCGTATGATCCATTCTAATTCATTCGCATGAATGTATCCATTCTAATTCATTCGTATGATCCATTCTATCTCATTCGTACAATCCATTCTATTTCATTCGTACAATCCATTCTAATTCATTCGCACGATCCATTCTAATTCATTCGCATGATCCATTCTAATTCATTCGTACGATCGATTCTAATTCATTCATACAATCCATTCTATTTCATTCGTACGATCCATTCTAATTCATTCGCACGATCCATTCTAATTCATTCGCACGATCCATTCTAATTCATTAGCACGATCCATTCTAATTCATTCGTACGATCTATTCTAATTCATTCGTACGATTCATTCTAATTCATTCCATTCTAATTCATTCGTATAATCCATTCTTACTCATTCGTACGATCCATTCTAATTCATTCGCATGAATGAATCCATTCTAATTCATTCGTATGATCCATTCTAATTTACTCGCATGAATGTATCCATTCTAATTCATTCGTACGATCCATTCTATCTCATTCGTACAATCCATTCTATTTCATTCGTACGATCCATTCTAATTCATTCGCACGATCCGTTCTGATTCATTCGCATGATCAATTCTAATTCATTCATACGATCGATTCTAATTCATTCATACGATCCATTCTAATTCATTCGCACGAATGTATCCATTCTAAATGAATTAGAATGGATCGTACGAATGAGTAAGAATGGATCATGCGAATGAATTAGAATGGATCATATGAATGAATTAGAATGGATCGTATGAATGAATTAGAATGGATCGTGCGAATAAATTAGAATGGATCGTATGAATGAATTATAATAGATTGTGCGAATGAATTAGAATGGATCGTACGAATGAATTTGAATGGATCATGCGAATGAATTAGAATGGATCGTGCGAATGAATTAGAATGGATCGTACGAATGAAATAGAATGGATTGTACGAATGAGATAGAATGGATCGTACGAATGAATTAGAATGGATACATTCATGCGAATGAATTAGAATGGATCATACGAATGAATTAGAATGGATTCATTCGTGCGAATGAATTAGAATGGATCGTACGAATGAGTAAGAAAGGATCGTACGAATGAATTAGAATGGATTGAATTAGAATGAATCGTACGAATGAATTAGAATGGATCGTACGAATGAATTAGAATGGATCGTACGAATGAAATAGAATGGATTGAATTAGAATGAATCGTACGAATGAATTAGAATGAATCATACCGTACGAATGAATTAGAATGGATCATATGAAGGAATTAGAATGGATCGTACGAATGAATTAGAATGGATCGTACGAATGAATTAGAATGGATCGTACGAAGGAATTAGAATGGATCGTACGAAGGAATTAGAATGGATAGTACGAATGAATTAGAATGGATACCTTCGTGCAAATGAATTAGAATGGATCGTACGAATGAGTAAGAATGGATCGTACGAATGAAATAGAATGGATCGTATGAATGAATTAGAATGGATCGTGCGAATGAATTAGAATGGATCATACGAATGAATTAGAATAGATTGTGCGAATGAATTAGAATGGATCGTACGAATGAATTAGAATGGATCGTACGAATGAATTAGAATGGATCGTACGAATGAATTAGAATGGATCGTATGAATGAATTAGAATGGATCGTGCAAATGAATTAGAATGGATCGTACGAATGAATTAGAATGGATACATTCGTGCGAAAGAATTAGAATGGATCGTATGAATGAATTAGATTGGATCTTACGAATATATTAGAATGGATCGTACGAATGAATTAGAATGGATCGTATGAATGAATTAGAATGGATCATGCGATTGAATTAGAATGGATCGTGCGAATGAATTAGAATGGATCGTACGAATGAATTAGAATGGACCGTGCGAATGAATTAGAATGGATCATATGAATGAATTAGAATGGATCGTATGAATGAATTAGAATGGATCGTGCGAATAAATTAGAATGGATCGTATGAATGAATTAGAATAGATTGTGCGAATGAATTAGAATGGATCGTGCGAAGGAATTAGAATGGATCGTACGAAGGAATTAGAATGGATAGTACGAATGAATTAGAATGGATACCTTCGTGCAAATGAATTACAATGGATCGTACGAATGAATTAGAATGGATTGTACGAATGAATTAGAATAGATCGTTTGAATGAATTAGAATGGATCGTACTTATGAATTAGAATGGTTCATACGAATAAAATAGAATGGATCGTACGAAGGAATTAGAAAGGATCGTACAAACGAATTAGAATGGATCGTATGAATGAAATAGAATAGATCGTACGAATGAATTAGAATGGATCGTATGAATGAATTAGATTGGATCGTATGAATGAATTAGAATGGATTGTACGAATGAAATAAAATAGATCGTACGAATGAAATAGAATGGATCGTACGAATGAATTAGAATAGATTGTGCGAATGGATTAGAATGGATCATACGATTGAGTATGAATGGATTGTACGAATGAAATAGAATAGATCGTACGAATGAATTAGAAGGATCATATGAATGAATTAGAATGGATCGTGCGAATGAATTAGAATGGATCGTGCGAATGAATTAGAATGGATCGTACGAATGAATTAGAATGGATCATAGTAATGAATTAGAATGGATCCTACGAATGAATTAGAATAGATTGTGCGAATGAATTAGAATGGATCTGGATCGTGTATCCATTCTAATTCATTCGTACGACCCATTCTAATTCATTCGCACGATCCATTCTAATTCATTCGTACGATCTATTCTATTTCATTCGTATAATCCATTCTAATTCATTCATACGATCCAATCTAATTCATTCATACGATCCATTCTAATTCATTCGTACGATCTATTCTATTTCATTCATACGATCCATTCTAATTCGTTTGTACGATCCTTTCTAATTCCTTCGTACGATCCATTCTATTTCATTCGTATGACCCATTCTAATTCATAAGTACGATCCATTCTAATTCATTCAAACGATCCATTCTAATTCATTCGTACGATCCTTTCTAATTCATTCGCACGATCCATTCTAATTCATTCGTACGATCCAATCTAATTCATTCATACGATCGATTCTAATTCATTCGCACGAATGTATCCATTCTAATTCATTCGCACGATCCATTCTAATTCATTCATACAATCCATTCTAATTCTTTTGCACGAATGTATCCATTCTAATTCATTCGTACGATCCATTCTAATTTATTCGTATGATCTATTCTAATTCATTCGCATGATCCATTATAATTCATTCATACGATCCAATCTAATTCATTCGTACGATCCATTCTAATTCATTCGCACGAATGTATCAACTCTAATTCATTTGTACGATCCATTATAATTCATTCATAAATGTACGAATGAATTAGAATAGATACATTCGTGCGAATGAATTAGAATGGATCATATGAATGAATTAGATTGGATCGTATGCATGTATTAGAATGGATCGTGCGAATGAATTAGAATGGATCGTACGAATGAATTAGAATGGATCGAACGAATGAATTAGAATGGGTACATTCGTGCAAAAGAATTAGAATGGATTGTATGAATGAATTAGAATGGATCGTGCGAATGAATTAGAATGGATCGTACGAATGAATTAGAATGGATACATTCGTGCGAAAGAATTAGAATAGATCGTATGAATGAATTAGAATGGATCGTATGAATGAAATAGAATGGATCGTGTTCGGGGGATTTTTCGCTGGTCCGTGCGGGCTGCCTGCAAGACAAAGAAAAGAGAACGTGAGAACGGCTGGCTCCCTCAGGAGCGCAGACCCTCCGACGCTCAAGTCAGTCACTGTGGCACAACGGCGAGCTGTAATGGACCAAAGAGGAAGGAAAAGGGATTTCGAACCTGTACTATGGAGCCTGGGGGTGAGCATTTATAGCAATCGGCGGCCTACCGTGGCCCGACACGTGGAGATTCTTCCGGCGCCTTCTAGACCCCCCACGTTCTGGCTCGCGTGGGTCTGACAGTCCTTGGTACTCGCGCCCTGACATTCTGTCGTCAGGCCTGCCAGGCGGTTTGAGTGGGGGGGGGAATCTTTCTTGTCGTGGCCAGGTGGCCCTTCTGGAATGTTCAAGTCTGGGAGGTCTCGAACTGATTCGAGCGAGCTTCCGTGGACCACGTTTGTCCACGTAGCTTCCGTGGGGTTTTGACACCTGGCATCCTCTCATACATTGTGGGCGACCTCCGACGGGGAGCTAAGGTGAGCTCGCCCTCCATTGCTCCGCCTTCTCTTCCACATCTATCAAGAGTCGGACCTCACGGGAGCAACCTCCTCGATAAACTGGGGAATTCTGGCGAGCTTGGGCGAGCTCCTGAGCGAGCTAGGGGCGAGCTCCTGCGCGAGCTAGGGGCGTTCGCGATGCCGGTGTCTTCGTTATGCATGACGGTCTAACTCCCGCTATCACT
The DNA here is from genome assembly GCA_947650365.1 of Chamaelirium japonicum. Taxonomy (NCBI): domain Eukaryota; kingdom Viridiplantae; phylum Streptophyta; class Magnoliopsida; order Liliales; family Melanthiaceae; genus Chamaelirium; species Chamaelirium japonicum. The sequence goes on along the minus strand of OX393557.1, from coordinate 245,089 downwards.
GCCAGCGAGTTCTCGCGCGGGCTTGGCGAACTCCGGGGCGAGCTCCTGAGCGAGCTTAGGCGAGCTCCTGGGTGAGCTTGGCGAGCTGCGGGGCGAGCTCCTGAGCGAGCTACCGGGCGATCTCAGGCGAGCTCCATCGAGCTCAGGCGAGCTCCTGAGCGAGCTTCTGGGCGATCTCAGGCGAGCTCCATCGAGCTCAGGCGAGCTCTTAAGAGTGCTCTTGGCCTGGGCCCTTTCAGCCTAATGTGGATCTCGCTCCCTGTCAAGGTGATTTGGTGAGCACGGGGGAGCGAACTCCTGCGAGCTGCACTCAGATACAAGGTGTCCATCCAGCTCCCTGCAGGGCGAGCTCCTGAGGGGTTGGGAGAGTCGAGCTGCACTCAGATACAAGGTGTCCATCCAGCTCCCTGTGGGGCGGCGAGCTCCTGATGGGCTAGGAGGGCGAGCTTTTTGGACGGGCTCCCTCGAGAACTCTTATCTCAGATGCGTTTGCAATGCTACCCAAGATATGTGGTTTCTGTCTACCCCCAACATTACCCCCTCCTGAGTGAGTGATCGAGGAAACTCGACGCTTGCTCAGGAGTCTTAGCGAACTCCTATCCCCGGCTATGTGCCTGATATCAATGTCTGCCGTAACAGTTTTCTTACGGGGCGAAGATAGTAGCGATGGCGGCCTGCGCCGAGAGCTTTGACTGCCAGTATTTCACAAACGCTGGGCGGGCCACGAGCATCAGCCATGAGCGATCTCCTGCGATGCGAGCTCCTCACCTGCGGTCAGGGTCAGCTTCGGGCAAGCTTGGGCGCCTGCCGTGGGCGGTCTGCATCGAGAGTTTTGACTCTCAGTACTTTTCAAAAACGCTGGGCGGGCCACGAGCGTCAGCCACGAGCGATCTCCTTCCGGTGCGAGCTTGTCGCACGCGGCCAGGGTCTGCCTCGGGCGAGCTGCGGGCACCTGCCGCGAGCGATCTGCGTCGAGAGTTTTGACTCTCAGTACTTTTCAAAAACGCTGGGCGGGCCACGAGCGTCAGCCACGAGCGATCTCCTTCCGGTGCGAGCTTGTCGCACGCGGCCAGGGTCTGCCTCGGGCGAGCTGCGGGCACCTACCGCGAGCGATCTGCGTCGAGAGTTTTGACTCCCAGTATTTCACAAACGCTGGGCGGGCCACGAGCGTCAGCCACGAGCGATCTCCTTCCGGTGCGAGCTTGTCACACGCGGTCAGGGTCTGCTTCGGGCGAGCTTGGGGCGCCTACCGCGGGCGATCTTGTGACTTGGGTATCGCACCGAATCTCCAACGGTCGCTTCACCTTAACTGCGGCGCGAGGCTCAACGCTGATACAGCGAATCTCATCATGAGACCCCGATCGGCGCGAGACGCGTGTCTCCTCCTCATTTGTCCCTTTCTCTGTCAATAAAGGACAGTGCTGGCGCCGGCGCAGCTTTTTCCACGCGTGGTGCACGTGGCGCTCGACGATTTGAGAGAAGCGAGCTGTCGCTTTGATCGCCGTCACGTCGCCTCGCCGAGCGCGCTTGGGCATTAACTGCGGGTCGATTCACCTGTCTCTCGCTCGCCTTTAAATAGGGGACGGGGGGCAATTTTTACTGCTGCGTGAAAACAGCTCTCCCTTCTCCCTTTGCTTCTAGTGCTTTCAGCTCGCTTTAGCCCTTCTGCTCTCATGGCTTCCGCTGCTGACGTTGCTGCTGCTGTTGCTGCCGCTGCTGCTGCCGCCCACGCCGCTGAGCCCGCCACCGAAAGAGCGGTGGTCTGGCTGCAAAACCCCGTCGGGGTGCCTGTCGGGGACAGTATCCGGGCGGCGATCGATCTCCCTCGGGAGATCCTCGTCACCGAGATGCCACTCTCGGGGAGGCCGCCCCAGGGCACAGTAGCTTCTGTCGGGCTGCTGTGGTCCGGGCTGCGGTTCCCCCTGAGTCATCTCGCCGGGGAGCTCCTGGAGTTGACGGGGCTTTGCCCCGCCCAACTCTCAGGAAACTCCTGGGGGATACTCTACGGGCTGTCCCAGCTGGAGACCGCTCTGAAGGCGAGGATCCCACTGAGCTACTTGCTCAAAAAGTGGCTCCTCAAGCCCTCACCGGTCTTCAGCACCGCGGGCTGCGGCTACTTCTACCTCGCCGGGCGGCCTGGCGAGGTGCTCCCCTTCTCCACCATCGAGAGCAAGGACCGCCACTGGAAGGACTATCCTTTCGTGGCGGTCGACGACTGGCGCGGGCGGCACAGCGGAGTCCCGGCTCACCCCGGGGTTCCCCCGACGGCGGTCTTTCGGGAGATCTCCTTCTACAAGGCGGGGAAGAAGAAGTGCATCGCTCCCGACCGGGAGCGATCTCTGGACGATGCGATCCTCCACTACCTCGGTGGGCGGACTCCAGAGAAGATCACCGCCCCCGACTTCGCCTTCCAGCTGAAGGACGGGAAGACCGGCGCTATTCTGCTGAAGCAGAAGACCGTCCGGAAGAAGAAAGAGGAGGAGGTCGGCGCTATTCCGCCGATGCCGAACGCCCCTCCCTCCAAAGGGGCCAGCAAGGGGACCGGGAGCTCGGGAGGCAACCCCCGTAAGAAGACGGTCCGGAGGCGGGCTTCGCCCATCCGCCTCAACGACCCCGATACCATGGAGATACTTCACCAGGGCGAAGCTTCCGCTCCTCCGCAACCTCCTCGCCCGGACGCCGGCCCAGGTCAGCCTCCCGCCCCAACTCCAATTGTCCGCCGCAAGATCCAAATGGTTGAGCCCGACGACCCGAACATCGACCTCCCGCTTACCATGGCGGAAGTCGAGTCCGGGATGGCTCAAATTCTAATGGGCTACTTCCCGGGCGATCTGACCGTCCCGCTTCGTGTAGCAGTGCTGATGCCGGAGATGGAGGCCCGTGGGAAGAAGAAGGCCAAACGCGCGGGGCCCGCGCCTTCTGACGTCCAGGCGGAGCAACGGCGGAAAGCGCTGGAGGAGGCGGGCTTGGACTCGGAGCCCAGCTGGACGGACTCTGCGGAGGAGGCAACAGGCTCCGAGGAAGAAGAGCCCGCCCCTCAAGCTCCTCGGGCGGAGCCTGTTGCTCCCGCCCAAGGGATGAAGCCCGCGACTCCATCAGCTCCCGCACCAGGGCCGGGATCGAGCGGGCAGGAGCCTCCATCTCCCGCCGACGGGGCAGGGGTCCAGCAGGGCGAGTCCGACGCCGTCGCTGCGACCTCCTTGCCGGCCTCGGCTCCAACTCCCGCGGCCTCTACACCGGCGGCCGCTCCAGCTCCCGCCCCTCCGGCCTCGCCTCCTGCAGAAGGCCAGGAGGGAGCGGGCTCCCAACAGGGCTTAGGGGACCTGGTCTACAGGTCCCCTAGCTTTGTTGACATTGGCTCCGACTCCGAGTCCTTCAGCTCGGAGCCAGAGGCCAAGGGGGCCACCGCGGACCCTCCGAGCCCGCCAGGAGCCAGAGCTCGCCCGGGGGAGGTGATAGCCCCCACTCCTCCTGGCGTGCCCCCTCCTTCCGGAGCTCCCGGGGGTCCCAGCGCGGGCTCCTCTGCGGAGGAGGGGAGGAAGCCCCACTACGTGCGGCAGCTGCTGGGCCGCAACGTTTTCGCGCGGGCTCCCTTCGCTTCCATAAGCGAACGCCTTGCCGAGGTACTCACCGCACCTGCCTCCTTATAAATCTTAGTCTCAATTTTTGCTAACTCTTTCACCTTCCTTATGTAGGCGGAGAAGCAGAGCCAGGCGCTGGCCGCGGAGGTCGCTGGGGCCGGGAAGGCACTGGCCGCCTTGTTCGATGATTCCCTTCGGGGGTCCGAGCGCAAGGTAGACGAGCACATCCACGAGCTTCAGCGAGCCAAGGGCTCCGAGGAGCTGAGGGTGGAGTCAGAGGCACTGCACCGTAGGGTCAAAACCCTGGCGTCAGGCCTCGCCATGGCCGAGGTAGCCAAAGGCCTGTCCGCTACTGCCCTCCTCAAGGCCAAGGCGGAGCGAGACGAAGCTGTGTCCGCCCGGGAGGTCGCACAGCGGGAGGCGGCTCAACTTCAAGGCGAGGTCGCTGCTCTGAAGACGGAGATTGCGGCCTTGAAGGAGACACACGCCAACGGCCTTCGGGCTCAGCAAGGCCGCCTCCAAGCCCAACTGGACGATCTCCTCAAGAAAGGCGCCCTGGCCGCTGTGGAGAAATACAAGACCGAAAGGTCGAAGAAGCGGCACCGAGGGGACGACAGTGGGGCGGAGACAAGCAAGCCTTGAGCTTGCTGCCTTGTAACTACTTTTGTAATTTTTGCCAATCAATGAAATTTATCTTTCTGGGCCCGCATATGCGTTTCTTTCTTTCTATGTGCCTTTTATGAGTCCGCTTTGGGAGTTCGCAGCGACCTCGAGAGCGATACCCCGGGCGAGGTAGCTAATTCGATTCAACCCTTTTATTTTTAAGTATATGCAAACGAAAAACTCGGCATGCTCGTAAAAACTCGATAGTCTCTGAGCCCGGAAAACGTTAAAACGAACCAAAAGACTTCAAAAACTTCCCTACACTCAGAGACTTAAACGATTTTTATTTTTAAAGGAAACTAATAAGTGCTAGCTGCCCCCTGCCCGGTTAATTTCTCTCGATGATCCTGTTTGGCGGGCTCGCCCTTTGAGGGGTTTGCCAACGCCAGGATGCTTCCGTTCATGGCAGGTGAACGCGAAGGATCCTGGTTAGGTTTAGAGTCCACTAGGCAGCGGACTTCCCCGGGAAGCTCAAGGTCGCCCACCGGCTGCCTCTGAGGATCCTGGTCTTGCTTTAAGTCCGCACAACGGCGGACTGCCCCGGGAAGCTCAAGGTCGCCCACTGGCTGCCTCTGAGGATCCCGGTCTTGCTTTAAGTCCGCACAACGGCGGACTGCCCCGGGAAGCTCAAGGTCGCCCACTGGCTGCCTCTGAGGATCCCGGTCTTGCTTTAAGTCCGCACAACGGCGGACTGCCCCGGGAAGCTCAAGGTCGCCCACTGGCTGCCTCTGAGGATTCCGGTCTTGCTTTAAGTCCGCACAACGGCGGACTGCCCCGGGAAGCTCAAGGTCGCCCACTGGCTGCCTCTGAGGATTCCGGTCTTGCTTTAAGTCCGCACAACGGCGGACTGCTCCGGGAAGCTCAAGGTCGCCCACTGGCTGCCTCTGAGGATCCCGGTCTTGCTTTAAGTCCGCACAACGGCGGACTGTTTTGTAGATTAAGCGAGCTCTTGGTGCGGCGAGCTTCCGGGTGGAATTCTTTGTGGAAAATCCTGTCATTCATTCATAACCTCTTCAAAAAGAAAATTTTACAAAAATTTCCTTAGGCATAGAACTTGCGAAGGTGTAAAGCATTCCAAGGCCGCTCTAACAGGTCGCCTTCAGCGGTCATCAACTGGTAAGCCCCCTGGCCTCGCGGTTCGCGTATTATGTAAGGGCCTTCCCAGTTCGCCGCGAGCTTTCCTGCATTAGGCTCTTGAGTGTTTGCGAACACCTTCCTCATCACCATGTCCCCGGCTTTAAATGCCCGATGGCGGACTCTTTTATCATAGGCGCGCTTCATCTCTTGTCGGTATTCGGCGAGGTGTAGATTGGCGCGCTCTCGTCTTTCTTCAAGTTGATCAAGGGAGTCGACTAGCAGTTTGTCGTTGTCGACCTCTGCCGACGCAAACCTTCTTTCAGTGGGCAGCTCGGCCTCTATGGGTAGCACGGCTTCGCAACCAAAAGTGAGACTGAAAGGGGATTCGTTAGTTGAGCGACGTGGAGTAGTGCGATAGGCCCACAAGACTCCATCGAGCTCCTGCTCCCACAATCCTTTTTTCCCTTCCAGCCTCTTCTTGAGGTTGTCCAAGATCACGCGATTCGTCGCTTCGGCCTGCCCGTTGCTTTGAGGGTACCTCGGGGATGAGAACCTTAGGTCGACCCCATATTCAACACAAAAGCTTCTGATCAAGCGATTGTCGAACTGGCGACCATTGTCGGTGATCAGCACTCGTGGCAGCCCAAAGCGGCAGAAGATATTCTTCCAAAGGAAGTCCTTGACTTGCTTCTCGCCTATCTTAGCTAGCGGGACCGCTTCCACCCATTTGGTGAAGTAGTCCGTAGCTACTAGGATGAATTTCTTTTGCCGGGCTGACACAGGGAAAGGTCCCACAATGTCCAACCCCCATTGCTGGAAAGGCCAGTGGCTCGCCAGAGGATGCAGTTCTTCTGCGGGCATATGGTTCGTGGTGGCGTGCTTCTGGCACTGGATGCACCTCTGGGCGACCTTCAAAGCGTCTTGCTCCAGAGTGGGCCACCAGTATCCTTGCCTTCGTACTTTCGCAGCAAGAGACCGCCCACCAGCGTGGTTTCCCAGCTCGCCAGAGTGAATGCACTTTAGAACTTCTTCGGTTTCCGGGCTCTCGACGCAACGGAGACTTGGCCCGCCAAAGGATCTTCGAAAAAGGCGATCCCAGCGAATGAGATAGCGCCCAGCGCATTTCTCCACTCGCCGGGCTTCCTCTCTATCCTCTGGTAGCTCGCCCTTCTGGAGAAAGCGAAAAATGGGGGCGGTCCACCCGCTGAGTGGTACGTTGGCGGAGACTTGGTTAACAGCGGGCTCCATCAGTTGGAGCCGAGACTGACTTTGGACTTCGATGAGAATTTGGCGAGCCTCTGATGTTCCCAGCAAAGAGGCAGCGTTTGCCAAAGCATCAGCTCGCCTATTATCGGCTCGCGGAATTTGCTCGAAGGAAATCTTTTCGAACTCCGCGGCCTTGTGCTTCACCAGATCCATGTAGCCCGCCATTCGTGCGTCCCGAGAGGCGTACTCCCCATTGACTTGGCAAAAAATTAGCTGGGAATCGCTAAAGACCTTCAGGCGTTCGGCACCTACCTCTTTGGCGAGCTCCAGGCCGGCCAACAGCGCCTCATATTCCGCCTCATTGTTGGTAGCGGCGAAATCCAGTCGGACTGACTTTTCCAGAAGTACCGACTGGGCGATCAGTGCGACCCCGATCCCAGCCCCCACAGCGTTGGAGGATCCATCGACGAATAATTCCCAGCCTGCCTCCTCTGAACGCTTAGTTGGAGGATGCTCGCCTAGATTGTCCAAGAACCTCGCCTTCCCAGGGTGTGCCTCAGTTGGCTCATCCTCCCGGTACTGGACCGGTTCTTCTATGGGGAAGTCCGCCAAGAAATCGGCGAGCGCCTGTCCTTTGACCGCAACTCGAGGGACATACTCCAAGCCGTAGGCGGCAAGCTCGGCGGACCAACGGTAGAGCCTGCCGGCTACTGAGGGCCTGGAGAGCGCGCTCTTTAGAAGGTGCTCTGTGATGACCCTGACAGGGTGCGCCGAGAAGTAGGGGTGGAGCTTTCTCGCGGTAAGGACCAAGGCCAATGCGACCTTCTCGATTGGTCGATACCGGAGCTCGGCGGGAAGCATCGTGTGGCTTACAAAGTAGACAGGCCGCTCCACCTTTGCTTCTTCCACAACCAGGACCCCGCTCACCGCATTCTCAGTGACCGCAAGGTACACGCCGAGTTCGGCGCCCTCTTTGGGTGCCGCTAAGATCGGTGGGCTCGCCAGGTAGTCCTTGATCTTTTGGAAGGCGTGCTCGCACTTCTCATCCCAACAAATGCTTGCTCCTTTTCGTAGCAGCTCGAAAAGAGGTCGGCAGTTGTCTGAGGATTTGGAGATGAACCGATTGAGCGCGGCGATTCGCCCACTCAGCCTCTGGACTTCCTGCCGGGTCCTCGGCGCGGGCATCTCGACAAGTGCTCGGATCTGCCCAGGGTCGGCCTCGATCCCCCTGTGGGTGACCAGGTACCCGAGGAATTTCCCTGACGTCACCCCGAATGCGCACTTCGCCGGGTTTAGCCTCATTTGGTACTTTCTCAGTACCTCGAAGGTTTCGCGGAGATCGGCAACATGCCCCTCCCTCTCCCGACTCTTCACCAGGAGGTCGTCTACATAAACTTCGACGTTTCTGCCGATCTGATCTTTGAACATCTGAGTGACTAGCCTTTGGTAGGTCGCTCCAGCGTTCTTAAGTCCGAACGACATCACTCGATAGCAGTACAACTTCTGGTAGCCCGCTCCGGAGTAGAAGGCGGTCTTCTCCTGATCGTCGGCGTGGAGAGGTATCTGGTTATACCCAGAATATCCATCCATGAAGGACAGGGCCTGGAACCCGACAGCTGCGTCGACCAGTGCGCCTATTCTCGGAAGAGGAAATCCATCCTTCGGGCATGCCTTGTTGAGGTCGGAGAAGTCGATGCACACCCTGACCGCTTCGCTCTTCTTTGGCACCGCCACGATATTGGAGATCCACTCGGGGAAGTGCGCCTCGCGGATGAAGCCGGCTCGCTCCAGCTTGTCTATCTCTGCCGCCACTGCAATGGACTTTGCAGCAGGTATGTGCCGAGCTTTCTGCTTGACCGGCGGGAACTCCTTCATGGTGTGCAGACGATGACAGGCGACCTCCGGGTCAATCCCTGGCATGTCCGCGAAGCTCCAGGCGAATACGTCACGGTATTCCCTGAGCAAGTTGGTTATGGCCAGGACCTCGCCCTTGGTTAGCGAGGTCCCGAGGCTAACAACTCCTGGCCCTTCCTTGCCGCCAATGTCGACCTCTTGAAGTGGTTCGGCAATTGGAAAACTTCCTCTCTTGGGGGTTGTCGGGCGACCTCCCTCCTCCAACTTAAGGTCCAACCGCTCCCACCCGGGGGTGGAGTAGGGGACTTAAGCGAGGAGGCCTCCAGCGGGCTCCCCAATAGCTCGCTCGTAGCGGGCGGTAATTGCTAGGAGGGTGCGGGCCTCTTGGCCTCGGCGACCTCCATGTCCCTGAGGTGAAGGACATCCTGCTCGCATCGGGTAGCGGCTACCTGATCACCCCGAATTACTACGACCCCGCTCGCGGTCGGGAATTTGAGGGCCTGATGGTTGGGTGAAGCTACCGCATTCATTTGCCTTAGCCAAGGCCGCCCAAGGATGGCGTTAAATGCGGAACTTCCATCCACTACCGCGAAGCGGACTTGGCGAGCCTCTGGGCCAGCGGTCACCGTAAGGGTTATCTCCCCTGCCACTCTGGCGACCTCTCCGGTGAACCCACGGAGGGAGCTCGTCGAGGGAGACAGGTCGGCGAGTCTCAACCCCATTCGCAGGTAGGCCGACAGAAAAAGGATGTCCACGGCGCTCCCCGGATCAACCAGAGCTCGCCTCACCTCGATGTTTGCCATCATCAGGCGTATGACGAGGGGGTCATTGTGGGGCGTAACGACCCCAGTCATGTCATCTTCCGAAAACCAGAGAAAATCGCGGGCTTCCACCCTTGGTGCTTGAAGTAAAGTAGGAGTTAGCGAGACGGAAAATACCTTTTGTGCCCGCTCCATCTCCCTGACTCGTCGGCGGGCTTCATTACTGGATCTCGGGCCGCACAGCCGCCCGCTAATGGTATGGCAGATCACCGGTCCTTCCGCGGGAGGCGGAGGCAGGGCGGGCTCAGCGGGCCCCGGGCGATCTCCCTCCCGAGGGGCCCGTGTCGGTACTACCTCGAACCTCCTTGGAGGCAAAATAAACTGATTCAAGTGGCCCTGGGTGACCAAGTCCTCGAGGTGGTTCTTGAGAGCCCGGCATCTGTTAGTGTGATACCCAGGGCTTCGATGAAAGGCGCACCGCCGCGAGTTGTCGGTAGAGCCAGGCTCTCCGACCTGTAGGGGTGGCGGGTACTGGAAGAAAGGTTCATTCCGAATCTGATGGAAGATTTGTCCTGGCGAGTGGGTCAGCACGGTGAAATCCCGCTCCCCGGGTCCTGGAGGCGGGCGCCAGTTCGCCGGCCTTCCAGCGACAGCCGTGGGGGCTTCAGCGGGCTGTTCAGCAGGAACAGCGGGCGGTCCAGGCAAAGCCACCGCCAGGGGCACCTCCCTTCTCTCCACGGCCTTGACGACGAGCGGTCGCGGGGCCGGAGGAGGTCGCTGCTCGACTGCCTTTCCCTTTCGGTCTAGCACAGCGTCTTCGAGCTTGATGTGTTGCTGGACCAGGGCAAATAGTTCAACCATCGTGCGAGGGTCCTTGATCACTAGAGCGTCATGAAGCTTGCAACCCTCGGGGAGGGCGCTTCTGAAAGCGCTCACCACGGTACGATCTTGGCCCGCCGCGTCTTCCAGAGCGAGGTAGGCGCTCCGGAATCGCGTTGCGAAGCACCGGAGCGACTCGCGAGCTCCCATGGTTAAAGTAAACAGAGACTCGATTCTCTTCGGGGGCTGCCTATTGCAGCGATACTGCTCCAGGAATAGCCTAGAGAGAGTTGGAAAGTCGGGGATCGTGCCGGGCGGCAACTTGTGGAACCAGTTCAATGCCGAGCCGGTCAAACTGCTCGGGAATGCTCGGCACAAGACGTGGTCTTGGTCCCGGAAAAACAGAAGCTTTCTGTAAGCCAAGAGATGGTCAACGGGATCCTGCGACCCGTCGAACAATACAAACTTCGGGGGGGTCCAGTGGTGCGGAAAACCCCCTTGGTGGACCTCGCTGGTGAAAGGCGAGCTACCTCCGTGGGCGGCAAGGTCTTCAAGTAAATCTACTGGCGCACTAGGTCGCCGCCAGCGCCCGGGGGGAACTCCCAGAGGCGGCTGCGCAGGTCCTAGGCGGTCTCGTACGCTCCCTTGTGGCGAGGTCGGCCCCACCCCGCGGCGACCCTCGGGGGCAACCGCTCGGCGGGCTCCCTGCTGTCCACCCACGGATTCCTTCGGCGCGTCAGTTGGTCTGTGGGAGGCCGTTGCCTCTCGAGCTCCTGAAGATATTTCCACCGCGGGCTCTTTGCCTCGTCGCCGATGGCGTGGGTCGCGATCCCGCTCTAGAGATCTTGCCTCCGACCCCTCAGAATCGGCGCTCCGGCTACGGCGGCAGGGAATGGTCGCGCGCGAGGTCGCCTGGTTGCTAGATCGCTGGGTGACTAGCTTCTGCAACCTTGTGAGCGGGGTTTCCGGCACCCCGCGTACAGCCGCTCTCCCGACTGGGGGTTCCGGTTGGGAAACCTGCCGCACCGGAGCGACCGTGGGCGGTCGCGATGTTGACGCCGGTGGTCGCACCGGAGACACCGTCTTCGCCGACCCAGATCGTCGGCTGGCCGCCGGAGCCTGACGCAATCGTGTTAGCTCCTCCATCATCGCCCGCTGGGTGGCCAACATCTCCAACAAGAGTTGGTCGCTGAGCGGGACCTGGGGCTGAGGGGTCTCGACCGGAGGCTCGCTGCGCGCAGATCTGGCACGAGTCCTCGGTCGCCTGCGTCCCCTTGTCGCCGGAGCCATCCTTGAGGTTACGAGAGCGAACTGCGCTCAACCGCGTGGTCGTGGGCGTTCTCGCAGGAACCAGTCGAAGATCCCACAGACGGCGCCAAATATTCGGGGGATTTTTTACTGGTCCGTGCGGGCTGCCTGCAAGACAAAGAAAAGAGAACGTGAGAACGGCTGGCTCCCTCAGGAGCGCAGACCCTCCGACGCTCAAGTCAGTCACAGTGGCACAACGGCGAGCTGTAATGGACCAAAGAGGAAGGAAAAGGGATTTCGAACCTGTACTATGGAGCCTGGGGGTGAGCATTTATAGCAATCGGCGGCCTACCGTGGCCCGACACGTGGAGATTCTTCCGGCGCCTTCTAGACCCCCCACGTTCTGGCTCGCGTGGGTCTGACAGTCCTTGGTACTCGCGCCCTGACATTCTGTCGTCAGGCCTGCCAGGCGGTTTGAGTGGGGGGGGGAATCTTTCTTGTCGTGGCCAGGTGGCCCTTCTGGAATGTTCAAGTCTGGGAGGTCTCGAACTGATTCGAGCGAGCTTCCGTGGACCACGTTTGTCCACGTAGCTTCCGTGGGGTTTTGACACCTGGCATCCTCTCATACATTGTGGGCGACCTCCGACGGGGAGCTAAGGTGAGCTCGCCCTCCATTGCTCCGCCTTCTCTTCCACATCTATCAAGAGTCGGACCTCACGGGAGCAACCTCCTCGATAAACTGGGGAATTCTGGCGAGCTTGGGCGAGCTCCTGAGCGAGCTAGGGGCGAGCTCCTGCGCGAGCTAGGGGTGTTCGCGATGCCGGTGTCTTCGTTATGCATGACGGTCTAACTCCCGCTATCACTGCCAGCGAGTTCTCGCGCGGGCTTGGCGAACTCCGGGGCGAGCTCCTGAGCGAGCTTAGGCGAGCTCCTGGGTGAGCTTGGCGAGCTGCGGGGCGAGCTCCTGAGCGAGCTACCGGGCGATCTCAGGCGAGCTCCATCGAGCTCAGGCGAGCTCCTGAGCGAGCTTCTGGGCGATCTCAGGCGAGCTCCATCGAGCTCAGGCGAGCTCTTAAGAGTGCTCTTGGCCTGGGCCCTTTCAGCCTAATGTGGATCTCGCTCCCTGTCAAGGTGATTTGGTGAGCACGGGGGAGCGAACTCCTGCGAGCTGCACTCAGATACAAGGTGTCCATCCAGCTCCCTGCGGGGCGAGCTCCTGAGGGGTTGGGAGAGTCGAGCTGCACTCAGATACAAGGTGTCCATCCAGCTCCCTGTGGGGCGGCGAGCTCCTGATGGGCTGGGAGGGCGAGCTTTTTGGACGGGCTCCCTCGAGAACTCTTATCTCAGATGCGTTTGCAATGCTACCCAAGATATGTGGTTTCTGTCTACCCCCAACAGATCGTACGAATGAATTAGAATGGATCGTGCGAATGAATTAGAATGGATCGTACGAATGAATTAGAATGGATCGTACGAAGGAATTAAAATGGATCGTACGAATGAATTAGAAAGGATACATTCGAATTCATTCGTACGATCCATTCTAATTCCTTCGTACGAACCATATTCTAATTCATTCGCACGATCAATTCTAATTCATTCGCACGATCCATTCTAATTCATTCATACGATCCATTCTAATTCATTCACACAATCCATTCTAATTCATTCTAATTTATTCGTATGTGAGTGGATCGTGTTTTTTCGTGCTAATGAATTAGAATGGATCGTACGAATGAATTAGAATGGATACATTCGTGCGAAAGAATTAGAATGGATCGTATGAATGAATTAGATTGGATCGTATAAATGAATTAGAATGGATCGTACGAATGAATTAGAATGGATCGTGCTAATGAATTAGAATGGATCGCGTGAATGAATTAGAATGGATCGTGCGAATGAATTAGAATGGATCGTACGAATGAATTAGAATGGATCGTACGAATGAATTAGAATGGATCGTTCGAATGAATTAGAATAGATTGTGCGAATGAATTAGAATGGATCGTACGAATGAATTAGAAAGGATACATTCGTGCGAATGAATTAGAATGGATCGTATGAGTGTGAATGAATTAGAATGGATCGTGCGAATGATTTAGAATGGATCGTATTAATGAATTAGAATGGATCGTGCGAATGAATTAGAATGGATCGTACAAATGAGTAAGAATGGATCGTGCGAATGAATTAGAATGGATCATATGAATGAATTAGAATGGATCGTATGAATGAATTAGAATGGATCGTGTGAATAAATTAGAATGGATCGTATGAATAAATTAGAATAGATTGTGCGAATGAATTAGAATGGATCGTACGAATGAATTAGAATGGATACATTCGTGCGAATGAATTAGAATGGATCGTATGAATGAATTAGAATCGATCGTACGAATGAATTAGAATGGATCATGCGAATGAATTAGAATGGATCGTGCGAATGAATTAGAATGGATCGTACGAATTAAATAGAATGGATTGTACGAATGAGATATAATGGATCGTACGAATGAATTAGAATGGATACATTCATACGAATGAATTAGAATGGATCATACGAATGAATTAGAATGGATTCATTCATGCGAATGAATTAGAATGGATCATACGAATGAGTTAGAATGGATACATTCGTGCAAATGAATTAGAATGGATCATATGAATGAATTAGAATGGATCGTATGAATGAATTAGAATGGATTGTGCGAATGAATTAGAATTGATCGTGCGAATGAATTAGAATGGATCGTACGAATGAATTAGAATGGATCGTACGAATGAATTAGAATGGATCGTACGAATGAATTAGAAAGGATCCATTCTAATTCATTCGTACGATCCATTCTAATTCATTAGCACGATCCAAATTCATTTATCCGTACGATCTATTCTATTTCATTCTTACGATCCATTCTTATCGCACGATCCATTCTAATTCATTCGCACGATCCATTCTCCATTCTAATTCCTTCGTACGATCCATTCTAATTCCTTCGTATCCATTCTAATTCACTCATACGATCCATTCTAATTCATTCATACGATCCATTCTAATTCATTCGCATGAATGTATCCATTCTAATTCATTCGTACGATCCATTCTAATTCATTCGCACAATCTATTCTAATTCATTCATACGATCCATCCTAATTCATTCGCACGAATGTATCCATTCTGATTCATTCGTACAATCCATTCTATTTCATTCGTACGATCCATTCTTACTCATTCGTACGATCCATTCGTATCCATTCTAATTCATTCGTATGATCTATTCTAATTCATTCGTACGATCCATTCTAATTCATTAATACGATCCAATCTAATTCATTCATACGATCCATTCTAATTCATTCGTACGATCCATTCTAATTCATTCGCACGATCCATTCTAATTCATTCGCACGATCCATTCTAATTCATTCATACGATCCTTTCTAATTCATTCGTACGATCCATTCTAATTCATTCGCACGATCCATTCTAATTCATTCGCACGAATGTATCCATTCTAATTCATTCGTATGATCCATTCTAATTCATTCACACGATCCATTCTAATTCATTCATACAATCCATTCTATTTCTTTTGCACGAATGTATCCATTCTAATTCATTCGTACGATCCATTCTATTTCATTCATACGATCCATTCTAATTCATTCGTACAATCCATTCTAATTCATTCGCACGATCTATTCGAATTCATTCGCACGAATGTATCCACTCTAATTTATTCATACGATCCATTCTAATTCCTTTGTACGATCCATTCTATTTCATTCGTATGATCCATTCTATTTCATTCATATAATCCATTCTAATTCATTCGCACGATCCATTCTAATTCATTCATACGATCGATTCTAATTCATTCATACGATCCATTCTAATTCATTCGCACGAATGTATCCATTCTAATTCATTCGTACGATCCATTCTAATTCATTCGCACAATCTATTCTAATTCATTCATACGATCCATTCTAATTTATTCGCACGATCCATTCTAATTCATTCATACGATCCATTCTAGTTCATTCATATGATCCATTCTAATTCATTCGCACGATCCATTCTTACTCATTCGTACGATCCATTCTAATTCATTCGCACGATCCATTCTAATTCATTAATACGATCCATTCTATTTCATTCGTACGATCCATTCTAATTCATTCGCACGATCCATTCTAATTCATTCGTACGATCCATTCTAATTCATTCGTACGATGATCCATTCTAATTCATTAGCATGATCCATTCTAATTCATTCATACGATCCATTTTAATTCATTCGCACGATCCATTCTAATTCATTCATACGATCCATTCTAATTCCTTCGTACGATCCATTCTAATTCATTCGTACGATCCATTCTAATTCCTTCGTATGATCCATTCTAATTCATTCGTACGGTATGATTCATTCTAATTCATTCGTACGATTCATTCTAATTCATGAATTAGGATGGATCGTACGAATGAATTAGAATGGATACATTCCTGCGAATCCATTCTATTTCATTCGTACGATCCATTCTAATTCATTCGCACGATCCATTCTAATTCATTCATACGATCCATTCTAATTCATTCGTACGATCCATTCTAATTCATTCGCACAATCTATTCTAATTCATTCGTACGATCCATTCTAATTCATTCGCACGATCCATTCTAATTCATTCATACGATCCATTCTATTTCATTCGTACGATCCATTCTTACTCATTCGTACGATCCATTCTAATTCATTTGCACGAAGGTATCCATTCTAATTCATTCGTACTATCCATTCTAATTCCTTCGTACGATCCATTCTAATTCCTTCGTACGATCCATTCTAATTCATTCGTACGATCCATTCTAATTCATTCGTACGATCCATTCTAATTCCTTCGTATGATCCATTCTAATTCATTCGCACGATCCATTCTCTATTCTAATTCCTTCGTACGATCCATTCTAATTCCTTCGTATCCATTCTATTTCACTCATACGATCCATTCTAATTCATTCATACGATCCATTCTAATTCATTCGTACGATTCATTCTAATTCAATCCATTCCAATTCATTCGTACGATCCATTCGTACGATCCATTCTAATTCATTCGCACAATCTATTCTAATTCATTCGAACGAATGTATCCATTCTAATTTATTCGTACAATCCATTCTATTTCATTCGTACGATCCATTCTAATTCATTCGCACGATCCATTCTAATTCATTCGCATGATCCATTCTAATTCATTCATACGATCGATTCTAATTCATTCATACGATCCATTCTAATTCATTTATACGATCCAATCTAATTCATTCGTACGATCCATTCTAATTCATTCGTACGATCCATTCTAATTCATTCGCACGATCCATTCTAATTCATTAATACGATCCATTCTAATTCATTCAAACGATCCATTCTAATTCATTCATACGATCCATTCTAATTCCTTCGTACGATCCATTTTAATTTATTCGCACGATCCATTCTAATTCATTAATACGATCCATTCTAATTCATTCATATGATCCATTAAATTCATTCGCACGATCCATTCTTACTCATTCGTACGATCCATTCTAATTCATTCGCACGATCCATTCTAATTCATTAATACGATCCATTCTAATTCATTCGCACGATCCATTCTAATTCATTCACACTCATACGATCCATTCTAATTCATTCGCACGAATGTATCCTTTCTAATTCATTCGTACTATTCATTCTAATTCAATCCATTCTAATTCATTAGAATGGATCGTATGAATGAAATAGAATGGATCGTACGAATGAATTAGAATGGATCGTACGAATGAATTAGATTGGATCGTACGAATGAATTAGAATGGATCGTGCGAATGAATTAGAATGGATCGTACGAATGAATTGGAATGGATACATTTGTGCGAATGAATTAGAATGGATCGTACGAATGAATTAGAGTGGATACATTCGTACAAATGAATTAGAATGGATCGTACGAATGAATTAGAATGGATCGTATGAATGAATTAGAATGGATCGTGCGAATGAATTAGAATGGATCATACGAAGGAATTAGAATGGATCATACGAATGAATTAGATTGGATCGTACGAATGAATTAGAATGGATCGTATAAATGAATTAGAATGGATCGTGGGAATGAATTAGAATGGATCGTACGAATGAAATAGAATGGATTCGCACGAATGTATCCATTCTAATTCATTCGTACGATCCATTCTAATTCATTCGCACGATCCATTCTAATTCATTCATACGATCCATTCTAATTCATTCGTACGATCCATTCTAATTCATTCGCACGAATGTATCCATTCTAATTCATTCGTACGATCCTTTCTAATTCATTTGTACGAATGTATCCACTCTAATTCATTCGTATAATCCATTCTAATTCATTCGCACGAATGTATCCATTCTAATTCATTCGTACGATCCATTCTAATTCATTCGTACGATCCATTCTAGTTCATTCGTACGATCCATTCTAATTCCTTCGTATGATCCATTCTAATTCATTCGCACGAATGTATCCATTCTAATTCATTCGTACGATCCATTCTAATTCATTCGTACGATCCATTCTAATTCCTTCTTATGTTCCATTCTAATTCATTCGCACGAATGTATCCATTCTAATTCATTCGTACGATTCATTCTAATTCATTCGTACGATCCATTCTAAATCCTTCGTATGATCCATTCTAATTCATTCGTACGATCAATTCTAATTCATACGATCCATTCTAATTCATTCGCACAATCTATTCTAATTCATTCGTACGATCCATTCTAATTCATTCGTACGATCCATTCTAATTCATTCGTACGATCCATTCTATTTCATTCATACGATCCATTTTAATTCATTCGCACGATCCATTCTAATTCATTCATACGATCCATTCTAATTCATTCGTACGATCCATTCTAATTTCTTCGTATGATCTATTCTAATTCCTTCGTACGATCCATTCTAATTCCTTCTTACGATCCATTCAAATTCATTCGCACGAATCTATCCATTCTAATTCATTTAGAATGGATTGTACGAATGAGATAGAATGGATCGTATGAATGAATTAGAATGGATACATTCATGCGAATGAATTAGAATTGATCATACGAATGAATTAGAATGGATTCATTCGTGCGAATGAATTAGAATGGATCGTACGAATGAGTAAGAATGGATCGTACGAATGAATTAGAATGGATTGAATTAGAATGAATCATACGAATGAATTAGAATGGATCGTACGAATGAATTGGAATGGATACATTCGTGCGAATGAATTAGAATGGATCGTATGAATTAATTAGAGTGGATACATTCGTACAAATGAATTAGAATGGATCGTACGAATGAATTGGAATGGATACATTCGTGCGAATGAATTAGAATGGATCGTATGAATGAATTAGAATGAATCATACGAATGAATTAGAATGGATCGTACGAATGAATTAGAATGGATCGTACGAATGAATTAGAATGGATTGAATTAGAATGAATCGTACGAATGAATTAGAATGAATCATACCGTACGAATGAATTAGAATGGATCGTACGAATGAATTAGAATGGACCGTACGAATGAATTAGAATGGATTGTGCGAATGAATTAGAATGGATCGTATGAATGAATTAGAATGGATCGTATGAATGAATTAGAATGGATCGTGCGAGTGAATTAGAATGGATCGTACGAATGAAATAGAATGGATTCATAGGAATGTATCCATTCTAATTCATTCGTACGATCCATTCTAATTCATTCGTACAATCCATTCTAATTCATTCGCACGATCCATTCGTATTCACTCAAACGATCCATTCTAATTCATTCATATGATCCATTCTAATTCATTCGTAGGAATGTATCCATTCTAATTCATTCGTACGATCCATTCTAATTCATTTGTACGAATGTATCCACTCTAATTCATTCATACGATCCATTCTAATTCATTCGCACGAATGTATCCATTCCAATTCATTCGTACGATCCATTCTAATTCATTCGCACAATCTATTCTAATTCATTCGTACGATCTATTCTAATTCATTAGCATGATCTATTCTAATTCATTCGTACGATCTATTCTATTTCATTTGTACAATCCATTCTTACTCAATCGTATGATCCATTCTAATCCATTCGCACAATCTATTCTAATTCATTCATATGATCCATTCTATTTCATTCGTACGATCCATTCTAATTCATACAATCCATTCTATTTCATTCATACGATCCATTTTAATTCATTCGCACGATCCATTCTAATTCATTCATACGATCCATTCTAATTCATTCGTACGATCCATTCTAATTTCTTCGTATGATCTATTCTAATTCCTTCGTACGATCCATTCTAATTCCTTCGTACGATCCATTCAAATTCATTTGCACGAATCTATCCATTCTAATTCATTCGTACGATCCATTCTAATTCATTCGCACGATCCATTCTAATTCATTAATACGATCCAATCTAATTCATTCATACGATCTATTCTAATTCATTCGCACGAATATATCCTTTCTAATTCATTCGTACGATCCAAATTCATTTATCCGTACGATCTATTCTATTTCATTCGTATGATCCATTCTTATCGTACGATCCATTCTAATTCAATCCATTCTAATTCATTCGTACGATCCATTCTAATTCATTCGTACGATCCATTCTAATTCATTCGTACGATTCATTCTAATTCAATCCATTCTAATTCATTCGTATGATCCATTCTATTTCATTCGCACGATCCATTATTACTCATTCGTACGATCCATTCGTATCCATTCTAATTCATTCGTACGATCTATTCTAATTCATTCGTACGATCCATTCTAATTTCTTCGTACGATCCATTCTAATTCATTCGTACGATCCATTCTAATTCATTCGCACGATCCATTCTAATTCATTCGTACAATCCATTCTATTTCATTCATACGATCCATTCTAATTCATTCATACGACCTATTCTAAATCTTTCGCATGAATGTATTCATTCTAATTTATTCGTACGATCCATTCTAATTCATTCGCACGATCCATTCTAATTCATTCTTACAATCCATTCTAATTCTTTTGCACGAATGTATCCATTCTAATTCATTCGTTCGATCCATTCTAATTCATTCGTACGATCCATTCTAATTCATTCGCATGATCCATTCTAATTCATGCATACGATCCAATCTAATTCATTCATACGATCCATTCTAATTCATTCGCACGAATGTATCTATTCTAATTCATTTGTACGATCCATTTTAATTCATTCGTACGATCCATTTAAATTCATTCATACGATCCGTTCTAATTCATTCGTACAATCCATTCTAATTCTTTCACACGATTCATCCTAATTCATTCATACGATCCATTCTAATTCATACGAATGAATTAGAATGGATTCATTCGTGCGAATGAATTAGAATGGATCGTACGAATGAGTAAGAATGAATCGTACGAATGAATTAGAATGGATTGAATTAGAATGAATCGTACGAATGAATTAGATTGGATCGTACGAATGAATTAGAATGGATCGTATGAATGAATTAGAATGGTTCGAATTAGAATGGATCGTGCGAATGAATTAGAATATGGATCGTACGAATGAATTAGAATGGATCGTGCGAATGAATTAGAATGGATCGTACGAATGAATTAGAATTGATTGTGCGAATGAATTAGAATGGATCGTACGAATGAATTAGAATGGATCGTACGAATGAATTAGAATGGATCATATGAATGAATTAGAATGGATCGTTTGAGTGAATGCGAATGGACCGTGCGAATGAATTAGAATGGATTGTACGAATGAATTAGAATGGATCGTATGAATGAATTAGAATGGATACATTCGTGCGAATCCATTCTATTTCATTCGTACGATCCATTCTAATTCATTCGCACGATCCATTCTAATTCATTTATACGATCCATTCTAATTGATTCGTACGATCCATTCTAATTCATTCGTACGATCCATTCTAATTCATTCGCACAATCTATTCTAATTCATTCGTACGATCCATTCTAATTCATTCGCACGATCCATTCTAATTCATTCGCACAATCTATTCTAATTCATTCGCACGATCCATTCTAATTCATTCATACGATCCATTCTATTTCATTCGTACGATCCATTCTAATTCATTCGTACGATCCATTCTAAGTCATTCGTACGATTCATTCTAATTCAATCCATTCTAATTCATTCGTACGATCCATTCTTACTTATTCGTACGATCGATTCTAATTCATTCGCACGAATGAATCCATTCTAATTCATTTGTATGATCCATTCTAATTCATTCGCATGAATGTATCCATTCTAATTCATTCGTACGATCCATTCTAATTCATTCATATGATCCATTCTAATTCATTCGTATGATCCATTCTAATTCATTCGCATGAATGTGTCCATTCTAATTCATTCGTACGATCCATTCTAATTCATTCGCACAATCTATTCTAATTCATTCATACGATCCATTCTAATTTATTCGCACGATCCATTCTAATTCATTCATACGATCCATTCTAATTCGTAGAATGGATCGTACGAATGAATTAGAATGGATACATTCGTGCGAATGAATTAGAATGGATTGTACGAATAAATTAGAATGGATCGTACGAATGAATTAGAATATGGATCGTACGAAGGAATTAGAATGGATCGTACGAATGAATTAGAATGGATACATTCGTGCGAAAGAATTAGAATAGATCATATGAATGAATTAGAACGGATCGTACGAAGGAATTAGAATAGATCATACAAAGAAATTAGAATGGATCGTACGAATGAATTAGAATGGATCGTATGAATGAATTAGAATGGATCGTGCGAATGAATTAAAATGGATCGTATGAAGGAATTAGAATGGATCATGCGAATGAATTAGAATAGATAATACGAATGAATTAGAATGGATTGTATGAATGAATTAGAATGGATACATTCGTGCAAAAGAATTAGAATGGATTGTATAAATGAATTAGAATGGATCGTTTGAGTGAATGCGAAGGGATCGTGCGAATGAATTAGAATGGATTGTACGAATGAATTAGAATAGATTGTGCGAATGAATTAGAATGGATCGTACGAATGAAATAGAATGGATCGTACGGATGAATTAGAATGGATTTTGCGAATGGATTAGAATGGATCATACGATAGAGTAAGAATGGATTGTACGAATGAAATAGAATGGATTGTGCGAATGAATTTGAATAGATCGTACAAATTTCATTAGAATGGATACATTCGTGCGAATCCATTCTATTTCATTCGTACGATCCATTCTTATTCATTCGCACGATCCATTCTAATTCATTCATACAATCCATTCTAATTCATTCGTACGATCCATTCTTACGATCCATTCTAATTCATTCGTACGATCCATTCTAATTTATTCATACGATCCATTCTAATTCATTCGCACGAATGTATCCATTCAAATTCATTCGTACGATCCATTCTAATTCATTCGCACGATCCATTCTAATTCATTCGTACGATCCATTCTAATTCATTTATACGATCCAATCTAATTCATTCATACAATCCATTCTAATTCATTTGCACGAATTTATCCATTCTAATTTATTCGTACGATCCATTCTAATTCATTCGCACAATCTATTCTAATTCATTCTCACAATCTATTCTAATTCATTCGTACGATCCATTCGAATTCATTCGTACGATCCATTCTAATTCATTCGTACGATTCATTCTAATTCAATCCATTCTAATTCATTCGTACGATCCATTCTTACTCATTTGTACGATCCATTCTAATTCATTCGCACGATCCATTCTAATTCATTAATACGATCCATTCTAATTCATTCGCACGATCAATTCTAATTCATTCACACAATCCATTCTATTTCATTCGTACGATCCATTCTAATTCATTCGCACGATCCATTCTAATTCATTCATACGATCCATTCTAATTCATTCATACGATCCATTCTAATTCATTCGCACAATCCATTCTAATTCATTCGCACGATCCATTCTAATTCATTCGCACGATCCATTCTAATTCATTCGTACGATCGATTCTAATTCATTCATACGATCCATTCTAATTCATTCGCACGAATGTATCCATTCTAATTTATTCGTTCGATCCATTCTAATTCATTCGCACAATCTATTCTAATTCATCCATACGATCCATTCTAATGGATCGTACGTAAGAATTAGAATGGATTGTTTGAATGAATTAGAATGGATCGTGCGAATGAATTAGAATGGATCGTACGAATGAATTAGAATGGATACATTCGTGCGAAAGAATTAGAATAGATCGTATGAATGAATTAGAATGGATCGTATGAATGAAATAGAATGGATCGTACGAATGTATTAGAATGGATCGTGCGAATGAATTAGAATGTATCGTACGAATGAATTAGAATGGATCGTACGAATGAATTAGAATGGATACATTCGTGCGAATGAATTATAATGGATCGTATGAATGAATTAGATTGGATCGTATAAATGAATTAGAATGGATCATACGAATGAATTAGAATGGATCGTGTTAATGAATTAGAATGGATCGTACGAATGAATTAGAATGGATAAATTCGTGCAAATGAATTAGAATGGATTGTATGAATGAA
Organism: Chamaelirium japonicum; assembly: GCA_947650365.1. Taxonomy (NCBI): domain Eukaryota; kingdom Viridiplantae; phylum Streptophyta; class Magnoliopsida; order Liliales; family Melanthiaceae; genus Chamaelirium; species Chamaelirium japonicum. The sequence continues at coordinate 221,158 of OX393557.1, read as the reverse complement.
TTAGATTGGATCGTATAAATGAATTAGAATGGATCGTACGAATGAATTAGAATGGATCGTGCGAATGAATTTGAATGGATCGTACGAATGAATTTGAATGGATACATTCGTGCGAATGAATTAGAATGGATCGTATGAATGAATTAGATTGTACGAAGGAATTAGAATGGATCATACGAATGAAATAAAATGGATCATAATCTAATTCTTTCATACGATCCATTCTAATTCATTCGCACAATCTATTCTAATTCATTCGTACGATCCATTCTAATTCATTCGCACGATCTATTCTAATTCATTCGTACGATCCATTCTAATTCATTCGCATGAATGTATCCATTCTAATTCATTCATACAATCTATTCTAATTCATTCGTACGATCCATTCTAATTCATTCGTACAATCTATTCTAATTCATTCGCACGATCCATTCTAATTCGAACCACTCTAATTCATTCGTATGATCCATTCTAATTCATTCGCACGAATGTATCCATTCTAATTCATTAGAATGGATCATACGAATGAGTAAGAATGGATCGTACGAATGAAATAGAATGGATTGTACGAATGAATTAGAATGGATCGTACGAATGAATTAGAATAGATTGTATGAATGAATTAGAATGGATACATTCGTGCGAATGAATTAGAATGGATCGTACGAATGAATTAGAATAGATCGTGCGAATGAATTAGAATGGATCGTACGAATGAATTAGAATAGATTGTGCGAATGAATTAGAATGGATCGTATGAATGAATTAGATTATGATCCATTTTATTTCATTCGTATGATCCATTCTAATTCCTTCGTACAATCTAATTCATTCATACGATCCATTCTAATTCATTCGCACGAATGTATCCATTCAAATTCATTCGTACGATCCATTCTAATTCATTCGCACGATCCATTCAAATTCATTCGTACGATCCATTCTAATTCATTTATATGATCCAATCTAATTCATTCATACAATCCATTCTAATTCATTTGCACGAATTTATCCATTCTAATTCATTCGTACGATCCATTCTAATTCATTCGCACAATCTATTCTAATTCATTCGCACAATCTATTCTAATTCATTCGTACGATCCATTCAAATTCATTCGTACGATCCATTCTTATTCATTCGTACGATTCATTCTAATTCAATCCATTCTAATTCATTCGTACGATCCTTTCTTACTCATTCGTACGATCTATTCTAATTCATTCGCACGAATGAATCCATTCTAATTCATTCGTATGATCCATTCTAATTCATTCGTATGAATATATCCATTCTAATTCATTCGTACGATCCATTCTATCTCATTCATCCAATCCATTCTATTTCATTCGTACGATCCATTCTAATTCTTTCACACGATCCATTCTAATTCATTCGCATGATCCATTCTAATTCATTCGTATGATCGATTCTAATTCATTCATACGATCCATTCTAATTCATTCGCAGGAATGTATTCATTCTAATTCATTCGTACGATCCATTCTAATTCATTCGTACAATCTATTCTAATTCATTCATACGATCCATTCTAATTTATTCGCACGATCCATTCTAATTCCTTCGTATGATCCATTCTAATTCATTCGTACGATATGATTCATTCTAATTCATTCGTACGATTCATTCTAATTCAATCCATTCTAATTCATTCGTACGATCCATTCTAATTCATTCGTACGATCCATTCTAATTCATTCGTACGATTCATTCTAATTCAATCCATTCTAATTCATTCGTACGATCCATTCTTACTCATTCGTACGATCCATTCGAATTCATTCGCTCGAATGAATCCATTCTAATTCATTCGTATGATCCATTCTAATTCATTCGCATGAATTATCCATTCTAATTCATTCGTACGATCCATTCTATCTCATTCGGACAATCCATTCTATTTCATTCGTACGATCCATTCTAATTCATTCGCACGATCCATTCTAATTCATTCGCATGATCCATTCTAATTCATTCGTACGATCGATTCTAATTCATTCATACGATCCATTCTTATTCATTGGCACGAATGTATCCATTCTAATTCATTCGTACGATCCATTCTAATTCATTCGCACAATCTATTCTAATTCATTCATATTGTGCGAATGGATTAGAATAGATCGTACGAATGAATTAGAAAGGATATATTCGTGCGAATGAATTAGAATAGATCGTATGAATGAATTAGATTAGATCGTATGAATTAATTAGAATGGATTATATGAATGAATTAGAATGGATCGTGCGAATGAATTAGAATGGATCGTGCGAATGAATTAGAATGGATCGTATGAATGAATTAGATTGGATCCTACGAATGAATTAGAATGGATCGTACGAATGAATTAGAATGGATTGAATTAGAATGAATCGTACGAATGAATTAGAATGAATCATACCGTATGAATGAATTAGAATGGATCATACGAAGGAATTAGAATGGATCGTACGAATGAATTAGAATGGATCGTACGAATGAATTAGAATGGATCGTGCGAATGAATTAGAATGGATCGTACGAATGAATTAGAATGGATCGCACGAATGAATTAGAATGGATCGTATGAATGAATTAGAATGGATCGTGCGAATGAATTAGAATGGATCGTACGAATGAAATAGAATGGATTCGCACGAATGTATCCATTCTAATTCATTCGTACGATCCATTCTAATTCATTCGTACAATCCATTCTAATTCATTCGCACGATCCATTCTTACTCATTCGTACGATCCATTCTAATTCATTCACACGATCCATTCTAATTCATTAATACGATCCATTCTAATTCATTCGCACGATCCATTCTAATTCATTCACACTCATACGATCCATTCTAATTCATTCGCACGAATGTATCCTTTCTAATTCATTCGTACGATCCATTCTAATTCATTCGCACAATCTATTCTAATTCATTCGAACGATCCATTCTAAGTCATTCGTACGATCCATTCTAATTCATTCGTACGATCCATTCTAATTCATTTGCACGATCCATTCTAATTCATTAATACGATCCAATCTAATTCATTCATACGATCCATTCTAATTTATTCGTACGATCCATTAGAATGGATCGTATGAATGAATTAGAATAGATTGTGCGAATGAATTAGAATGGATCGTACGAATGAATTAGAATGGATACATTCATGCGAATGAATTAGAATGGATCGTATGAATGAATTAGAATCGATCGTACGAATGAATTAGAATGGATCATGCGAATGAATTAGAATGGATCGTGCGAATGAATTAGAATGGATCGTACGAATGAAATAGAATGGATTGTACGAATGAATTAGATTGGATACATTCATGCTAATGAATTAGAATGGATCATACGAATGAATTAGAATGGATTCATTCGTGCGAATGAATTAGAATGGATCGTATGAATGAGTAAGAATGGATCGTACGAATGAATTAGAATGGATTGAATTAGAATGGATCGTACGAAGGAATTAGAATGGATCGTACGAAGGAAATAGAATGGATAGTACGAATGAATTAGAATGGATACCTTCATGCAAATGAATTAGAATGGATCGTACGAATGAGTAAGAATGGATCGTACGAATGAAATAGAATGGATCGTATGAATGAATTAGAATGGATCGTGCGAATGAATTAGAATGGATCGTACGAATGAATTAGAATAGATTGTGCGAATGAATTAGAATAGATCGTACGAATGAATTAGAATGGATCGTACGAATGAATTAGAATGGATCGTATGAATGAATTAGAATGGATCGTGCGAATGAATTAGAATGGATCGTACGAATGAAATAAAATGGATTCGCACGAATGTATCCATTCTAATTCATTCGTACGATCCATTCTAATTCATTCGTACAATCCATTCTAATTCATTCGCATGATCCATTCGCATTCACTCAAACGATCCATTATAATTCATTCATATGATCCATTCTAATTCATTCGCACGAATGTATCCATTCTAATTCATTCGTACGATCCATTCTAATTCATTTGTACGAATGTATCCACTCTAATTCATTCATACGATCCATTCTAATTCATTCGCACGAATGTATCCATTCCAATTCATTCGTACGATCCATACTAATTCATTCGCACAATCTATTCTAATTCATTCGTACGATCTATTTTAATTCATTAGCATGTTCCATTCTAATTCATTCGTACGATCTATTCTATTTCATTCGTACAATCCATTCTTACTCAATCGTATGATCCATTCTAATCCATTCGCACAATCTATTCTAATTCATTCGTACGATCCATTCTATTTCATTCGTACGATCCATTCTAATTCATACGATCCATTCTATTTCATTCATATGATCCATTTTAATTCATTCGCACGATCCATTCAAATTCATTCATACGATCCATTCTAATTCATTCGTACGATCCATTCTAATTTCTTCGTATGATCTATTCTAATTCCTTCATACGATCCATTCTAATTCCTTCGTACGATCCATTCAAATTAATTCGCACGAATCTATCCATTCTAATCCATTCGTACGATCCATTCTAATTCATTCGCACGATCGATTCTAATTCATTAATACGATCCAATCTAATTCATTCATACGATCTATTCTAATTCATTCGCACGAATATATCCTTTCTAATTCATTCGTACGATCCAAATTCATTTATCCGTACGATCTATTCTATTTCATTCGTACGATCCATTCTAATTCATTCGTACGATTCATTCTAATTCAATCCATTCTAACTCATTCGTACGATCCATTCTATTTCATTCGTACGATCCATTCTTACTCATTCGTACGATCCATTCGTATCCATTCTAATTCATTCGTACGATCTATTCTAATTCATTCGTACGATCCATTCTAATTCCTTCGTACGATCCATGCTAATTCATTCGTACGATCCATTCTAATTCATTCGCACGATCCATTCTAATTCATTCGTACGATCCATTCTATTTCATTCATACGATCCATTCTAATTCATTCATACGATCTATTCTAATTCTTTCGTACGTTTCATTCTAATTCTAATTCATTCGTACGATCCATTCTAATTCCTTCGTACGATCCATTCTTACTCATTCGTACGATCAATTCTAATTCATTCGCACGAATGAATCCATTCAAATTCATTCGTATGATCCATTCTAATTCATTCGTATGAATGTATCCATTCTAATTCATTCGTACGATCCATTCAATCTCATTCGTACAATCCATTCTATTTCATTCGTACTATCCATTCTAATTCATTCGCACGATCCATTCTAATTCATTCGCATGATCCATTCTAATTCATTCGTACGATCGATTCTAATTCATTCATACGATCCATTCTAATTCATTCGCACGAATGTATCCATTCTAATTTATTCGTACGATCCATTCTTACTCATTCGTACGATCCATTCTAATTCATTCATACGATCCAATCTAATTCATTCATACGATCCATTCTAATTCTTTCGCACAATCTATTCTAATTCATTCATACGATCCATTCTAATTTATTCGCACGATCCATTCTAATTCATTCATACGATACATTCTAATTCATTCATATGATCCATTCTAATTCATTCGCACGATCCATTCTTACTCATTCGTACGATCCATTCTAATTCATTCGTACGATCCATTCTAATTCATTCATACGATCCATTCTATTTCATTCGTACGATTCATTCTTACTCATTCGTACGATCCATTCTAATTCATTTGCACGAAGGTATCCATTCTAATTCATTCGTACTATCCATTCTAATTCCTTCGTACAATCAATTCTAATTCCTTCGTACGATCCATTCTAATTCATTCGTACGATCCATTCTAATTCATTCGCACGATCCATTCTAATTCATTCGCAAGATCCATTCTAATTCAGTAGCATGATCCATTCTAATTCATTCGTACGATCCATTCTAATTCATTTATACGATCCAATCTAATTCATTCATACGATCCATTCTAATTCTTTCGCACGAATGTATCCATTCTAATTCATTCTAATTCATTCTAATTCAATCCATTCTAATTCATTCGTACGATCCATTCTAATTCATTCGTACAATCCATTCTAATTCATTCGCACGATCCATTCGCATTCACTCAAACGATCCATTCTAATTCATTCATATGATCTATTCTAATTCATTGGCACGAATGTATCCATTCTAATTCAGTCGTACGATCCATTCTAATTCATTTGTACGAATGTATCCACTCTAATTCATTCATACGATCCATTCTAATTCATTCGCACGAATGTATCCATTCCAATTCATTCGTACGATCAATTCTAATTCATTCGTACGATCCATTCTATTTCATTCATGCGATCCATTCTAATAAATTAGAATGGATTGAATTAGAATGAATCGTACGAATGAATTAGAAAGGATACATTCGTGCGAATGAATCAGAATGGATCGTATGAGTGTGAATGAATTAGAATGGATCGTGCGAATGAATTAGAATGGATCGTATTAATGAATTAGAATGGATCGTGCGAATGAATTAGAATGGATCGTACGAATGAGTAAGAATGGATCGTGCGAATGAATTAGAATGGATCATATGATTGAATTAGAATGGATCGTGCGAATAAATTAGAATGGATCGTATGAATGAATTAGAATAGATTGTGCGAATGAATTAGAATGGATCGTACGAATGAATTAGAATGGATACATTCGTGCGAATGAATTAGAATGGATCGTATGAATGAGTTAGAATGGATACATTCGTGCGAATGAATTAGAATGGATTCATTCGTGCGAATGAATTAGAATGGATTGAATTAGAATGAATCGTACGAATGAATTAGAATGGATCGTACGAATGAATTAGAATGGATCGTATGAATGAAATAGAATGGATCGTACGAATGAATTAGAATGGATCGTACGAATGAATTAGAATGGATACATTCGTGCGAATGAATTAGAATGGATCGTATGAATGAATTAGAATCGATCGTACGAATGAATTAGAATGGATCATGCGAATGAATTAGAATGGATCGTGCGAATGAATTAGAATGGATCGTACGAATGAAATAGAATGGATTGTACGAATGAGATAGAATGGATCGTACGAATGAATTAGAATAGATACAATCATGCGAATGAATTAGAATGGATCATACGAATGAATTAGAATGGATTCATTCGTGCGAATGAATAAGAATGGATCATACGAATGAGTAAGAATGGATCGTACGAATGAATTATAATGGATTGAATTAGAATGAATCGTACGAATGAATTAGAATGGATCGTACGAATGAATTAGAATGGATCGTATGAATGAAATAGAATGGATCGTACGAATGAATTAGAATGGATCGTACGAATGAATTAGAATGGATACATTCGTGCGAATGAATTAGAATGGATCGTATGAATGAATTAGAATCGATCGTACGAATGAATTAGAATGGATCATGCGAATGAATTAGAATGGATCGTGCGAATGAATTAGAATGGATCGTACGAATGAAATAGAATGGATTGTACGAATGAGATAGAATGGATTGTACGAATGAATTAGAATGGATACATTCATGCGAATGAATTAGAATGGATCATACGAATGAATTAGAATGGATTCATTCGTGCGAATGAATTAGAATGGATCGTACGAATGAGTAAGAATGGATCGTACGAATGAATTAGAATGGATTGAATTAGAATGAATCGTACGAATGAATTAGAATGGATCGTACGAATGAATTAGAATGGATCGTACGAATGAATTAGAATGGATTGAATTAGAATGAATCGTACGAATGAATTAGAATGAATCATACCGTACGAATGAATTAGAATGGATCATACGAAGGAATTAGAATAGATCGTACGAATGAATTAGAATGGATCGTACGAATGAGTAAGAATGGATCGTACGAATGAAATAGAATGGATCGTATGAATGAATTAGAATGGATCGTGCGAATGAATTAGAATGGATACATTCGTGTGAATGAATTAGAATGGATCGTATGAATGACTTAGATTGGATCCTATGAATGAATTAGAATGGATCGTGCGAATGAATTAGAATGGATCCTACGAATGAATTAGAATGGATCGTTTGAATGAATTAGAATGGATCGTACTTATGAATTAGAATGGGTCATACGAATGAAATAGAATGGATCGTACGAAGGAATTAGAAAGGATCGTACATAGAATTAGAATGGATCGTATGAATGAAATAGAATAGATCGTACGAATGAATTAGAATGGATCATATGAATGAATTAGATTGGATCGTATGAATGAATTAGAATGGATTGTACGAATTAAATAGAATAGATCGTTTGAATGAATTAGAATGGATCGTGCGAATGAATTAGAATGGGTCGTACGAATGAATTAGAATGGATACACGATCCAGATCCATTCTAATTCATTCGCACAATCTATTCTAATTCATTCGTAGGATCCATTCTAATTCATTACTACGATCCATTCTAATTCATTCATACGATCCATTCTAATTCATTCGTACGATCCATTCTAATTCATTCGCACGATCCATTCTAATTCATTCATACGATCCATTCTTATTCATTCGTATGTATCCATTCTAATTCATTCATACGATCCATTCTAATTCTACGATCCATTCTTACTCATTCGTATTATCCATTTTAATTCATTCACACGAATGTATCAACTCTAATTCATTCGTATGATCCATTCTAATTCATTCGCACGAATGTATCCATTCTAATTCATTCGTACGATCCATTCTAATTCATTCGTACGATCCATTCTAATTCATTCGTACGATCCATTCTAATTCCTTCGTATGATCCATTCTAATTCATTCGCACGAATGTATCCATTCTAATTCATTTGTACGATCCATTCTAATTCATTCGTACGATCCATTCTAATTCCTTCATATGATCCATTCTAATTCATTCACACGAATGTATCCATTCTAATTCATTCGTACGATCCATTCTAATTCATTCGTACGAACCATTCTAAATCCTTCGTATGATCCATTCTAATTCATTCGTACGATCAATTCTAATTCATACGATCCATTCTAATTCATTCGCACAATCTATTCTAATTCATTCGTACGATCCATTCTAAATCATTCGCACGAATGTATCCATTCTAATTCATTCGTACGATCCATTCTAATTCATTCATACGATCCATTCTAATTCATTCGCATGAATGTATCCATTCTAATTCATTCGTACGATCCATTCTAATTCATTCGCACAATCTATTCTAATTCATTCATAGGATCCATCCTAATTCATTCGCACGAATGTATCCATTCTAATTCATTCGTACAATCCATTCTATTTCATTCGTACGATCCATTCTTACTCATTCGTACGATCCTTTCTTACTCATTCGTACAAAGGAATTAGAATGGATCGTACGCAGGAATTAGAATGGTTTGTACGAAGGAATTAGAATGGATCGTACGAATGAATTAGAATGGATACATTCGTGCGAATGAATTAGAATGGATCGTACGAATGAGTAAGAATGGATCGTACGAATGAAATAGAATGGATCGTACGGATGAATTAGAATGGATCGTGCGAATGAATTAGAATGGATCGTACCAATGAGTAAGAATGGATCGTATGAATGAATTAGAATGGATCGTGCGAATAAATTAGAATGGATCGAACGAATGAATTAGAATGGATCATACAAATGAATTAGAATGGATCGTATGAATGAATTAGAATGGATCGTGCGAATGAATTAGAATGGATTATATGAATGAAATAGAATGGATCATACGAATAAAATAGAATGGATCGTACGAAGGAATTAGAATGGATCGTATGAATGAATTAGAGTGGATACATTCGTGCGAATGAATTCGAATAGATCGTGCGAATGAATTAGAATGGATTGTACGAATGAATTAGAATGGATCGTACGAATGAAATAGAATGGATCGTACGAATGAATTAGAATGGATACATTCGTGCAAAAGAAATAGAATGGATTGTATGAATGAATTAGAATGGATCGTGTGAATGAATTAGAATGGATCATACGAATGAATTAGAATGGATAAATTCGTGCGAATGAATTAGAATGGATCGTGCGAATGAATTAGAATGGATCGTACGAATGAATTAGAATGGATCGTACGAATGAATTAGAATGGATCGTGCGAATGAATTAGAATGGATCGTGCGAATGAATTAGAATGGATCGTACGAATAAATTAGAATGGATCGTATGAATGAATTAGATTGGATCGTATTAATGAATTAGAATGGATCGTACGAATGAATTAGAATAGATCGTACGAATGAATTAGAATGGATACAAATGGATCGTACGAATGAGTAAGAATGGATCGTACGAATGAAATAGAATGGATTGTACGAATGAATTAGAATGGATACATTCGTGCGAATGAATTAGGATGGATCGTATGAATGAATTAGAATAGATTGTGCGAATGAATTAGAATGGATCGTACGAATGAATTAGAATGGATACATTCATGCGAATGAATTAGAATGGATCGTATGAATGAATTAGAATGGATCGTATGAGTGAATTAGAATGGATACGAAGGAATTAGAATGGATCGTACGAAGGAATTAGAATGGAGAATGGATCGTGCGAATGAATTAGAATGGATCGTGCGATATGAATCGATCGTACGAATGAAATAGAATAGATCGTACGGATAAATGAATTTGGATCGTGCTAATGAATTAGAATGGATCGTACGAATGAATTAGAATGGATCGTACTAATGAATTAGAATAGATTGTGCGAATGAATTAGAATGGATCGTACGAATGAATTAGAAAGGATATATTCGTGCGAATGAATTAGAATAGATCGTATGAATGAATTAGATTGGATCGTATTAATGAATTAGAATGGATCGTGCGAATGAATTAGAATGGATCGTACAAATGAATTAGAATGGATCGTATGAATGAGTAAGAATGGATCGTACGAATGAAATAGAATGGATCGTATGAATGAATTAGAATGGATCGTGCGAATGAATTAGAATGGATCGTACGAATGAATTAGAATAGATTGTGCGAATAAATTAGAATGGATCGTACGAATGAATTAGAATGGATCGTACGAATGAATTAGAATGGATCATATGAATGAATTAGAATGGATCGTACGAATGAATTAGAATGGATCGAACGATTGAATTAGAATGGATACATTCGTGCAAAAGAATTAGAATGGATTGTATGAATGAATTAGAATGGATCGTGCGAATGAATTAGAATGGATCGTACGAATGAATTAGAATGGATACATTCGTGCGAATGAATTAGAATGGATCATACGAATGAATTAGAGTTGATACATTCGTGTGAATGAATTAAAATGGATAATACGAATGAGTAAGAATGGATCGTAGAATTAGAATGGATCGTATGAATGAATTAGAATGGATCGTACGAATGAATTAGAATGGATACATTCGTGCGAATGAATTAGAATGGATCGTACGAATGAGTAAGAATGGATCGTACGAATGAAATAGAATGGATCGTACGGATGAATTAGAATGGATCGTGCGAATGAATTAGAATGGATCGTACGAATGAGTAAGAATGGATCGTATAAATGAATTAGAATGGATCATGCGAATGAATTAGAATGGATCGTACGAATGAGTAAGAATGGATCGTATGAATGAATTAGAATGGATCGTGCGAATAAATTAGAATGGATCGAACGAATGAATTAGAATGGATCATACGAATGAATTAGAATGGATTGTATGAATGAATTAGAATGGATGGTGTGAATGAATTAGAATGGATTATATGAATGAAATAGAATGGATCATACGAATGAAATAGAATGGATCGTACGAAGGAATTAGAATGGATCGTATGAATGAATTAGAGTGGATACATTGAATGAATTAGAGTGGATACATTCGTACAAATGAATTAGAATGGATCGTACGAATGAATTAGAATGGATACACTTGTGCGAATGAATTAGAATGGATCATATGAATGAAATAGAATGGATTGTACGAATAAGATAGAATGGATCGTACGAATGAATTAGAATGGATACATTCATGCGAATGAATTAGAATGGATCATACGAATGAATTAGAATGGATTTATTCGTGCGAATGAATTAGAATGGATCGTACGAATGAGTAAGAATGGATCGTACGAATGAATTAGAATGGATTGAATTAGAATGAATCGTACGAATGAATTAGAATGGATCGTACGAATGAATTAGAATGGATCGTATTAATGAATTAGAATGGATCGTGCGAATGAATTAGAATGGATCGTACGAATGAGTAAGAATGGATCGTGCGAATGAATTAGAATGGATCATATGAAAGAATTAGAATGGATTGTATGAATGAATTAGAATGGATCGTGCGAATGAATTAGAATGGATACATTCGTGCGAATGAATTAGAATGGATCATATGAATGAATTAGATTGGATCGTATGAATGAATTAGAATGGATCGTGCGAATGAATTAGAATGGATCATACGAATGAATTAGAATGGATCGTACGAATGAATTAGAATGGATCGTATGAATTAGAATGGATCGTACGAAGGAATTAGAATGGATCGTATGAATGAATTAGATTGGATCGTATTAATGAATTTGAATGGATCGTATGAATGAATTAGATTGGATCGTATGAATGAATTAGAATGGATCTTGCGAATGAATTAGAATGGATCGTACGAATGAAATAGAATGGATTGTATGAATGAATTAGAATAGATCGTGCGAATGAATTAGAATGGATCGTACGAATGAATTAGAATGGATCATATGAATGAATTAGAATGGATCGTATGTATGAATTAGAATGGATCGTGCGAATGAATTAGAATGGATCGTATGAATGAATTAGAGTAGATACATTCGTACGAAGGAATTAGAATGGATCGTACGAATGAATTAGAATGGATTAAATGAATGAATTAGAATGGATCGTACGAATGAATTAGAATGGATACATTCGTGCGAATGAATTAGAATGGATTGTACGAATAAATTAGAATGGATCGTACGAATGAATTAGAATAGATTGTACGAATGAATTAGAATGGATCGTACGTCTAATTCATTCGTACGATCCATTCTAATTCATTCATACAATCCATTCTACTTCTTTTGCATGAATGTATCCATTCTAATTCATTCGTACGATCCATTCTAATTCATTCGTACAACCCATTCTAATTCATTCGCACGATCCATTCTAATTCATTCGTACGATCTATTCTATTTCATTCGTACAATCCATTCTAATTCATTCATACGATCCAATCTAATTCATTCATACGATCCATTCTAATTCATTCGTACGATCTATTCTATTTCATTCATACGATCCATTCTAATTCGTTTGTACGATCTTTTCTAATTCCTTCGTACGATCCATTCTATTTCATTCGTATGACCCATTCTAATTCATAAGTACGATCCATTCTAATTCATTCAAACGATCCATTCTAATTCATTCGTACGATCCATTCTAATTCATTCGCATGATCCATTCTAATTCATTCATACGATCCAATCTAATTCATTCATACGATCCATTCTAATTCATTCGCATGAATGTATCCATTCTAATTCATTCACACGATCCATTCTAATTCATTCATACGATCCATTCTATTTCATTCATACGATCCATTCTTACTCATTCGTACGATCCATTCTAATTCATTTGAACGAAGGTATCCATTCTAATTCATTCGTACTATCCATTCTAATTCCTTCGTACGATCCATTCTAATTCCTTCGTACGATCCATTCTAATTCATTCGTACGATCCATTCTAATTCATTCGTACGATCCATTCTAATTCCTTCGTATGATCCATTATAATTCATTCGTACGGTATGATTCATTCTAATTCATTCGTACGATCCATTCTAATTCATTCGTACGATCCATTCTAATTCATTCGTACGAATGAATTAGAATGGATCGTACGAATGAATTAGAATGGATTGAATTAGAATGAATCGTACGAATGAATTAGAATGAATCATACCGTACGAATGAATTAGAATGGATCATACGAATGAATTAGAATGGATACATTCGTACGAATGAATTAGAATGGATCGTACGAATGAATTAGAATGGATCATACGAATGAATTAGAATGGATCATATGAATGAATTAGAATGGATCGTATGAATGAATTAGAATGGATCGTGCGAATAAATTAGAATGGATCATGCGAATGAATTAGAATGGATCATGCGAATGAATTAGAATGGATCGTACGAATGAAATAGAATGGATTGTACGAATGAGATAGAATGGATCGTACGAATGAATTAGAATTGATACATTCATGCGAATGAATTAGAATGGATCATACGAATGAATTAGAATGGATTGAATTAGAATGAATCGTACGAATGAATTAGAATGGATCGTACGAATGAATTAGAATGGATACATTCGTGCGAATCCATTCTATTTCATTCGTACGATTCATTCTAATTCATTCGCACGATCCATTCTAATTCATTCATACGATCCATTCTATTTCATTCGTACGATCCATTCTAACTCATTCGTACGATCCATTCTAATTCATTTGCACGAAGGTATCCATTCTAATTCATTCGTACTATCCATTCTAATTCCTTCGTACGATCCATTCTAATTCCTTCGTACGATCTATTCTAATTCCTTCGTATGATCTATTCTAATTCATTCGTACGATTCATTCTATTTCATTTGTACGATCCATTCTAATTCATACGATCCATTCTATTTCATTCATACGATCCATTTTAATTCATTCGCACGATCCATTCTAATTCATTCATACGATCCATTCTAATTCATTCGTACGATCCATTCTAATTCCTTCGTACGATCCATTATAATTCCTTCGTATCCATTCTAATTCACTCATACGATCCATTCTAATTCATTCATACGATCCATTCTAATTCATTTGCATGAATGTATCCATTCTAATTCATTCGTACGATCCATTCTAATTCATTCGCACAATCTATTCTAATTCATTCGTGCGAATGAATCCATTCTAATTTATTCGTATAATCCATTCTAATTCATTCGCATGAATGTATCCATTCTAATTCATTCGTACGATCCATTCTATCTCATTCGTACAATCCATTCTATTTCATTCATACGATCCATTCTAATTCATTAGCACGATCCATTCTAATTCATTCGCATAATCCATTCTAATTCATTCGTACGATCGATTCTAATTCATTCATACGATCCATTCTAATTCATTCGCACGAATGTATCCATTCTAATTCATTCGTACGATCCATTCTAATTCATTCGCACGATCCATTCTAATTCATTCATACGATCCATTCTATTTCATTCGTACGATCCATTCTAACTCATTCGTACGATCCATCCTAATTCATTTGCACGAAGGTATCCATTCTAATTCATTCGTACTATCCATTCTAATTCCTTCGTACGATCCATTCTAATTCATTCGTACGATCCATTCTAATTCATTCGTACGATCCATTCTATTTCATTCATACGATCCATTTTAATTCATTCGTACGATCCATTCTAATTCATTCGCACGATCCATTCTAATTCATTCATACGATCCATTCTAATTCATTCGTACGATCCATTCTAATTCATTCGTACGATCCATTCTAATTCATTCGTACGATCCATTCTAATTCCTTCGTATGATCCATTCTAATTCATTCGTACGGTATGATTCATTCTAATTCATTCGTACGATTAATTCTAATTCAATCCATTCTAATTCATTCGTACGATCCATTCTAATTCATTCGTACGATCTATTCTAATTTATTCGTACGATTTATTCTAATTCAATCCATTCTAATTCATTCGTACGATCCATTCTTACTCATTCGTACGATCCATTCTAATTCATTCGCACGAATGAATCCATCCTAATTCATTCGTATGATCCATTCTAATTCATTCGCATGAATGTATCCATTCTAATTCATTCGTACGATCCATTCTATCTCATTCGTACAATCCATTCTATTTAATTCGTACGATCTATTCTAATTCATTCGCACGATCCATTCTAATTCATTCGCATGATCCATTCTAAATCATTCGTACGATCGATTTTAATTCATTCATACGATCCATTCTAATTCATTCGCACGAATGTATCCATTCTAATTCATTCGTACGATCCATTCTAATTCATTCGTACAATCCATTCTAATTCATTCGCACGATCCATTCTTACTCATTCGTACGATCCATTCTAATTCCTTCGTACGATCCATTCTAATTCCTTCGTATCCATTCTAATTCACTCATACGATCCATTCTAATTCATTCATACGATCCATTCTAATTCATTCGCATGAATGTATCCATTCTAATTCATTCGTACGATCCATTCTAATTCATTCGCACAATCTATTCTAATTCATTCATATGATCCATCCTAATTCATTCGCACGAATGTATCTATTCTAATTCATTCGTACAATCCATTCTATTTCATTCGTACGATCCATTCTTACTCATTCGTACGATCCATTCGTATCCATTCTAATTCATTCGTACGATCCATTCTAATTCCTTCGTATGATCCATTCTAATTCATTCGTACGGTATGATTCATTCTAATTCATTCGTACGATTCATTCTAATTCAATCCATTCTAATTCATTCGTACGATCCATTCTAATTCATTCGTACGATCCATTCTAATTCATTCGTACGATTCATTCTAATTCAATCCATTCTAATTCATTCGTACGATCCATTCTTACTCATTCGTACGATCCATTCTAATTCATTCGCACGAATGAATCCATTCTAATTCATTCATATGATCCATTCTAATTCATTCGCATGAATGTATCCATTCTAATTCATTCGTACGATCCATTCTATCTCATTCGTACAATACATTCTATTTCATTCGTACGATCCATTCTAATTCATTCGCACGATCCATTCTAATTCATTCGCATGATCCATTCTAATTCATTCGTACGATCGATTCTAATTCATTCATACGATCCATTCTATCTCATTCGTACAATCCATTCTATTTCATTCGTACAATCCATTCTAATTCATTCGCACGATCCATTCTAATTCATTCGTACTATCGATTCTAATTCATTCATACGATCCATTCTAATTCATTCGCACGAATGTATCCATTCTAATTCATTCGTACGATCCATTCTAATTCATTCGTACAATCCATTCTAATTCATTCGCACGATCCATTCTTACTCATTCGTACGATCCATTCTAATTCATTCGCACGATCCATTCTAATTCCTTCGTATCCATTCTAATTCACTCATACGATCCATTCTAATTCATTCATACGATCCATTCTAATTCATTCGCATGAATGTATCCATTCTAATTCATTTGTACGATCCATTCTAATTCATTCGCACAATCTATTCTAATTCATTCATACGATCCATCCTAATTCATTCGCACGAATGTATCCATTCTAATTCATTCGTACAATCCATTCTATTTCATTCGTACGATCCATTCTTACTCATTCGTATGAATAGATCATATTCATTCGCACGAATCTATCCATTCTAATTCATTCGTACGATCCATTCTAATTCATTCGCACGATCCATTCTAATTCATTATTACGATCCAATCTAATTCATTCATACGATCTATTCTAATTCATTCGCACGAATATATCCTTTCTAATTCATTCGTACGATCCATTCTAATTCATTCGCACAATCTATTCTAATTCATTAGTACGATCCATTCTAATTCATTCGTACGATCCATTCTAATTCATTAGCACGATCCAAATTCATTTATCCGTACGATCTATTCTATTTCATTCGTACGATCCATTCTTATCGCACGATCCATTCGAATTCATTCGCACGATCCATTCTCCATTCTAATTCCTTCGTACGATCCATTCTAATTCCTTCGTATCCATTCTAATTCACTCAAACGATCCATTCTAATTCATTCATACGATCCATTCTAATTCATTCGTATGAATGTATCCATTCCAATTCATTCGTACGATCCATTCTAATTAATTCGCACAATCTATTCTAATTCATTCATACGATCCATCCTAATTCATTCGCACGAATGTATCCATTCTAATTCATTCGTACAATCCATTCTATTTCATTCGTACGATCCATTCTTACTCATTCGTACGATCCATTCGTATCCATTCTAATTCATTCGTACGATCCATTCTAATTCCTTCGTACGATCCATTCTAATTCATTCGTACGATCCATTCTAATTCATTCGTACGATCCATTCTAATTCCTTCGTATGATCCATTCTAATTCATTCGTACGGTATGATTCATTCTAATTCATTCGTAGGATTCATTCTAATTCAATCCATTCTAATTCATTCGTACGATCCAATCTAATTCATTCATACGATCCATTCTAATTCATTTGTACGATCCATTCTCATTCATTCGCACGATCCATTCTAATTCATTCATACGATCCAATCTAATTCATTCATACGATCCATTCTAATTCATTCGTACGATCTATTCTATTTCATTCATACGATCCATTCTAATTCGTTTGTACGATACTTTCAAATTCCTTCGTACGATCCATTCTATTTCATTCGTATGACCCATTCTAATTCATAAGTACGATCCATTCTAATTCATTCAAACGATCCATTCTAACTCATTCGTACGATCCATTCTAATTCATTCGCACGATCCATTCTAATTCATTCATACGATCCAATCTAATTCATTCATACGATCCATTCTAATTCATTCGTACAATCCATTCTAATTCATTCGCACGATCCATTCTAATTCATTCGTACGATTCATTCTAATTCAATCCATTCTAATTCATTCGTACGATCCATTGATACATTCGTGTTATTGAATTAGAATGGATCGTATGAATGAATTAGAGTGGATACATCCGTACAAAAGAATTAGAATGGATCGTACGAATGAATTAGAATGGATACATTCGTGCGAATGAATTAGAATGGATCATATGAATGAATTAGAATGGATCGTTTGAGTGAATTAGAATAGATTGTGCGAATGAATTAGAATGGATCGTACGAATGAATTAGAATGGATCGTGCGAATAAATTAGAATGGATCGTATGAATGAATTAGAATGGATCGTGCGAATGAATTAGAATATAGATCGTACGAATGAATTAGAATGGATCGTACAAATGAATTCGAATGTATCCTTTCTAATTCATTCGTACGATCCATTCTAATTCATTCGTACGATCCATTCTAATTCATTCGTACGATCCATTCTAATTCATTCGCATGATCCATTCTAATTCATTCATACTATCCATTCTAATTCTTTTGCACGAATGTATCCATTCTAATTCATTCATACGATCCATTCTAATTCATTCGCACGATCCATTCTAATTCATTCGTACGATCCATTCTAATTCATTCGTACGATCCATTCTAATTCATTCGTGCGAATGAATTAGAATGGATCATACGAATGAGTAAGAATGGATCGTACGAATGAAATAGAATGGATTGTACAAAGGAATTAGAATGGATCGTATGAATGAATTAGAACAGATTGTATGAATGAATTAGAATGGATACATTCGTGCGAATGAATTAGAATGGATCGTACGAATGAATTAGAATAGATCGTGCGAATGAATTAGAATGGATCGTACGAATGAATTAGAATAGATTGTGCGAATGAATTAGAAAGGATCGTATGAATGAATTAGATTATGATCCATTTTATTTCATTCGTATGATCCATTCTAATTTCTTCGTACAATCTAATTCATTCATACGATCCATTCTAATTCATTCGCACGAATGTATCAATTCAAATTCATTCATACGATCCATTCTAATTCATTCGCACGATCCATTCTAATTCATTCGTACGATCCATTCTAATTCATTTATACGATCCAATCTAATTCATTCATGCAATCCATTCTAATTCATTTGCACGAATTTATCCATTCTAATTCATTCGTACGATCCATTCTAATTCATTCGCACAATCTATTCTAATTCATTCGCACAATCTATTCTAATTCATTCGTACGATCCATTCGAATTCATTCGTACGATCCATTCTAATTCATTCGTACGATTCATTCTAATTCAATGGATCGTTTGAGTGAATGCGATGGATCGTACGAATGAATTAGAATGGATCGTGCGAATAAATTAGAATGGATCGTATGAATGAATTAGAATGGATCGTGCGAATGAATTAGAATGGATCGTACGAATGTATTAGATTGGATCATACGAATGAATTAGAATGGATCATACGAATGAATTAGAATGGATCGTGCGAATGAATTAGAATGGATCATATGAATGAATTAGAATAGATCATACGAAGGAATTAGAATGGATCGTGCGAATAAATTAGAATGGATCGTATGAATGAATTAGAGTAGATTGTGCGAATGAATTAAAATGGATCGTATGAATGAATTAGAATGGATCGTATGAGTGAATTAGATTGGATACGAAGGAATTAGAATGGATCTTACGAAGGAATTAGAATGGAGAATGGATCGTGCGAATGAATTAGAATGGATCGTGCGATAAGAATGGATCGTACGGATAAATGAATTTGGATCGTGCTAATGAATTAGAATGGATCGTACGAAGGAATTAGAATGGATCGTACGAATGAGTAAGAATGGATCGTATGAATGAAATAGAATGGGTCGTATGAATGAATTAGAATGGATCGTGCGAATGAATTAGAATGGATCGTACGAATGAATTAGAATGGATACATTCGTGCGAATGAATTAGAATGGATCATACGTAGGAATTAGAATGGATCGTACGAATGAATTAGAATGGATCGTACGAATGAATTAGAATGGATCGTACGAATGTATTAGAATGGATACATTCGTGCGAATGAATTAGAATGGATCATATGAATGAATTAGAGTTGATACATTTGTGTGAATGAATTAAAATGGATAATACGAATGAGTAAGAATGGATCGTAGAATTAGAATGGATCGTATGAATGAATTAGAATGGATACATACGAATGAATTAGAATGGATCGTATGAATGAATTAGAATGGATCGTGCGAATGAATTAGAATGGATCGTACGAATGAAATAGAATGGATCGTATGAATGAATTAGAATGGATCGTGCGAATGAATTAGAATGGATCATACGAATGAATTAGAATAGATTGTGCGAATGAATTAGAATTGATCGTACGAATGAATTAGAATGGATCGTACGAATGAATTTGAATGGATCATATGAATGAATTAGAATGGATCGTTTGAGTGAATGCGAATGGATCGTGCGAATGAATTAGAATGGATTGTACGAAATGAATTAGAATGGATCGTACGAATGAATTAGAATGGATACATTCGTGCGAATCCATTCTATTTCATTCGTACGATCCATTCTAATTCATTCGCACGATCCATTCTAATTCATTCATACGATCCATTCTAATTCATTCGTACGATCTATTCTAATTCATTCGTACGATCCATTCTAATTCATTCGCACAATCTATTCTAATTCATTCGTACGATCCATTCTAATTCATTTGCACGATCCATTCTAATTCATTCGCACAATCTATTCTAATTCATTCGTACGATCCATTCTAATTCATTCGCACGATCCATTCTAATTCATTCATATGATCCATTCTATTTCATTCGTACGATCCATTCTAATTCATTCGTACGATCCATTCTAATTCATTCGTACGATTCATTCTAATTCAATCCATTATAATTCATTCGTACGATCCATTCTTACTCATTCGTACGATCCATTCTAATTCATTCGCACGAATGAATCCATTCTAATTCATTCGTATGATCCATTCTAATTCATTCGCATGAATGTATCCATTCTAATTCATTCGTACGATCCATTCTATCTTATTCATACAATCCATTCTAATTCATTCGTACGATCCATTCTAATTCATTCACACGATCGTACGAATGAATTAGAATGGATCATACGAATGAATTAGAATGGATTGAATTAGATTGAATCGTACGAATGAATTAGAATGAATCATACCGTACGATTGAATTAGAATGGATCATACGAAGGAATTAGAATAGATTGTGCGAATGAATTAGAATGGATCGTACGAATGAAATAGAATGGATCGTACGAATGAATTAGAATGGATACATTCGTGCAAAAGAAATAGAATGGATTGTAAGAATGAATTAGAATGGATCGTGTGAATGAATTAGAATGGATCATACGAATGAATTAGAATGGATACATTCGTGCGAATGAATTACAATGGATCGTGCGAATGAATTAGAATGGATCGTACGAATGAAATAGAATGGATCGTATGAATGAATTAGAATGGATCGTGCGAATAAATTAGAATGGATCGTACGAATGAAATAGAATGGATCGTACGAATGAATTAGAATGGATACATTCGTGCAAAAGAAATAGAATGGATTGTATGAATGAATTAGAATGGATCGTGTGAATGAATTAGAATGGATCATACGAATGAATTAGAATGGATACATTCGTGCGAATGAATTAGAATGGATCGTGCGAATGAATTAGAATGGATCGTACGAATGAATTAGAATGGATCGTATGAATGAATTAGAATGGATCGTGCGAATGAATTTGAATGGATCGTGCGAATGAATTAGAATGGATCGTACGAATGAATTAGAATGGATCGTATGAATGAATTAGATTGGATCGTATTAATGAATTAGAATGGATCGTACAAATGAATTAGAATAGATCGTACGAATGAATTAGAATGGATATGAATGGATCGTACGAATAAGTAAGAATGAATCGTACGAATGAAATAGAATGGATTGTATGAATGAATTAGAATGGATACATTCGTGCGAATGAATTAGGATGGATCGTATGAATGAATTAGAATAGATTGTGCGAATGAATTAGAATGGATCATACGAATGAATTAGAATGGATACATTCATGCGAATGAATTAGAATGGATCGTATGAATGAATTAGAATGGATCGTATGAGTGAATTAGAATGGATACGAAGGAATTAGAATGGATCGTACGAAGGAATTAGAATGGAGAATGGATCGTGCGAATGAATTAGAATGGATCGTGCGATAAGAATGGATCGTACGAATGAAATAGAAAAGATCGTACGGATAAATGAATTTGGATCGTGCTAATGAATTAGAATGGATCGTACGAATGAATTAGAATGGATCGTACTAATGAATTAGAATAGATTGTGCGAATGAATTAGAATGGATCGTACGAATGAATTAGAAAGGATATATTCGTGCGAATAAATTAGAATAGATCGTATGAATGAATTAGATTGGATCGTATTAATGAATTAGAATGGATCGTGCGAATAAATTAGAATGGATCGTACGAATGAATTAGAATGGATAGATTCGTGCGAATGAATTTGAATGGATCGTACGAAGGAATTAGAATGGATCGTACGAAGGAATTAGAATAGATCATACGAAGAAATTTGAATGGATCGTACGAATGATTTAGAATGGATCGTATGAATGAATTAGAATGGATCGTGCGAATGAATTAAAATGGATCGTATGATTGAAATAGAATGGATCGTATGAATTAGAATGGATCGTACGAATGAAATAGAATGGATCGTACGAATGAATTAGCATAGATTGTGCGAATGGATTAGAATGGATCATACGATTGAGTAAGAATGAATTGTACGAATGAAATAGAATAGATCGTACGAATGAATTAGAATGGATCATGCTAATGAATTAGAATTGATCGTATGAATGAATTAGAATAGATTGTGCGAATGAATTATAATGGATCGTACGAAAGAATTGGAATGGATACATTCGTGCGAATGAATTAGAATGGATCGTATGAATGAATTAGAGTGGATACATTCGTACAAATGAATTAGAATGGATCGTACGAATGAATTAGAATGGATACATTCGTGCGAATGAATTAGAATGGATCATATGAATGAATTAGAATGGATCATTTGAGTGAATGCGAATGGATCGTGTGAATGAATTAGAATGGATTGTACGAATGAATTAGAATGGATCGTACGAATGAATTAGAATGGATACATTCGTGCGAATCCATTCTATTTCATTCGTACGATCCATTCTAATTCATTCGCACGATCCATTCTAATTCATTCATACGATCCATTCTAATTCATTCGTACGATCCATTCTAATTCATTCGTACGATCCATTCTAATTCATTCGCACAATCTATTCTAATTCATTCGTATGATCTATTCTAATTCATTTGCACGATCCATTCTAATTCATTCATACGATCCATTCTATTTCATTCGTACGATCCATTCTTACTCATTCGTACGATCCATTCTAATTCATTTGCACGAAGGTATCCATTCTAACTCATTCGTACTATCCATTCTAATTCCTTCGTACGATCCATTCTAATTCCTTCGTACGATCCATTCTAATTCATTCGTACGATCCATTCTAATTCATTCGTACGATCCATTCTAATTCCTTCGTATGATCCATTCTAATTCATTCGTACGGTATGATTCATTCTAATTCATTCGTACGATTCATTCTAATTCAATCCATTCTAATTCATTCGTACGATCAATTCTAATTCATTCGTACGATCCATTCTAATTCATTCGTACGATCCATTCTAATTCAATCCATTCTAATTCATTCGTACGATCCATTCTTACTCATTTGTACGATCCATTCTAATTCATTCGCACGAATGAATCCATTCTAATTCATTCGTATGATCCATTCTAATTCATTCGCATGAATGTATCCATTCTAATTCATTCGTACGATCCATTCTATCTCATTCGTACAATCCATTCTATTTCATTCGTACGATCCATTCTAATTCATTCGCACGATCCATTCTAATTCATTCGCATGATCCATTCTAATTTATTCGTACGATCGATTCTAATTAATTCATACGATCCATTCTAATTCATTCGCACGAATGTATCCATTCTAATTCATTCGTACGATCGATTCTAATTCATTCGCACAATCTATTCTAATTCATTCATACGATCCATTCTAATTTATTCGCACGATCCATTCTAATTCATTCATACGATCCATTCTAATTCGTAGAATGGATCGTACGAATGAATTAGAATGGATATATTCGTGCGAATGAATTAGAATGGATTGTACGAATGAATTAGAATGGATCGTACGAATGAATTAGAATATGGATCGTACGAAGGAATTAGAATGGATCGTACGAATGAATTCGAATGTATCCTTTCTAATTCATTCGTACGATCCATTCTAATTCCTTCGTACGATCCATTCTAATTCATTCGTACGATCCATTCTAATTCATTCGCACGATCCATTCTAATTCATTCGTACGATCCATTCTATTTCATTCATACGATCCATTCTTATTCATTCATACGATCTATTCTAATTCTTTCGCACGAATATATCCATTCTAATTCATTCGTACGATCCATTCTAATTCATTCGCACGATCCATTCTAATTCATTCATACAATCCATTCTAATTCTATTGCACGAATGTATCCATTCTAATTCCTTCGTACGATCCATTCTAATTCCTTCGTACGATCCATTCTAATTCATTCGTACGATCCATTCCAATTCATTCGTACAATCCATTCTAATTCATTCGTATGATCCATTCTAATTCATTCGTACGGTATGATTCATTCTAATTCATTCGTACGATTCATTCTAATTCAATCCATTCTAATTCATTCGTACGATCCATTCTAATTCATTCGTACGATCCATTCTAATTCATTCGTACGATTCATTCTAATTCAATCCATTCTAATTCATTCGTACGATCTATTCTAATTCATTCGTACGATCCATTCTAATTCATTCACACGATCCATTCTAATTCATTCATACGATCCATTCTATTTCATTCGTACGATCCATTCTTACTCATTCGTACGATCCATTCTAATTCATTTGCACGAAGGTATCCATTCTAATTCATTCGTACTATCCATTCTAATTCCTTCGTACGATCCATTCTAATTCCTTAGTACGATCCATTCTAATTCATTCGTACGATCCATTCTAATTCATTCGTACTATCCATTCTAATTCCTTCGTATGATCCATTCTAATACATTCGTACGTTATGATTCATTCTAATTCATTCGCACGAATGAATCCATTCTAATTCAATCCATTCTAATTCATTCGTACGATCCATTCTAATTCATTCGTACGATCCATTCTAATTCATTCGTACGATTCATTCCAAATGTACCCATTCTAATTCATTCGTACGATCCATTCTAATTCATTTGCACAATCTATTCTAATTCATTCATACGATCCATTCTAATTTATTCGCACGATCCATTCTAATTCATTCATACGATCCATTCTAATTCATTCATATGATCCATTCTAATTCATTCGCACGATCCATTCTATCTCATTCGTACAATCCATTCTATTTCATTCGTACGATCCATTCTAATTCATTCGCACGATCCATTCTAATTCATTCGCATGATCCATTCTAATCCATTCGTACGATCGATTCTAATTCATTCATACGATCCATTCTAATTCATTCGCACGAATGTATCCATTCTAATTCATTCGTACGATCTATTCTAATTCATTCGCACAATCTATTCTAATTCATTCATACGATCCATTCTAATTTATTCGCACGATCCATTTTAATTCATTCATACGATCTATTCTAATTCATTCATATGATGCATTCTAATTCATTCGCACGATCCATTCTTACTCAATCGTACGATCCATTCTAATTCATTCGCATGATCCATTCTAATTCATTAATACGATCCATTCTAATTCATTCGCACGATCCATTCTAATTCATTCACACTCATACGATCCATTCTAATTCATTCGCACGAATGTATCCTTTCTAATTCATTCGTACGATCCATTCTAATTCATTCGCACAATCTATTCTAATTCATTCGAACGATCCATTCTAATTCATTCGTACGATCCATTCTAATTCATTCGTACGATCCATTCCAATTCATTCGCACGATCCATTCTAATTCATTCGCACGATCCATTCTAATTCATTAGCACGATCCATTCTAATTCATTCGTACGATCCATTCTAATTCATTTATACGATCCAATCTAATTCATTCATACGATCCATTCTAATTCTTTCGCACGAATGTATCCATTCTAATTCATTCGTACGATCCATTCTAATTCATTAGCACAAAAAAACACGATCCACTCACATACGAATAAATTTGAATGAATTAGAATGGATTGTGTGAATGAATTAGAATGGATCGTATGAATGAATTAGAATGGATCGTGCGAATGAATTAGAATGGATCGTGCGAATGAATTAGAATATGGATCGTACGAAGGAATTAGAATGGATCGTACGAATGAATTCGAATGTATCCTTTCTAATTCATTCGTACGATCCATTCTAATTCCTTCGTACGATCCATTCTAATTCATTCGTACGATCCATTCTAATTCATTCGCACGATCCATTCTAATTCATTCGTACCATTCTAATTCATTCGTACGAATAAATTAGAATGGATCGTACGAATGAATTAGAATGGATACATTCGTGCGAATGAATTAGAATGGATCGAACGAATGAATTAGAATAGATTGTGCGAATGAATTAGAGTGGATCGTACGAATGAATTAGAAAGGATACATTCGTGCCAATGAATTAGAATGGATCGTACAAATGAATTAGAATGGATCGTATGAATGAATTAGAATGGATCGTGCGAATGAATTAGAATGGATCGTACGAATGAAATAGAATAGATTGTGCGAATGAAATAGAATGGATCGTACGAATGAATTAGAATGGATCGCACGAATGAATTAGAATGGATCGTATGAAGGAATTAGAATGGATCGTGCGAATGAATTAGAATGGATCGTACAAATGAATTAGAATGGATCGAACGAATGAATTAGAATGGATACATTCGTGCAAAAGAATTAGAATGGATCGTGCGAATGAATTAGAATGGATCGTACGAATGAATTAGAATGGATACATTCGTGCGAAAGAATTAGAATAGATTTTATGAATGAACTAGAATGGATCGTATGAATGAAATAGAATGGATCGTACGAATGAATTAGAATGGATCGTGCGAATGAATTAGAATGGATCATACGAATGAATTAGAATGGATACATTCGTGCTAATGAATTAGAATGGATCGTATGAATGAATTAGATTGGATCGTATAAATGAATTAGAATGGATCGTACGAATGAATTAGAATGGATCGTGCTAATGAATTAGAATGGATCGTGCGAATGAATTAGAGTGGATCGTGCGAATGAATTAGAATGGATTGTACGAATGAATTAGAATGGATCGTACGAATAAATTAGAATGGATCGTTCGAATGAATTAGAATAGATTGTGCGAATGAATTAGAATGGATCGTACGAATGAATTAGAAAGGATACATTCGTGCGAATGAATTAGAATGGATCGTATCAGTGTGAATGAATTAGAATGGATCGTGCGAATGAATTAGAATGGATCGTATTAATGAATTAGAATGGATCGTGCGAATGAATTAGAATGGATCGTACGAATGAGTGAGAATGGATCGTGCGAATGAATTAGAATGGATCATTTAAATGAATTAGAATGGATCGTATGAATGAATTAGAATGGTTCGTGCGAATAAATTAGAATGGATCGTATGAATGAATTAGAATAGATTGTGCGAATGAATTAGAATGGATCGTACGAATGAATTAGAATGGATACATTCGTGCGAATGAATTAGAATGGATCGTATGAATGAATTAGAATCGATCGTACGAATGAATTAGAATGGATCATGCGAATGAATTAGAATGGATCGTGTGAATGAATTAGAATGGATCGTACGAATGAAATAGAATGGATTGTACGAATGAGATAGAATGGATCGTAAGAATGAATTAGAATGGATACATTCATGCGAATGAATTAGAATGGATCATACGAATGAATTAGAATGGATTCATTCGTGCGAATGAATTTGAATGGATCGTACGAATGAGTAAGAATGGATCGTACGAATGAATTAGAATGGATTGAATTAGAATGACTCGTACGAATGAATTAGAATGGATCGTACGAATGAATTAGAATGGATCGTACGAATGAATTAGAATGGATTGAATTAGAATGAATCGTATGAATGAATTAGAATGAATCATACCGTACGAATGAATTAGAATGGATCATATGAAGGAATTAGAATGGATCGTACGAATGAATTAGAATGGATCGTACGAATGAATTAGAATGGATCGTACGAAGGAATTAGAATGGATCGTACGAAGGAATTGGAATGGATAGTACGATTGAATTAGAATGGATACCTTCGTGCAAATGAATTAGAATGGATCGTACGAATGAGTAAGAATGGATCGTACGAATGAAATAGATTGGATCGTATGAATGAATTAGAATGGATCGTGCGAATGAATTAGAATGGATCGTACGAAGGAATTAGAATGGATCGTACGAAGGAATTAGAATGGATTGTACGAATGAATTAGAATGGATACCTTGGTGCAAATGAATTAGAATGGATCGTACGAATGAGTAAGAATGGATCGTACGAATGAAATAGAATGGATCGAATGAATGAATTAGAATGGATCGTGTGAATAAATTAGAATGGATCGTACGAATGAATTAGAATAGATTGTGCGAATGAATTAGAATGGATCGTACGAATGAATTAGAATGGATCGTACGAATGAATTAGAATGGATCATATGAATGAATTAGAATGGATCGTGCGAATGAATTAGAATGGATCGTACGAATGAAATAGAATGGATTCGCACGAATGTATCCATTCTAATTCATTCGTACGATCCATTCTAATTCATTCGTACAATCCATTCTAATTCATTCGCACGATCCATTCTTACTCATTCGTACGATCCATTCTATTTCATTCGCACGACCCATTCTAATTCATTAATACGATCCATTCTAATTCATTCACACGATCCATTCTAATTCATTCACACTCATACGATCCATTCTAATTCATTCGCACGAATGTATCCTTTCTAATTCATTCGTACGATCCATTCTAATTCATTCGCACAATCTATTCTAATTCATTCGAACGATCCATTCTAAGTCATTCGTACGATCCATTCTAATTCATTCGTACGATCCATTCTAATTCATTCGCACGATCCATTCTAATTCATTAATACGATCCATTCTAATTCATTCGTACGATCCATTCTAATTCATTCGCACGATCCAATCTAATTCATTCGCACGATCCATTATAATTCATTTGTACGAATGTAGCCACTCTAATTCATTTATACGATCCATTCTAATTCATTCGCACGAATGTATCCATTCCAATTCATTCGTACGATCCATTCTATTTCATTCGTACGATCCATTCTAATTCATTCGTACGATTCATTCTAATTCAATCCATTCTAATTCATTCGTACGATCCATTCTAATGAATTAGAATGAATCGTACGAATGAATTAGAATGGATCCTACGAATGAATTAGAATGGATCGTACGAATGAATTAGAATGGATTGAATTAGATTGAATCATACCGTACGAATGAATTAGAATAGATCATACGAAGGAATTAGAATGGATCGTACGAATGAATTAGAATGGATCGTACGAATGATATAGAATGGATCGTACGGATAAATGAATTTGGATCGTGCTAATGAATTAGAATGGATTGTACGAATAAAATAGAATAGATCGTACGGATAAATGAATTTGGATCGTGCTAATGAATTAGAATGGATCGTACGAATGAATTAGAATGGATCGTACTAATGAATTAGAATAGATTGTGCGAATGAATTAGAATGGATCGTACGAATGAATTAGAAAGGATATATTCGTGCGAATGAATTAGAATAGATCGTATGAATGAATTAGATTGGATCGTATTAATGAATTAGAATGGATCGTGCGAATGAATTAGAATGGATCGTACGAATGAATTAGAATGGATAGATTCGTTCGAATGAATTTGAATGGATCGTACGAAGGAATTAGAATGGATCGTACGAAGGAATTAGAATAGATCATACGAAGAAATTAGAATGGATCGTACGAATAAATTAGAATGGATCGTATGAATGATTTAGAATGGATCGTGCGAATGAATTAAAATGGATCGTATGAATGAAATAGAATGGATCGTATGAATTAGAATGGATCGTACGAATAAAATAGAATGGATCGTACGAATGAATTAGAATAGATTGTGCGAATGGATTAGAATGGATCATACGATTGAGTAAGAATGGATTGTACGAATGAAATAGAATAGATCGTAGGAATGAATTTGAATGGATCATGCTAATGAATTGGAATTGATCGTTTGAGTGAATGCGAATGGATCGTGCGAATGAATTAGAATGGATTGTACGAATGAATTAGAATGGATCGTACGAATGAATTAGAATGGATACATTCATGCGAATCCATTCTATTTCATTCGTACGATCCATTCTAATTCATTCGCACGATCCATTCTAATTCATTCGTACGATCCATTCTAATTCATTCGTACGATCCATTCTAATTCATTCGCACAATCTATTCTAATTCATTCGTACGATCCATTCTAATTCATTCGCACGATCCATTCTAATTCATTCATACGATCCATTCTATTTCATTCGTACGATCCATTCTTACTCATTCGTACGATCCATTTTAATTCATTTGCACGAAGGTATCCATTCTAATTCATTCGTACTATCCATTCTAATTCCTTCGTACGATCCATTCTAATTTATTCGTACGATCCATTCTAATTCATTTGTACGATCCATTCTAATTCCTTCGTATGATCCATTCTAATTCATTCGTACGGTATGATTCATTCTAATTCATTCATACGATTCATTCTAATTCAATCCATTCTAATTCATTCGTACGATCCTTTCTAATTCATTTGTACGATCCATTCTAATTCATTCGTACGATTCATTCTAATTCAATCCATTCTAATTCTAATTCATTCGCACGATCCATTCTAATTCATTAATACAATCCAATCTAATTCATTCATACGATCTATTCTAATTCATTCGCACGAATATATCCTTTCTAATTCATTCGTACGATCCATTCTAATTCATTCGCACAATCTGATCCATTCTAATTCATTCGTACGATCCATTCTAATTCATTCATACGATCCATTCTAATTCATTCGCACGATCTATTCTAATTCATTCGTACGATCTATTCTAATTCATTCGCACGATCTATTCTAATTCATTCGTACGATCCATTCTAATTCATTCGCACGAATGTATCCATTCTAATTCATTCATACAATCTATTCTAATTCATTCGTACGATCCATTCTAATTCATTCGTACAATCCATTCTATTTCATTCGTACGATCCATTCTAATTCATTCGCACGATCCATTCTAATTCATTCATACGATCCATTCTAATTCATTCGTACGATCTATTCTAATTCATTCGTACGATCCATTCTAATTCATTCGCACGATCCATTCTAATTCATTCATACGATCCATTTTATTTCATTCGTACGATCCATTCTTACTCATTCGTACGATCCATTCTAATTCATTTGCACGAAGGTATCCATTCTAATTCATTCGTACTATCCATTCTAATTCCTTCGTACGATCCATTCTAATTCCTTCGTACGATCCATTCTAATTCATTCGTACGATCCATTCTAATTCATTCGCACGAATGTATCCATTCTAATTCATTCGTACGATCCATTCTAATTCATTCGCACAATCTATTCTAATTCATTCATACGATCCATTCTAATTTATTCGCACGATCCATTCTAATTCATTCATACGATCCATTCTAATTCATTCATATGATCCATTCTAATTCATTCGCACGATCCATTCTTACTCATTCGTACGATCCATTCTAATTCATTCGCACGATCCATTCTAATTCATTAATACGATCCATTCTAATTCATTCGCACGATCCATTCTAATTCATTCACACTCATACGATCCATTCTAATTCATTCGCACGAATGTATCCTTTCTAATTCATTCGTACGATCCATTCTAATTCATTCGCACAATCTATTTTAATTCATTCGAACGATCCATTCTAATTCATTCGTACGATCCATTCTAATTCATTCGTACGATCCATTCTAATTCATTCGCACGATCCATTCTAATTCATTCGCACGATCCATTCTAATTCATTAGCACGATCCATTCTAATTCATTCGTACGATCCATTCTAATTCATTTATACGATCCAATCTAATTCATTTATACGATCCATTCTAATTCTTTCGCACGAATGTATCCATTCTAATTCATTCGTACGATCCATTCTAATTCATTAGCACGAAAAAACACGATCCACTCACATACGAATAAATTAGAATGAATTAGAATGGATTATGTGAATGAATTAGAATGGATCGTATGAATGAATTAGAATGGATCGTGCGAATGAATTAGAATATGGATCATACGAATGAATTAGAATGGATCGTAAGAATGAATTAGAATAGATTGTGCGAATGAATTAGAATGGATCGTACGAATGAATTGGAATGGATACATTCGTACAATCCATTCTATTTCATTCGTACGATCCATTCTTACTCATTCGTACGATCCATTCTAATTCATTTGCACGAAGGTATCTATTCTAATTCATTCGTACGATCCATTCTAATTCCTTCGTACGATCCATTCTAATTCCTTCGTACGATCCATTCTAATTCATTCGTACGATCCATTCTAATTCCTTCGTATGATCCATTCTAATTCATTCGTACGGTATGATTCATTCTAATTCATTCGTACGATTCATTCTAATTCAATCCATTCTAATTCATTCGTACGATCCATTCTAATTCATTCGTACGATCCATTCTAATTCATTAGTACGATTCATTCTAATTCAATCCATTCTAATTCATTCGTACGATCCATTCTTACTCATTCGTACGATCCATTCTAATTCATTAATACGATCCAATCTAATTCATTCATACGATCCATTCTATTTCATTCGTACGATCCATTCTAATTCATTCGCACAATCTATTCTAATTCATTCGTACGATCCATTCTAATTCATTCGTACGATCCATTCTAATTCATTCGCACAATCTATTCTAATTCATTCGTACGATCCATTCTAATTCATTCGCATGATCCATTCTAATTCATTCGTAGGATCCATTCTTACTCATTTGTACGATCCATTCTAATTCATTTGCACGAAGGTATCTATTCTAATTCATTCGTACTATCCATTCTAATTCCTTCGTACTATCCATTCTAATTCCTTCGTACGATCCATTCTAATTCATTCGTACGATCCATTCTAATTCATTCGTACGATCCATTCTAATTCCTTCGTATGATCCATTCTAATTCATTCGTACGGTATGATTCATTCTAATTCATTCGTACGATTCATTCTAATTCAATCCATTCTAATTTATTCGTACGATCCATTCTAATTCATTCGTACGATCCATTCTAATTCATTCGTACGATTCATTCTAATTCAATCCATTCTAATTCATTCGTACAATCCATTCTTACTCATTCGTACGATCCATTCTAATTCATTCGCACGAATGAATCCATTCTAATTCATTCGTATGATCCATTCTAATTCATTCGCATGAATGTATCCATTCTAATTCATTCTTACGATCCATTCTATCTCATTCGTACAATCCATTCTATTTCATTCGTACGATCCATTCTAATTCATTCGCACGATCCATTCTAATTCATTCGCTTGATCTATTCTAATTCATTCGTACGATCGATTCTAATTCATTCATACGATCCATTCTAATTCATTCGCACGAATGTATCCATTCTAATTCATTCGTACGATCCATTCTAATTCATTCGCACAATCTATTCTAATTCATTCATACGATCCATTCTAATTTATTCGCACGATCCATTCTAATTCCTTCGTATGATCCATTCTAATTCATTCGTACGGTATGATTCATTCTAATTCATTCGTACGATTCATTCTAATTCAATCCATTCTAATTCATTCGTACGATCCATTCTAATTCATTCGTACGATCCATTCTAATTCATTCGTACGATTCAATTCAATCCATTCTAATTCTTTCGTACGATCCATTCTTACTCATTCGTACGATCCATTCTAATTCATTCGCACGAATGAATCCATTCTAATTCATTCGTATGATCCCTTCTAATTCATTCGCATGAATGTATCCATTCTAATTCATTCGTACGATCCATTCTATCTCATTCGTACAATCCATTCTATTTCATTCGTACGATCCATTCTAATTCATTCGGACGATCCATTCTAATTCATTCGCATGATCCATTCTAATTCATTCGTACGATCCATTCTAATTCATTCGTAAGATCCAATCTAATTCATTCATACGATCCATTCTATTTCATTCATACGATCCATTTTAATTCATTCGCACGATCCATTCTAATTCATTCCCACGATCTATTCTAATTCATTCATATGATCCATTCTAATTCATTCACACAATCCATTCTAATTCATTCTAATTTATTCGTATGTGAGTGGATCGTGTTTTTTCGTGCTAATGAATTAGAATGGATCGTACGAATGAATTAGAATGGATACATTCATGCGAAAGAATTAGAATGGATCGTATGAATGAATTAGATTGGATCTTACGAATGAATTAGAATGGATCGTACGAATGAATTAGAATGGATCGTATGAATGAATTAGAATGGATCGTGCGAATTAATTAGAATGGATCGTGCGAATTAATTAGAATGGATCGTGCGAATGAATAAGAATGGATCGTACGAATGAATTAGAATGGATCGTATAAATGAATTAGATTGGATCGTATTAATGAATTAGAATGGATCGTACGAATGAATTAAAATAGATCGTACGAATGAATTAGAATGGATACGAATGGATCATACGAATGAGTAAGAATGGATCGTACGAATGAAATAGAATGGATTGTACGAATGAATTAGAATGGATACATTCGTGCGAATGAATTAGGATGGATCGTATGAATGAATTAGAATAGATTGTGCGAATGAATTAGAATGGATCGTACGAATGAATTAGAATGGATACATTCATGCGAATGAATTAGAATGGATCGTATGAATGAATTAGAATGGATCGTATGAGTGAATTAGAATGGATACGAAGGAATTAGAATGGATCGTACGAAGGAATTAGAATGGAGAATGGATCGTGCGAATGAATTAGAATGGATCGTGCGATAAGAATGGATCGTACGAATGAAATAGAATAGATCGTACGGATGAATGAATTTGGATCGTGCTAATGAATTAGAATGGATCGTACGAATGAATTAGAATGGATCATACTAATGAATTAGAATAGATTGTGCGAATGAATTAGAATGGATCGTACGAATGAATAAGAAAGGATATATTCGTGCGAATGAATATGAATAGATCGTATGAATGAATTAGATTGGATCGTATTAATGAATTAGAATGGATCGTGCGAATGAATTAGAATGGATCGTACGATCCATTCTAATTCATTCGCACGATCCATTCTAATTCATTAATACGATCCAATCTAATTCATTCATACGATCCATTCTAATTCATTCGTACGATCCATTCTAATTCATTCGCACGATCCATTCTAATTCATTTGCACGATCCATTATAATTCATTTGTACGAATGTAGCCACTCTAATTCATTCATACGATCCATTCTAATTCATTCGCACGAATGTATCCATTCCAATTCATTCGTACGATCCATTCGATTTCATTCGTACGATCCATTCTAATTCATTCGTACGATTCATTCTAATTCAATCCATTCTAATTCATTCGTACGATCCATTCTAATGAATTAGAATGAATCGTACGAATGAATTAGAATGGATCGTACGAATGAATTAGAATGGATCGTACGAATGAATTAGAATGGATTGAATTAGAATGAATCATACCGTACGAATGAATTAGAATGGATCATACGAAGGAATTAGAATGGAACGTACGAATGAATTAGAATGGATCGTACGAATGAATTAGAATGGATCGTACGGATAAATGAATTTGGATCATGCTAATGAATTAGAATGGATCGTACGAATGAAATAGAATAGATCGTACGGATAAATGAATTTGGATCGTGCTAATGAATTAGAATGGATCGTTCGAATGAATTAGAATGGATCGTACTAATGAATTAGAATAGATTGTGCGAATGAATTAGAATGGATCGTACGAATGAATTAGAATGGATCGTACGAATGAATTAGAAAGGATATATTCGTGTGAATGAATTAGAATAGATCGTATGAATGAATTAGATTGGATCGTATTAATGAATTAGAATGGATCGTGCGAATGAATTAGAATGGATCGTACGAATGAATTAGAATGGATAGATTCATGTGAATGAATTTGAATGGATTGTACGAAGGAATTAGAATGGATCGTACGAAGGAATTAGAATAGATCATACGAAGAAATTAGAATGGAACGTACGAATGAATTAGAATGGATCGTATGAATGAATTAGAATGGATCGTGCGAATGAATTAAAATGGATCGTATGAATGAAATAGAATGGATCGTATGAATTAGAATGGATCGTACGAATGAAATAGAATGGATCGTGCGAATGAATTAGAATGGATCGTACGAATGAAATAGAATGGATTCGCACGAATGTATCCATTCTAATTCATTCGTACGATCCATTCTTAGTTATTCGTACGATCCATTCGTATCCATTCTAATTCATTCGTACGATCTATTCTAATTCATTCGTACGATCCATTCTAATTCATTAATACGATCCAATCTAATTCATTCATACGATCCATTCTAATTCATTCGTACGATCCATTCTAATTCATTATAATAGATCGTATGAATGAATTAGATTGGATCGTGCGATAAGAATGGATCGTACGAATGAAATAGAATAGATCGTACGGATAAATGAATTTGGATCGTGCTAATGAATTTGAATGGATCGTACGAATGAATTAGAATGGATCGTACTAATGAATTAGAATAGATTGTGCGAATGAATTAGAATGGATCGTACGAATGAATTAGAAAGGATATATTCGTGCGAATGAATTAGAATAGATCGTATGAATGAATTAGATTGGATCGTATTAATGAATTAGAATGGATCGTGCGAATGAATTAGAATGGATCGTACGAATGAATTAGAATGGATAGATTCGTGCGAATGAATTTGAATGGATCGTACGAAGGAATTAGAATGGATCGTACGAAGGAATTAGAATAGATCATACGAAGAAATTAGAATGGAACGTACGAATGAATTAGAATGGATCGTATGAATGAGTTAGAATGGATCGTGCGAATGAATTAAAATGGATCGTATGAATGAAATAGAATGGATCGTATGAATTAGAATGGATCGTACGAATGAAATAGAATGGATCGTACGAATGAATTAGAATAGATTGTGCGAATGGATTAGAATGGATCATACGATTGAGTAAGAATGGATTGTACGAATGAAATAGAATAGATCGTACGAATGAATTAGAATGGTTCATGCTAATGAATTAGAATTGATCGTACGAATGAATTAGAATAGATTGTGCGAATGAATTGGAATGGATCGTACGAATGAATTGGAATGGATACATTCGTGCGAATGAATTAGAATGGATCGTATGAATGAATTAGACTGGATACATTCGTACAAATGAATTAGAATGGATCATACGAATGAATTAGAATGGATTCATTCGTGCGAATGAATTAGAATGGATCGTACGAATGAGTAAGAATGGATCGTACAAATGAATTAGAATGGATTAAATTAGAATGAATCGTACGAATGAATTAGAATGGATCGTACGAATGAGTAAGAATGGATTGTACGAATGAAATAGAATAGATCGTATGAATGAATTAGAATGGATCGTGCGAATGAATTAGAATGGATCGTACGAATGAATTAGAATAGATCGTGCGAATGAATTAGAATGGATCGTACGAATGAATTAGAATGGATCGTACGAATGAATTAGAATGGATCGTGCGAATGAATTAGAATGGATCGTACGAATGAAATAGAATGGATTCGCACGAATGTATCCATTCTAATTCATTCGTACGATCCGTTCTAATTCATTCGTACAATCCATTCTAATTCATTCGCACGATCCATTCGCATTCACTCAAACGATCCATTCTAATTCATTCATATGATCCATTCTAATTCATTCGCACGAATGTATCCATTCTAATTCATTCGTACGATCCATTCTAATTCATTTGTACGAATGTATCCACTCTAATTCATTCATACGATCCATTCTAATTCATTCGCACGAATATATCCATTCCAATTCAATCGTACGATCCATTCTAATTCATTCGCACAATCTATTCTAATTCATTCGTACGATCTATTCTAATTCATTTGCATGATCCATTCTAATTCATTCGTACGATCTATTCTATTTCATTCGTACAATCCATTCTTACTCAATCGTATGATCCATTCTAATCCATTCGCACAATCTATTCTAATTCATTCGTACGATCCATTCTATTTCATTCGTACGAACCATTCTAATTCATACGATCCATTCTATTTCATTCATACGATCCATTTTAATTCATTCGCACGATCCATTCTAATTCATTCATACGATCCATTCTAATTCATTCGTACGTTCCATTCTAATTTCTTCGTATGATCTATTCTAATTCCTTCGTACGATCCATTCTAATTCCTTCGTATGATCCATTCAAATTCATTCGCACGAATCTATCCATTCTAATTCATTCGTACGATCCATTCTAATTCATTCGCATGATCCATTCTAATTCATTCATACGATCTATTCTAATTCATTCGCACGAATATATCCTTTCTAATTCATTCGTACGATCCATTCTAATTCATTCGCACAATCTATTCTAATTCATTAGTACGATCCATTCTAATTCTTTCGTACGATCCATTCAAATTCATTAGCACGATCCAAATTCATTTATCCGTACGATCTATTCTATTTCATTCGTACGATCCATTCTTATCGCACGATCCAATCTAATTCATTCATACGATCTATTATAATGAATTAGAATGGATCGTACGAATGAATTAGAATGGATCGTATGAATGAATTAGATTGGATCGTATTAATGAATTAGAATGGATCGTACGAATGAATTAGAATAGATCGTACGAATGAATTAGAATGGATACGAATGGATCGTACGAATAACTAAGAATGGATCGTACGAATGAAATAGAATGGATTGTACGAATGAATTAGAATATATACATTCGTGCGAATGAATTAGGATGGATCGTATGAATGAATTAGAATAGATTGTGCGAATGAATTAGAATGGATCGTACGAATGAATTAGAATGGATAGATTCGTGCGAATGAATTTGAATGGATCGTACGAATGAGTAAGAATGGATCGTACGAATGAAATAGAATGGATCGTACGGATGAATTAGAATGGATCGTGCGAATGAATTAGAATGGATCGTACGAATGAGTAAGAATGGATCGTATGAATGAAATAGAATGGATCGTGCAAATAAATTAGAATGGATCGAACGAATGAATTAGAATGGATCATACGAATGAATTAGAATGGATCGTATGAATGAATTAGAATGGATCGTGTGAATGAATTAGAATGGATTATATGAATGAAATAGAATGGATCATACAAATGAAATAGAATGGATCGTACGAAGGAATTAGAATGGATCGTATGAATGAATTAGGGTGGATACATTCGTGCGAATGAATTCGAATAGATCGTGCGAATGAATTAGAATGGATTGTACGAATGAATTAGAATGGATCGTATGAATGAAATAGAATGGATCGTACGAATGAATTAGAATGGATACATTCGTGCAAAAGAAATAGAATGGATTGTATGAATGAATTTGAATGGATCGTGTGAATGAATTTGAATGGATCATACGAATGAATTAGAATGGATACATTCGCGCGAATGAATTAGAATGGATCGTGCGAATGAATTAGAATGGATCGTATGAATGAATTAGAATGGATCGTATGAATGAATTAGAATGGATCGTGCGAATGAATTAGAATGGATCGTGCGAATGAATTAGAATGGATCGTACGAATGAATTAGAATGGATCGTATGAATGAATTAGATTGGATCGTATTAATGAATTAGAATGGATCATACAAATGAATTAGAATAGATCGTACGAATAAATTAGAATGGATACGAATGGATCGTACGAATGAGTAAGAATGGATCGTACGAATGAAATAGAATGGATTGTACGAATGAATTAGAATGGATACATTCGTGCGAATGAATTAGGATGGATCGTATGAATGAATTAGAATAGATTGTGCGAATGAATTAGAATGGATCATATGAATGAATTAGAATGGATCGTTTGAGTGAATGCGAATGGATCGTGCGAATGAATTAGAATGGATTGTACGAATGAATTAGAATGGATCGTACGAATAAATTAGAATGGATACATTCATGCGAATCCATTCTATTTCATTCGTACGATCCATTCTAATTCATTCGCACGATCCATTCTAATTCATTCATACGATCCATTCTAATTCATTCGTACGATCCATTCTAATTCATTCGTACGATCCATTCTAATTCATTCGCACAATCTATTCTAATTCATTCGTACGATCCATTCTAATTCATTCGCACGATCCATTCTAATTCAATCATACGATCCATTCTATTTCATTCGTACGATCCATTCTTACTCATTCGTACGATCCATTCTAATTCATTTGCACGAAGGTATCCATTCTAATTCATTTGTACTATCCATTCTAATTCCTTCGTACGATCTATTCTAATTCCTTCGTACGAAACATTCTAATTCATTCATACAATCCATTCTAATTCATTCGTACGATCCATTCTAATTTCTTCGTATGATCCATTCTAATTCATTCGTACGGTATGATTCATTCTAATTCATTCGTACGATTCACTCTAATTCAATCCATTCTAATTCATTCGTACGATCCATTCTAATTCATTCGTACGATCCATTCTAATTCATTCGTACGATTCATTCTAATTCAATCCATTCTAATTCATTCGTACGATCCATTCTTACTCATTAGTACGTTCCATTCTAATTCATTCGCACGAATGAAACAATTCTAATTCATTCGTATGATCCATTCTAATTCATTCGCATGAATGTATCCATTGTAATTCATTCGTACGATCCATTCTATCTCATTCATACAATCCATTCTATTTCATTCGTACGATCCATTCTAATTCATTCGCACGATCCATTCTAATTCATTCGCATGATCCATTCTAATTCATTCGTACGATCGATTCTAATTCATTCATACGATCCATTCTAATTCATTCGCACGAATGTATCTATTCTAATTCATTCGTACGATCCATTCTAATTCATTCGCACAATTTATTCTAATTCATTCATACGATCCATTCTAATTTATTCGCACGATCCATTCTAATTTATTCATACGATCCATTCTAATTCATTCATATGATCCATTCTAATTCATTCGCATGATCCATTCTTACTCATTCGTACGATCCATTCTAATTCATTCGCACGATCCATTCTAACTGATTAATACGATCCATTCTAATTTATTCGCACGATCCATTCTAATTCATTCACACTCATACGATCCATTCTAATTCATTCGCACGAATGTATCCTGTCTAATTCATTTGTACGATCCATTCTAATTCATTCGCACAATCTATTCTAATTCATTCGAACGATCCATTCTAATTCATTCGTACGATCCATTCTAATTCATTCGTACGATCCATTCTAATTCATTCGCACGATCCATTCTAATTCATTCGCACGATCCATTCTAATTCATTAGCACGATCCATTCTAATTCATTCGTACGATCCATTCTAATTCATTTATACGATCCAATCTAATTCATTCATACGATCCATTCTAATTCTTTCGCACGAATGTATCCATTCTAATTCATTCGTACGATCCATTCTAATTCATTAGCACGAAAAAACACGATCCACTCACATACGAATAAATTAGAATGAATTAGAATGGATTGTGTGAATGAATTAGAATGGATCGTATGAATGAATTAGAATGGATCGTGCGAATGAATTAGAATATGGATCGTATGAAGGAATTAGAATGGATCGTACGAATGAATTCGAATGTATCCTTATTAATTCATTCGTACGATCCATTCTAATTCCTTCGTACGATCCATTCTAAATCATTCGTACGATCCATTCTAATTCATTCGCACGATCCATTCTAATTCATTCGTACTATCCATTCTATTTCATTCATACGATCCATTCTAATTCATTCATATGATCTATTCTAATTCTTTCGCACGAATGTATCCATTCTAATTCATTCGTACGATCCATTCTAATTCATTCGCACGATCCATTCTAATTCATTCATTCAATCCATTCTAATTCTTTTGCACGAATGTATCCATTCTAATTCATTCGTTCGATCCATTCTAATTCATTCGTACGATCCATTCTAATTCATTCGGACGATCCATTCTAATTCATGCATACGATCCAATATAATTCATTCATACGATCCATTCTAATTCATTCGCACGAATGTATCCATTCTAATTCATTCGTACATGTATGAATGAATTAGAATGGATCGTACGAATGAATTAGAGTTGATACATTCGTGCGAATGAATTAGAATGGATCGTACGAATGAATTAGATTGGATCGTATGAATGAATTATAATGGATCATGCGAATGAATTAGAATAGATCATACGAATGAATTAGAATGGATCGTACGAATGAATTAGAATGGATACATTCGTGCAAAAGAATTAGAATGAATTGTGCGAATGAATTAGAATGGATCGTACGAATGAGTAAGAATGGATCGTGCGAATGAATTAGAATGGATCATATGAATGAATTAGAATGGATCGTGCGAATAAATTAGAATGGATCGTATGAATGAATTAGAATAGATTGTGCGAATGAATTAGAATGGATCGTACGAATGAATTAGAATGGATACATTCGTGTGAATGAATTAGAATGGATCGTATGAGTGTGAATGAATTAGAATGGATCGTGCGAATGAATTAGAATGGATCGTATTAATGAATTAGAATGGATCGTGCGAATGAATTAGAATGGATCGTACGAATGAGTAAGAATGGATCGTGCGAATGAATTAGAATGGATCATAAGAATGAATTAGAATGGATCGTGCGAATGAATTAGAATGGATCGTACGAATGAATTAGAATGGATCGTACGAAGGAATTAGAATGGATCGTACGAATGAATTAGAAAGGATACATTCGAATTCATTCGTACGATCCATTCTAATTCCTTCGTACGATCCATATTCTAATTCATTC
Source organism: Chamaelirium japonicum (assembly GCA_947650365.1). Classification (NCBI taxonomy): domain Eukaryota; kingdom Viridiplantae; phylum Streptophyta; class Magnoliopsida; order Liliales; family Melanthiaceae; genus Chamaelirium; species Chamaelirium japonicum. The sequence continues at coordinate 176,564 of OX393557.1, read as the reverse complement.
GCACGATCCATTCTAATTCATTCGCACGATCCATTCTAATTCATTCATACGATCCATTCTAATTCATTCACACAATCCATTCTAATTCATTCTAATTTATTCGTATGTGAGTGGATCGTGTTTTTTCGTGCTAATGAATTAGAATGGATCGTACGAATGAATTAGAATGGATACATTCGTGCGAAAGAATTAGAATGGATCGTATGAATGAATTAGATTGGATCGTATAAATGAATTAGAATGGATCGTGCGAATGAATTTGAATGGATCGTGCGAATGAATTAGAATGGATCGTACGAATGAATCAGAATGGATCGTACGAATGAATTAGAATGGATCGTTCGAATGAATTAGAATAGATTGTGCGAATGAATTAGAATGGATCGTACGAATGAATTAGAAAGGATACATTCGTGCGAATGAATTAGAATGGATCGTATGAGTGTGAATGAATTAGAATGGATCGTGCGAATGAATTAGAATGGATCGTATTAATGAATTAGAATGGATCGTGCGAATGAATTAGAATGGATCGTACGAATGAGTAAGAATGGATCGTGCGAATGAATTAGAATGGATCATATGAATGAATTAGAATGGATCGTATGAATGAATTAGAATGGATCGTGCGAATAAATTAGATTGGATCGTATGAATGAATTAGAATAGATTGTACGAATGAATTAGAATGGATCGTACGAATGAATTAGAATGGATACATTCGTGCGAATGTATCCATTCTAATTCATTCATACGATCCATTCTAATTCATTCGCACGAATGTATCCATTCCAATTCATTCGTACGATCCATTCTATTTCATTCGTACGATCCATTCTAATTCATTCGTACGATTCATTCTAATTCAATCCATTCTAATTCATTCGTACGATCCATTCTAATGAATTAGAATGAATCGTACGAATGAATTAGAATGGATCGTACGAATGAATTAGAATGGATCGTACGAATGAATTAGAATGGATTGAATTAGAATGAATCGTACGAATGAATTAGAATGAATCATACTGTACGAATGAATTAGAATGGATCATACGAAGGAATTAGAATGGATCGTACGAATAAATTAGAATGGATCGTACGAATGAATTAGAATGGATCGTACGAAGGAATTAGAATGGATCGTACGAAGGAATTAGAATGGATAGTACGAATGAATTAGAATGGATACCTTCGTGCAAATGAATTAGAATGGATCGTACGAATGAGTAAGAATGGATCGTACGAATGAAATAGAATGGATCATATGAATGAATTAGAATGGATCGTGCGAATGAATTAGAATGGATCGTACGAATGAATTAGAATAGATTGTGCGAATGAATTAGAATGGATCGTACGAATGAATTAGAATGGATCGTACGAATGAATTAAAATGGATCGTATGAATGAATTAGAATGGATCGTGCGAATGAATTAGAATGGATCGTACGAATGAAATAGAATGGATTCGCACGAATGTATCTATTCTAATTCATTCGTAAGATCCATTCTAATTCATTCGTACAATCCATTCTAATTCATTCGCACGATCTATTCGCATTCACTCAAACGATCCATTCTAATTCATTCATATGATCCATTCTAATTCATTCGCACGAATGTATCCATTCTAATTCATTCATACGATCCATTCTAATTCATTTGTACGAATGTATCCACTCTAATTCATTCATACGATCCATTCTAATTCATTCGCACGAATGTATCCATTCCAATTCATTCGTACGATCTATTCTAATTCATTCGCATAATCTATTCTAATTCATTCGTACGATCAATTCTAATTCATTAGCATGATCCATTCTAATTCATTCGTACGATCTATTCTATTTCATTCGTACAATCCATTCTTACTCAATCGTATGATCCATTCTAATCCATTCGCACAATCTATTCTAATTCATTCGTACGATCCATTCTATTTCATTCGTACGATCCATTCTAATTCATACGATCCATTCTATTTCATTCATACGATCCATTTTAATTCATTCGCACGATCCATTCTAATTCATTCATACGATCCATTCTAATTCATTCGTACGATCTATTCTAATTCCTTCGTACGATCCATTCTAATTCCTTCGTACGATCCATTCAAATTCATTCGCACGAATCTATCCATTCTAATTCATTCGTACGATCCATTCTAATTCATTCGCACGATCCATTCTAATTCATTAATACGATCCAATCTAATTCATTCATACGATCTATTCTAATTCATTCGCACGAATATATCCTTTCTAATTCATTCGTACGATCCATTCTAATTCATTCGCACAATCTATTCTAATTCATTAGTACGATCCATTCTAATTCATTCGTACGATCCATTGTAATTCATTAGCACGATCCAAATTCATTTATCCGTACGATCTATTCTATTTCATTCGTACGATCCATTCTTATCGCACAATCCATTCTAATTCATTCGCACGATCCATTCTCCATTCTAATTCCTTCGTACGATCCATTCTAATTCCTTCGTACGAATGAATTAGAATGGATCGTACGAATGAATTAGAAAGGATACATTCGTGCGAATGAATTAGAATGGATCGTATGAGTGTGAATGAATTAGAATGGATCGTGCGAATGAATTAGAATGGATCATACGAATGAATTAGAATGGATACATTCGTACGAATGAAATAGAATGGATCATACGAATGAATTATAATGGATCGTATGAATGAATTAGAGTGGATACATTCGTACGAATGAATTAGAATGGATACATTCGTGCGAATGAATTAGAATGGATCATATGTATGAATTAGAATGGATCGTTTGAGTGAATGCGAATGGTTCGTGCGAATGAATTAGAATGGATTGTACAAATGAATTAGAATGGATCCTACGAATGAATTAGAATGGATACATTCGTGCGAATCCATTCTATTTCATTCATACGATCCATTCTAATTCATTCGCACGATCCATTCTAATTCATTCATACGATCCATTCTAATTCATTCGTACGATCCATTCTAATTCATTCGTACGATCCATTCTAATTCATTCGCACAATCTATTCTAATTCATTCGTACAATCCATTCTAATTCATTCGCACGATCCATTCTAATTCATACATACGATCCATTCTATTTCATTCGTACGATCCATTCTTACTCATTCGTACGATCCATTCTAATTCATTTGCACGAAGGTATCCATTCTAATTCATTCATACTATCCATTCTAATTCTTTCGTACGATCCATTCTAATTCCTTCGTACGATCCATTCTAATTCATTCGTACGATCCATTCTAATTCATTCGTTCGATATTCATTCGTACGATCCATTCTAATTCATTCGCACGATCCATTCTAATTCATTCGTACGATCCATTCTATTTCATTCATACGATCCATTCTAATTTATTCATACGATCTATTCTAATTCTTTCGCACGAATGTATCCATTCTAATTCATTCGTACGATCCGTTCTAATTCATTTGTACGAATGTATCCACTCTAATTCATTCATACAATCCATTCTAATTCATTCGCACGAATGTATCCATTCCAATTCATTCGTACGATCCATTCTAATTCATTCGCACAATCTATTCTAATTCATTCGTACGATCAATTCTAATTCATTAGCATGATCCATTCTAATTCATTCGTACGATCTATTCTATTTCATTCGTACAATCCATTCTTACTCAATCGTATGATCCATTCTAATCAATTCGCACAATCTATTCTAATTCATTCGTACGATCCATTCTATTTCATTCGTACGATCCATTCTAATTCAAACGATCCATTCTATTTCATTCATACGATCCATTTTAATTCATTCGCACGATCCATTCTAATTCATTCATACTATCCATTCTAATTCATTCGTACGATCCATTCTAATTTCTTCGTATGATCCATTCTAACTCATTCGTACGATCCATTCTAATTCATTCGTACGATCCATTCTAATTCCTTCGTATGATCCATTCTAATTCATTCGTACGGTATGATTCATTCTAATACATTCGTACGATTCATTCTAATTCAATCCATTCTAATTCATTCGTACGATCCATTCTAATTCATTCGTACGATCCATTCTAATTCATTCGTACAATCCATTCTAATTCATTCGCACGATCCATTCGCATTCACTCAAACGATCCATTCTAATTCCTTCATATGATCCATTCTAATTCATTCGCACGAATGTATCCATTCTAATTCATTCGTACGAATGTATCCACTCTAATTCATTCATACGATCCATTCTAATTCATTCGTATGATCCATTCTATTTCATTCGTACGAATGTATCCATTCTAATTCATTCGTACGATCCATTCTAATTCATTCGCACGATCCATTCTAATTAATTCACACTCATACGATCCATTCTAATTCATTCGCACGAATGTATCCTTTCTAATTCATTCGTATGTATCCATTCTAATTCATTCGTACGATCCATTCTAATTCATTCGTATGATCTATTCTAATTCGTTCGCATGATCCATTATAATTCATTCATACGATCCAATCTAATTCATTCGTATGATCCATTCTAATTAATTCGCACGAATGTATCAACTCTAATTCATTCGTACGATCCATTCTAATTCATTCATACATGTACGAATGAATTAGAATAGATACATTCGTGCGAATGAATTAGAATAGATTGTGCGAATGAATTAGAATGGATCGTGCGAATGAATTAGAATGGGTCGTACAAACGAATTAGAATGGATTGTACGAATGAGATAGAATGGATCGTACGAATGAAACAGAATGGATTGTACGAATGAGATAGAATGGATCGTACGAATGAATTAGAATGGATACATTCATGCGAATGAATTAGAATGGATCAAACGAATGAATTAGAATGGATCGTACGAATGAAATAGAATGGATACCTTCGTGCAAATGAATTAGAATGGATCGTATGAATGAATTAGAATGGATCGTATGAATGAATTAGAGTGAATACATTCGTACAAATGAATTAGAATGGATCATACGAATGAATTAGAATGGATACATTCGTGCGAATGAATTAGAATGGATCATATGAATGAATTAGAATGGATCGTTTGAGTGAATGCGAATGGATCGTGCGAATGAATTAGAATAGATTGTATGAATGAATTAGAATGGATCGTACGAATGAATTAGAATGGATACATTCGTGCGAATCCATTCTATTTCATTCGTACGATCCATTCTAATTCATTCGCACGATCCATTCTAATTCATTCATACGATCCATTCTAATTCATTCGTACGATCCATTCTAATTCATTCGTACGATCCATTCTAATTCATTCGCACAATCTATTCTAATTCATTCGTATGATCCATTCTAATTCATTCGCACGATCCATTCTAATTCATTCATACGATCCATTCTAATTCATTCGTACGATCCATTCTAATTCATTCGTACGATCCATTCTAATTCATTCGCACAATCTATTCTAATTCATTCGCACGATCCATTCTAATTCATTCGCACGATCCATTCTAATTCATTCATACGATCCATTCTAATCCATTCGCACAATCTATTCTAATTCATTCGTACGATCCTTTCTATTTCATTTGTACGATCGTATGAATGAATTAGAATGGATTGTATGAATGAATTAGATTAGATCATATAAATGAATTAGAATGGATCGTACGAATGAATTAGAATGGATACATTCGTGCGAATGATTTAGAATGGATCGTACGAATGAATTAGAATAGATTGTGCGAATGAATTAGAATGGATCGTATGAATTAGAATTGATCGTACGAATGAATTAGAATGGATCATACGAAGGATTTAGAATAGATCGTACGAATGAATTAGAATGGATCGTACGAATGAATTAGAATGGATACATTCGTGCGAATGAATTAGAATGGATCATACGAAGGAATTAGAATGGATCATACGAATGAATTAAAATGGATCGTACGAATGAATTAGAATGGATACATTCGTGCGAATGAATTAGAATGGATCATACGAAGGAATTAGAATGGATCGTACGAATGAATTAGAATGGATTGTACGAATGAATTAGAATGGATCGTACGAATGAATTAGAATGGATACATTCGTGCGAATGAATTAGAATGGATCATACGAATGAATTAGAGTGGATATATTCGTACAAATGAATTAGAATGGATCGTACAAATGAATTAGAATGGATACATTCGTGCGAATGAATTAGAATGGATCGTACGAATGAATTAGAATGGATCGTATGAATGAATTAGAATGGATCGTGCGAATGAATTAGAATGGATTGTACGAATGAATTAGAATGGATCGTACGAATGAATTAGAATGGATACATTCGTGCGAATCCATTCTATTTCATTCGTACGATCCATTCTAATTCATTCGCACGATCCATTCTAATTCATTCATACGATCCATTCTAATTCATTCGTACGATCCATTCTAATTCATTCGTACGATCCATTCTAATTCATTCGCACAATCTATTCTAATTCATTCGTACGATCCATTCTAATTCATTCGCACGATCCATTCTAATTCATTCATACGATCCATTCTATTTCATTCGTATGAGCCATTCTTACTCATTCGTATGATCCATTCTAATTCATTTGCACGAAGGTATCCATCCTAATTCATTCGTACTATCCATTCTAATTCCTTAGTACGATCCATTCTAATTCCTTCGTACGATCCATTCTAATTCATTCGTACGATCCATTCTAATTCATTCGTACGATCCATTCTAATTCATTCGTACGATCCATTCTAATTCATTCGTACGATCCATTCTAATTCATTCTATTCTAATTCATTCGTACGATTCATTCTAATTCATTCGTACGATCCATTCTAATTCATTCGTACGATTTATTCTAATTCAATCTATTCTAATTCATTCGTACGATCCATTCTTACTCATTCGTACGATCCATTCTAATGGATCGTACGAATGAATTAGAATGGATACCTTCGTGCAAATGAATTCGAATGGATCGTACGAATGAGTAAGAATGGATCGTACGAATGAAATAGAATGGATCGTATGAATGAATTAGAATGGATCGTGCGAATGAATTAGAATGGATCGTACGAATGAATTAGAATAGATTGTGCGAATGAATTAGAATGGATCGTACGAATGAATTAGAATGGATCGTACGAATGAATTAGAATGGATCGTATGAATGAATTTGAATGGATCGTGCGAATGAATTATAATGGATCGTACGAATGAAATAGAATGGATTCGCACGAATGTATCCATTCTAATTCATTCGTACGATCCATTCTAATTCATTCGTACAATCCATTCTAATTCATTCGCACGATCCATTCTAATTCATTCATACGATCCATTCTAATTCATTCGCACGATCCATTCTAATTCATTCGCACGAATGTATCCATTCTAATTGATTCGTACGATCCATTCTAATTCATTTGTACGAATGTATCCACTCTAATTCATTCGTATGATCCATTCTAATTCATTCGCACGAATCTATCCATTCTAATTCATTCGTACGATCCATTCTAATTCATTCGTACGATCCATTCTAATTCATTCGTACGATCCATTCTAATTCCTTCGTATGATCCATTCTAATTCATTCGCACGAATGTATCAATTCTAATTCATTCGTACGGTCCATTCTAATTCATTCATACGATCCATTCTAATTCCTTCGTATGATCCATTCTAATTCATTCACACGAATGTATCCATTCTAATTCATTCGTACGATCCATTCTAATTTATTCGTACGATCCATTCTAAATCCTTCGTATGATCCATTCTAATTCATTCGTACGATCAATTCTAATTCATACGATCCATTCTAATTCATTCGCACAATCTATTATAATTCATTCGTACGATCCATTCTAATTCATTCGTACGATCCATTCTAATTCATTCGCACAATCTATTCTAATTCATTCGTACGATCCATTCTAATTCACTCGCACGATCCATTCTAATTCATTCATACGATCCATTCTATTTCATTCGTACGATCCATTCTTACTCATTCGTATGATCCATTCTAATTCATTTGCACGAAGGTATCCATTCTAATTCATTCGTACTATCCATTTTAATTCCTTCGTACGATCCTATCTAATTCCTTCGTACGATCCATTCTAATTCATTCGTACGATCCATTCTAATTCATTCATACGATCCATTCTAATTCCTTCGTATGATCCATTCTAATTCATTCGTACGGTATGATTCATTCTAATTCATTCGTACGATTCATTCTAATTCAATCCATTCTAATTCATTCGTACGATCCATTCTAATTCATTCGTACGATCCATTCTAATTCATTCGTATGATCCATTCTAATTCATTCGTACGATTCATTCTAATTCAATCCATTCTAATTCATTCGTATGATCCATTCTTACTCATTCGTACGATCCATTCTAATTCATTCGCACGAATGAATCCATTTTAATTCATTCGTATGATCCATTCTAATTCATTAGCACAATCGTACAATCCATTCTATTTCATTCGCACAATCCATTCTAATTCATTAGCACAATCGTACAATCCATTCTATCTCATTCGTACAATCCATTCTATTTCATTCGCACAATCTATTCTAATTCATTCATATGATCCATTCTAATTTATTCGCACGATCCATTCTAATTCATTCATACGATCCATTCTAATTCATTCATACGATCCATTTTAATTCATTCGTACGATCCATTCTAATTCATGCATACGATCCATTCTAATTCATTCGTACGATCCATTCTAATTCATTCGTACGATCCATTCTAATTCCTTCGTACGATCCATATTCTAATTCATTCGTACGATCCGTTCTAATTCATTCGCACGATCCATTCTAATTCATTCATACGATCCATTCTAATTCATTCGTACGATCCATTCTAATTCATTCGTACGATCCATTCTAATTCATTCGCACAATCTATTCAAATTCATTCGTACGATCCATTCTAATTCATTCGCACGATCCATTCTAATTCATTCATACGATCCATTCTATTTCATTCGTACGATCCATTCTTACTCATTCGTACGATCCATTCTAATTCATTTGCACGAAGCTATCCATTCTAATTCATTCGTACTATCCATTCTAATTCCTTCGTACGATCCATTATAATTCCTTCGTACGATCCATTCTAATTCATTCGTATGATCCATTCTAATTCATTCGTACGATCCATTCTAATTCCTTCGTATGATCCATTCTAATTCATTCGTACGGTATGATTCATTCTAATTCATTCGTACGATTCATTCTAATTCAATCCATTCTAATTCATCCGTACGATCCATTCTAATTCTTTCGTACGATCCATTCTAATTCATTCGCACAATCTATTGTAATTCATTCGTACGATCCATTCTAATTCATTCGCACGATCCATTCTAATTCATTCATACGATCCATTCTATTTCATTCGTACGATCCATTCTAATTCATTTGCACGAAGGTATCCATTCTAATTCATTCGTACTATCCATTCTAATTCCTTCGTACGATCCATTCTAATTCCTTCGTACGATCCATTCTAATTCATTCGTACGATCCATTCTAATTCATTCGTACGATCCATTCTAATTCCTTCGTATGATCCATTCTAATTCATTTGTACGGTATGATTCATTCTAATTCATTCGTACGATTCATTCTAATTCAATCCATTCTAATTCATTCGTACGATCCATTCTAATTCATTCGTACGATTCATTCTAGTTCAATCCATTCTAATTTATTCGTACGATCCATTCTTACTCATTCGTACGATCCATTCTAATTCATTCGCACGAATGAATCCATTCTAATTCATTCGTATGATCCATTCTAATTCATTCGCATGAATGTATCCATTCTAATTCATTCGTACGATCTATTCTATCTCATTCGTACAATCCATTCTATTTCATTCGTACGATCCATTCTAATTCATTCGTATGATCCACTCTAATTCATTCATACGATCCATTCTAATTCATTCATACGATCCAATCTGATTCATTCATACGATCCATTCTAATTTATTCGCACGAATGTATCCATTCTAATTCATTCGCACGATCCATTCTAATTCATTCATACAATCCATTCTAATTCTTTTGCACGAATGTATCCATTCTAATTCATTCGTACGATCCATTCTAATTCATTTGTATGACCTATTCTAATTCATTCGCATGATCCATTATAATTCATTCATACGATCCAATCTAATTCATTCGTACGATCCATTCTAATTCATTAGCACGAATGTATCAACTCTAATTCATTCGTACGATCCATTCTAATTCATTCATACATGTACGAATGAATTAAAATGGATACATTCGTGCGAATGAATTAGAATGGATCGTATGAATGAATTAGATTGGATCGTATGCATGAATTAGAATGGATCGTGCGAATGAATTAGAATGGATCGTACGAATGAATTAGAATGGATCGAATGAATGAATTAGAATGGATACATTCGTGCAAAAGAATTAGACTGGATTGTATGAATGAATTAGAATGGATCGTGCGAATGAATTAGAATGGATCGTACGAATGAATTAGAATGGATACATTCGTGCGAAAGAATTAGAATAGATCGTATGAATGAATTAGAATGGATCGTATGAATGAAATAGAATGGATCGTACGAATGAATTAGAATGGATCGTGCAAATGAATTAGAATAGATCGTACGAATGAATTAGAATGGATCGTACGAAGGAATTAGAATGGATCGTACGAAAGAATTAGAAAGGATACGAATGGATCGTACGAATGACTAAGAATGGATCGTATGAATGAAATAGAATGGATCGTACGAATGAATTAGAATGGATTGAATTAGAATGAATCGTACGAATGAATTAGAATGGATCGTACGAATGAATTAGAATGGATCGTACGAATGAATTAGAATGGATTGAATTAGAATGGATCGTACGATAAGAATGGATCGTACGAATGAAATAGAATAGTTCGTATGGATAAATGAATTTGGATCGTACGAATGAATTAGAAAGAATATATTCGTGCGAATGAATTAGAATAGATCGTATGAATGAATTAGATTGGATCGTATTAGGGAATTAGAATGGATCGTGTGAATGAATTAGAATGGATCGTACGAATGAATTAGAATGGATAGATTCGTGCGAATGAATTTGAATGGATCGTACGAAGGAATTAGAATGGATCGTACGAAGGAAATATAATAGATCATACGAAGAAATTAGAATGGATCGTACGAATGAATTAGATTGGATCGTATGAATGAATTAGAATGGATCGTGCGAATGAATTAAAATGGATCGTATGAATGAAATAGAATGGATCGTATGAATTAGAATGGATCGTACGAATGAAATAGAATGGATCGTACGAATGAATTAGAATAGATTGTGCGAATGGATTAGAATGGATCATACGATTGAGTAAGAATGGATTGTACGAATGAAATAGAATAGATCGTACGAATGAATTAGAATGGATCATGTTAATGAATTAGAATAGATCGTACGAATGAATTAGAATAGATTGTGCGAATGAATTAGAATGGATCGTACGAATGAATTGGAATGGATACATTCGTGCGAATGAATTAGAATGGATCGTATGAATGAATTAGAGTGGATACATTCGTACAAATGAATTAGAATGGATCGTACGAATGAATTAGAATGGATACATTCGTGCGAATGAATTAGAATGGATCATATGAATGTATTAGAATGGATCGTTTGAGTGAATGCGAATGGATCGTGCGAATGAATTAGAATGGATTGTATGAATGAATTAGAATGGACCGTACGAATGAATTAGAATGGATACATTCGTGCGAATCCATTCTATTTCATTCGTACGATCCATTCTAATTCATTCGCATGATCCATTCTAATTCATTCATACGATCCATTCTAATTCATTCGTACGATCCATTCTAATTCATTCGTACGATCCATTCTAATTCATTCGCACAATCTATTCTAATTCATTCGGACGATCCATTCTAATTCATTCGCACGATCCATTCTAATTCATTCATACGATCCATTCTATTTCATTCGTACGATCCATTCTTACTCATTCGTACGATCCATTCTAATTCATTTGCACGAAGGTATCCATTCTAATTCATTCGTACTATCCATTCTAATTCCTTCGTACGATCCATTCTAATTCCTTTGTACGATCTATTCTAATTCATTCGCACGATCCATTCTAATTTATTCGCACGAATGTATCCATTCTAATTCATTCGTATGGTCCATTCTTATTCATTCATACGATCCATTCTAATTCATTCGTACGATCCATTCTAATTCATTCGCACGATCCATTCTAATTCATTCGCACGATCCATTCTAATTCATTCGTATGATCTATTCTATTTCATTCGTACAATCCATTCTAATTCATTCATACGATCCATTCTAATTCATTCATACGATCCATTCTAATTCATTCGTATGAATGATCATGCTAATGAATTAGAATAGATCGTGCGAAGGACTTAGAATGGATCGTGCGAATGAATTAGAATGGATCGTACGAATGAAATAGAATGGATTGTACGAATGAGATAGAATGGATCGTACGAATGAATTAGAATGGATACATTCATGCGAATGAATTAGAATGGATCATACGAATGAATTAGAATGGATTCATTCGTGCGAATGAATTAGAATGGATCGTACGAATGAGTAAGAATGGATCGTACGAATGAATTAGAATGGATTGAATTAGAATGAATCGTACGAATGAATTAGAATGGATCGTACGAATGAATTAGAATGGATCGTACGAATGAATTAGAATGGATTGAATTAGAATGAATCGTACGAATGAATTAGAATGAATCATACCATACGAATGAATTAGAATGGATCATACGAAGGAATTAGAATGCATCGTACGAATGAATTAGAATGGATCGTACGAATGAATTAGAATGGATCGTAGGAAGGAATTAGAATGGATAGTACGAATGAATTAGAATGGATACCTTCGTGCAAATGAATTAGAATGGATCGTACGAATGAGTAAGAATGGATCGTACGAATGAAATAGAATGGATTGTATGAATGAATTAGAATGGATCGTGCGAATAAATTAGAATGGATCGTACGAATGAATTAGAATAGATTGTGCGAATGTATTAGAATGGATCGTACGAATGAATTAGAATGGATCGCACGAATGAATTAGAATGGATCATATGAATGAATTAGAATGGATCGTGCGAATGAATTAGAATGGATCGTACGAATGAAATAGAATGGATTCGCACGAATGTATCTATTCTAATTCATTCGTACGATCCATTCTAATTTATTTGTACAATCCATTCTAATTCATTCGCACGATCCATTCGCATTCACTCAAACGATCCATTCTAATTCATTCATATGATCCATTCTAATTCATTCGCACGAATGTATCCATTCTAATTCATTCGTACGATCCATTCTAATTCATTTGTACGAATGTATCCACTCTAATTCATTCATACGATCCATTCTAATTCATTCGCACAAATGTATCCATTCCAATTCATTCGTACGATCCATTCTAATTCATTCGCACAATCTATTCTAATTCATTCATACGATCAATTCTAATTCATTAGCATGATCCATTCTAATTCATTCGTACGATGTATTCTATTTCATTCGTACAATCCATTCTTACTCAATCGTACGATCCATTCTAATTCATACGATCCATTCTAATTCATTCGCACGAATGTAACCATTCCAATTCATTCGTACGATCCATTCTAATTCATTCGCACAATCTATTCTAATTCATTCGTACGATCAATTCTAATTCATTAGCATGATCCATTCTAATTCATTCGTACGATCTATTCTATTTCATTCGTACAATCCATTCTTACTCAATCGTATGATCCATTCTAATCCATTCGCACAATCTATTCTAATTCATTCGTACGATCCATTCTATTTCATTCGTACGATCCATTCTAATTCATACGATCCATTTTAATTCATTCGCACGATCCATTCTAATTCATTCATACGATCCATTCTAATTCATTCGTACGATCCATTCTAATTTCTTCGTATGATCTATTCTAATTCCTTCGTACGATCCATTCTAATTCCTTCGTACGATCCATTCAAATTCATTCGCACGAATCTATCCATTCTAATTCATTCGTACGATCCATTCTAATTCATTCGCACGATCCATTCTAATTCATTCATACGATCCATTCGAATTCATTCGTATGATCCATTCTAATTCATTTGTACGATCTATTCTAATTCATTCGCATAATCTATTCTAATTCATTCGTATGATCCATTCTAATTCATTCGCACGATCCATTCTAATTCATTCATACGATCCATTCTATTTCATTCGTACGATCCATTCTTACTCATTCGTACGATCCATTCTAATTCATTTGCACGAAGGTATCCATTCTAATTCATTCATACTATCCATTCTAATTCCTTCGTACGATCCATTCTAATTCCTTCGTACGATCCATTCTAATTCATTCGTACGATCCATTCTAATTCATTTGTACGATCCATTCTAATTCCTTCGTATGATCCTTTCTAATTCATTCGTACGGTATGATTCATTCTAATTCATTCGTACGATTCATTCTAATTCAATCCATTCTAATTCATTTGCACGAAGGTATCCATTCTAATTCCTTCGTACGATCCATTCTATTTCATTCGTACAATCCATTCTAATTCATTCGCACGATCCATTCGCATTCACTCAAACGACCCATTCTAATTCATAAGTACGATCCATTCTAATTCATTCAAACGATCCATTCTAATTCATTCGTACGATCCATTCTAATTAATTCGCACGATCCATTCTAATTCATTCGTACGATCCATTCTAATTCATTCGTACAATCCATTCTAATTCATTCGCACGATCCATTCGCATTCACTCAAACGACCCATTCTAATTCATAAGTACGATCCATTCTAATTCATTCAAACGATCAATTCTAATTCATTCGTACGATCCATTCTAATTCATTCGCACGATCCATTCTAATTCATTCATACGATCCAATCTAATTCATTCGTACGATCCATTCTAATTCATTCGCACGATCCATTCTAATTCAATCCATTCTAATTCATTCGTACGATCCATTCTAATTTATTCTAATTTATTCGTATGTGAGTGGATCGTGTTTTTTCGTGCTAATGAATTAGAATGGATCGTGCGAATGAATTAGAATGGATCATATGAATGAAATAGAATGGATCGTATGAATGAATTAGAATGGATCGTGTGAATGAATTAGAATGGATCGTACGAATGAATTAGAATAGATTGTGCGAATGAATTAGAATGGATCGTACGAATGAATTAGAATGGATCGTACGAATGAATTAGAATGGATCGTGTGAATGAATTAGAATGGATCGTACGAATGAAATAGAATGGATTCGCACGAATGTATCCATTCTAATTCATTCGTACGATCCATTCTAATTCATTCGTACAATCCATTATAATTCATTCGCACGATCCATTCGCATTCACTCAAACGATCCATTCTAATTCATTCATATGATCCATTCTAATTCATTCGCACGAATGTATCCATTCTAATTCATTCGTACGATCCATTCTAATTCATTTGTACGAATGTATCCACTCTAATTCATTCATACGATCCATTCTAATTCATTCGCACGAATGTATCCATTCCAATTCATTCGTACGATCCATTCTAATTCATTCGTACGATCCATTCTAATTCATTCGCACAATCTATTCTAATTCATTCGTACGATCCATTCTAATTCATTCGCACGATCCATTCTAATTCATTCATACGATCCATTCTATTTCATTCGTACGATCCATTCTTACTCATTCGTACGATCCATTCTAATTCATTTGCACGAAGGTATCCATTCTAATTCCTTCGTACGATCCATTCTAATTCCTTCGTACGATCCATTCTAATTCATTCGTACGAAATGGATACGAAGGAATTAGAATGGATCGTACAAAGGAATTAGAATGGAGAATGGATCGTGCGAATGAATTAGAATGGATCGTGCGAAAAGAATGGATCGTACGAATGAAATAGAATAGATCGTACGGATAAATGAATTTGGATCGTGCTAATGAATTAGAATGGATCGTACGAATGAATTAGAATGGATCGTACTAATGAATTAGAATAGATTGTGCGAATGAATTAGAATGGATCGTACGAATGAATTAGAAAGGATATATTCGTGCGAATGAATTAGAATAGATCGTATGAATGAATTAGGTTGGATCGTATTAATGAATTAGAATGGATCGTGCGAATGAATTAGAATGGATCGTACGAATGAATTAGAATGGATAGATTCGTGCGAATGAATTTGAATGGATCGTACGAAGGAATTAGAATGGATCGTACGAAGGAATTAGAATAGATCATACGAATAAATTAGAATGGATCGTATGAATGAATTAGAATGGATCGTATGAATGAATTAGAATGGATCGTGCGAATGAATTAAAATGGATCGTATGAATGAAATAGAATGGATCGTATGAATTAGAATGGATCGTACGAATGAAATAGAATGGATCGTATGAATGAATTAGAATGGATCGTGCGAATGAATTAAAATGGATCGTATAAATGAAATAGAATGGATCGTATGAATTAGAATGGATCGTACGAATGAAATAGAATGGATCGTACGAATGAATTAGAATAGATTGTGCAAATGGATTAGAATGGATCATACGATTGAGTAAGAATGGATTGTACGAATGAAATAGAATAGATCGTACGAATGAATTAGAATGGATCATGCTAATGAATTAGAATTGATCGTACGAATGAATTAGAATAGATTGTGCGAATGAATTAGAATGGATCGTACGAATGAATTAGAATGGATACATTCGTGCGAATGAATTAGAATGGATCGTATGAATGAATTAGAGTGGATACAATCGTACAAATGAATTAGAATGGATCGTACGAATGAATTAGAATAGATACATTCGTGCGAATGAATTAGAATGGATCATATGAATGAATTAGAATGGATCGTTTGAGTGAATGCGAATGGATCGTGCGAATGAATTAGAATGGATCGTACAAATGAATTAGAATGGATCGAACGAATGAATTAGAATGGATACATTCGTGCAAAAGAATTAGAATGGATTGTATGAATGAATTAGAATGGATCGTGCGAATGAATTAGAATGGATCGTACGAATGAATTAGAATGGATACATTCGTGCGAAAGAATTAGAATAGATCGTATGAATGAATTAGAATGGATCGTATGAATGAAATAGAATGGATCGTACGAATGAATTAGAATGGATCGTGCGAATGAATTAGAATGAATCGTACGAATGAATTAGAATGGATCGTACGAAGGAATTAGAATGGATCGTACGAATGAATTAGAAAGGATACATTCGAATTCATTCGTACGATCCATTCTAATTCCTTCGTACGATCCATATTCTAATTCATTCGTACGATCCATTCTAATTCATTCGCACGATCCATTCTAATTCATTCATACGATCCATTCTAATTCATTCGTACGATCCATTCTAATTCATTCGTACGATCCATTCTAATTCATTCGCACAATCTATTCTAATTCATTCGTACGATCCATTCTAATTCATTCGCACGATCCATTCTAATTCATTCATACGATCCATTCTATTTCATTCATACGATCCATTCTTACTCATTCGTACGATCCATTCTAATTCATTTGCACGAAGGTATCCATTCTAATTCATTCGTACTATCCATTCTAATTCCTTCGTACGATCCATTCTAATTCATTCGTACGATCCATTCTAATTCATTCGTACGATCGATTCTAATTCCTTCATATGATCCATTCTAATTCATTCGTACGGTATGATTCATTCTAATTCATTCGTACGATTCATTCTAATTCAATCCATTCTAATTCATTCGTACGATCCATTATAATTCATTCATACGATCCATTCTAATTCATTCGTACGATTCATTCTAATTCAATCCATTCTAATTCATTCGTACGATCCATTCTTACTCATTCGTACGATCCATTCTAATTCATTCGCACGAATGAATCCATTCTAATTCATTCGTATGATCCATTCTAATTCATTCGCATGAATGTATCCATTCTAATTCATTCGTACGATCCATTCGATCTCATTCGTATAATCCATTCTATTTCATTCGTACGATCCATTCTAATTCATTTGCACGATCCATTCTAATTCATTCGCATGATCCATTCTAATTCATTCGTACGATCGATTCTAATTTATTCGTACGATCCATTCTAATTCATTCGCACGATCCATTCTAATTCATTCATACGATCCATTCTAATTCATTCGCACGATCCATTCTAATTCATTAATACGATCCAATCTAATTCATTCATACGATCTATTCTAATTCATTCGCACGAATATATCCTTTCTAATTCATTCGTACGATCCATTCTAATTCATTCGCACAATCTATTCTAATTCATTAGTATGATCCATTCTAATTCATTCGTACGATCCATTCTAATTCATTAGCACGATCCAAATTCATTTATCCGTACGATCTATTCTATTTCATTCGTACGATCCATTCTTATCACACGATCCATTCTAATTCATTCGCACGATCCATTCTCCATTCTAATTCCTTCGTACGATCCATTCTAATTCCTTCGTATCCATTCTAATTCACTCATACGATCCATTCTAATTCATTCATACGATCCATTCTAATTCATTCGCATGAATGTATCCATTCCAATTCATTCGTACGATCCATTCTAATTCATTCGCACAATCTATTCTAATTCATTTATAAGATCCATCCTAATTCATTCGCACGAATGTATCCATTCTAATTCATTCGTACAATCCATTCTATTTCATTCTTACGAACCATTCTTACTCATTCGTACGATCCATTCGTATCCATTCTAATTCATTCGTACGATCTATTCTAATTCATTCGTACGATCCATTCTAATTCATTAATACGATCCAATCTAATTCATTCATACGATCCATTCTAATTCATTCGCACGATCCATTCTAATTCATTCGCACGATCCATTCTAATTCATTCATACGATCCATTCTAATTCATTCGTACGATCCATTCTAATTCATTCTAATTCAATCCATTCTTACTCATTCGTACAATCCATTCAAATTCATTTGCACGAATCTATCCATTCTAATTCATTCGTACGATCCATTCTAATTCATTCGCACAATCTATTCTAATTCATTCATACGATCCATCCTAATTCATTCGCACGAATGTATCCATTCTATTTCATTCGTACAATCCATTCTATTTCATTCGTACGATCCATTCTTACTCATTCGTACGATCCATTCGTATCCATTCTAATTCATTCGTACGATCTATTCTAATTCATTCGTACGATCCATTCTAATTCATTTATACGATCCAATCTAATTCATTCATACAATCATTTCTAATTCATTTGCACGAATTTATCCATTCTAATTCATTCGTACGATCCATTCTAATTCATTCGCACAATCTATTCTAATTCATTCGTACGATCCATTCTAATTCATTCGTACAATCCATTCTAATTCATTCGCACGATCCATTCGCATTCACTCAAACGATCCATTCTAATTCATTCATATGATCCATTCTAATTCATTCGCACGAATGTATCCATTCTAATTCATTCGTACGATCCATTCTAATTCATTCGTACAATCCATTCTAATTCATTCGTACGATCCATTCTAATTCATTCATACGATCCTTTCTAATTCCTTTGTACGAATGAATTAGAATGGATTGCATGAATGAATTAGAATAGATCGTACGAATGAATTAGAATGGATCGTACGAAATGTATCCATTCTAATTCATTCGTACGATCCATTCTAATTCATTCGTATGATCCATTCTTACTCATTCGTACGATCCAATCTAATTCATTCATACGATCCACTCTACGATCCATTCTAATTCATTCGTACGTTCCATTCTAATTCATTAGCACGATCAATGCTAATTCATTCGTACGATCCATTCTAATTCATTCGTACAATCCATTCTATTTTATTCGTACGATCCATTCTTACTCATTCATATGATCCATTCTAATTCATTCGCACGAATGTATCCATTCTAATTCATTTGTTCGATCCATTCTATTTCATTCGTACGATCCATTCTAATTCATTCGCACAATCCATTCTAATTCATGCATACGATGAGTAAGAATGGATCGTACGAATGAATTAGAATGGATTGAATTAGAATGAATCATACGAATGAATTAGAATGGATCGTACGAATGAATTAGAATGGATTGAATTAGAATGAATCGTACGAATGAATTAGATTGAATCATACCGTACGAATGAATTAGAATGGATCATACGAAGTAATTAGAATGGATCGTACGAATGAATTAGAATGGATCGTACGAATGAATTAGAATGGATCGTACGAAGGAATTAGAATGGATCATACGAAGGAATTAGAATGGATAGTACGAATGAATTAGAATGGATACCTTCGTGCAAATGAATTAGAATGGATCGTACGAATGAGTAAGAATGGATCGTACGAATGAAATAGAATGGATCGTATGAATGAATTAGAATGGATCGTGCGAATGAATTAGAATGGATCGTACGAATGAATTAGAATAGATTGTGCGAATGAATTAGAATGGATCGTACGAATGAATTAGAATGGATCGTACGAATGAATTAGAATGGATCGTGCGAATGAATTAGAATGGATCGTACGAATGAAAGAAAATGGATTCGCACGAATGTATCCATTCTAATTCATTCGTATGATCCATTCTAATTCATTCGTACAATCCATTCTAATTCATTCGCACGATCCATTCGCATTCACTCAAACGATCCATTCTAATTCATTCATATGATCCATTCTAATTAATTCGCACGAATGTATCTATTCTAATTCATTCATACGATCCATTCTAATTCATTTGTACGAATGTATCCACTCTAATTCATTCATACGATCCATTCTAATTCATTCGCACGAATGTATCCATTCCAATTCATTCGTACGATCCATTCTAATTCATTCGCACAATCTATTCTAATTCATTCGTACGATCAATTCTAATTCATTAGCATGATCCATTCTAATTCATTCGTACGATCTATTCTATTTCATTCGTACAATCCATTCTTACTCAATCGTATGATCCATTCTAATCCATTCGCACAATCTATTCTAATTCATTCGTACGATCCATTCTATTTCATTCGTACGATCCATTCTAATTCATACGATCCATTCTATTTCATTCATACGATCCATTTTAATTCATTCGCACGATCCATTCTAATTCATTCATACGATCCATTCTAATTAATTAGTACGATCCATTCTAATTTCTTCGTATGATCTATTCTAATTCCTTCGTACGATCCATTCTAATTCCTTCGTACGATCCATTCAAATTCATTCGCACGAATCTATCCATTCTAATTCATTCGTAAGATACATTCTAATTCATTCGCACGATCCATTCTAATTCATTAATACGATCCAATCTAATTCATTCATACGATCTATTCTAATTCATTCGCACGAATATATCCTTTCTAATTCATTCGTACGATCCATTCTAATTCATTCGCACAATCTATTCTAATTCATTAGTATGATATATTCTAATTAGAATAGATTATATGAATTAGAATGGATCGTATGAATGAATTAGAATAGATCGTACGAATGAATTAGAATGGATCGTATGAATGAATTAGATCGTGCGAATGAATTAGAATGGATCGTATGAATGAATTAGATTGGATCGTATGCATGAATTAGAATGGATCGTGGGAATGAATTAGAATGGATCGTACGAACGAATTAGAATGGATACGTTCGTGCAAAAGAATTAGAATGGATTGTATGAATGAATTAGAATGGATCGTGCGAATGAATTAGAATGGATCGTACGAATGAATTAGAATGGATACATTCGTGTGAAATAATTAGAATAGATCGTATGAATGAATTAGAATGGATCGTATGAATGAAATAGAATGGATCGTTCGAATGAATTAGAATGGATCGTGCGAATGAATTAGAATGGATCGTACGAATGAATTAGAATGGATCGTACGAAGGAATTAGAATGGATCGTACGAATGAATTAGAAAGGATACATTCGAATTCATTCGTACGATCAATTCTAATTCCTTCGTACGATCCATATTCTAATTCATTCGCACGATCCATTCTAATTCATTACTACGATCCATTCAAATTCATTCGTACGATCCATTCTAATTCATTCGCACGATCCATTCTAATTCATTCATACGATCCATTCTATTTCATTCGTACGATCCATTCTTACTCATTCGTACGATCCATTCTAATTCATTTGCACGAAGGTATCCATTCTAATTCATTCGTACTATCCATTCTAATTCATTCGTACTATCCATTCTAATTCCTTCGTACGATCCATTCTAATTCCTTCGTACGATCTATTCAAATTCATTCGTACGATCCATTCTAATTCATTCGCACGATCCATTCTAATTCATTCATACGATCCATTCTATTTCATTCGTACGATCCATTCTTACTCATTCGTACGATCCATTCGTGCGAATGAATCGTACGAAGGAATTAGAAAGGACCGTACAAACGAATTAGAATGGATCGTACGAATGAATTAGAACATGGATCGTATGAGTGTGAATGAATTAGAATGGATCGTGCGAATGAATTAGAATGGATCGTATTAATGAATTAGAATGGATCGTGCGAATGAATTAGAATGGATCGTACGAATGAGTAAGAATGGATCGTGCGAATGAATTAGAATGGATCATATGAATGAATTAGAATGGATCGTATGAATGAATTAGAATGGATCGTGCGAATAAATTAGATTGGATCGTATGAATGAATTAGAATAGATTGTGCGAATGAATTAGAATGGATCGTACGAATGAATTAGAATGGATACATTCGTGCGAATGAATTAGAAAGGATCGTATGAATGAATTAGAATGGATCGTGCGAATGAATTAGAATGGATCGTACGAATGTATTAGAATAGATTGTGCGAATGAATTAGAATGGATCGTACGAATGAATTAGAATGGATCGTACGAATGAATTAGAATGGATCGTATGAATGAATTAGAATGGATCGTACGAATGAATTAGAATGGATCGTACTAATAAATTAGAATAGATTGTGCGAATGAATTAGAATGGATCGTACGAATGAATTAGAAAGGATACATTCGTACAAATGAATTAGAATGGATCGTACGAATGAATTAGAATGGATACATTCGTACAAATGAATTAGAATGGATCGTACGAATGAATTAGAATGGATACATTCGTGCGAATGAATTAGAATGGATCGTACGAATGAATTAGAATGGATCGTTTGAATGAATTAGAATGGATCGTACTTATGAATTAGAATGGGTCGTTTGAGTGAATGCGAATGGATCGTGCGACTGAATTAGAATGGATTATACGAATGAATTAGAATGGATCGTACGAATGAATTAGAATGGATACATTCGTGCGAATCCATTCTATTTCATTCGTACGATCCATTCTAATTCATTCGCACGATCCATTCTAATTCATTCGTACGATCCATTCTAATTCATTCGTACGATCCATTCTAATTCATTCGTACGATCCATTCTAATTCCTTCGTATGATCCATTCTAATTCATTCGTACGGTATGATTCATTCTAATTCATTCGTACGGTATGATTCATTCTAATTCATTCGTACGATTCATTCTAATTCGAATGGATCGTGCGAATGAATTGAATTACGTACGAATGAATTAGAATGGATTCATTCGTGCGAATGAATTAGAATGGATCGTACGAATGAATTAGAATGGATTCATTCATGCGAATGAATTAGAATGGATCGTACGAATGAGTAAGAATGGATCGTACGAATGAATTAGAATGGATTGAATTAGAATGAATCGTTCGAATGAATTAGAATGGATCATACGAAGGAATTAGATTGGATCGTATTAATGAATTAGAATGGATCGCGCGAATGAATTAGAACGGATCGTACGAATGAATTAGAATGGATAGATTCGTGTGAATGAATTTGAATGGATCGTACGAAGGAATTAGAATGGATCGTACGAATGAATTAGAAAGGATACATTCGAATTCATTCGTACGATCCATTCTAATTCCTTCGTACAATCCATTCTAATTCATTCGTACGATCCATTCTACTTCATTCATACGATCCATTCTAATTCATTCATACGATCTATGTGGGGGAAAATCTTCGTGCCGACCCGAAGATTCTCGCAGCACCAGTCAATTGGAGTCGAAGTTGATGCTGAAGATCGTTGATCGATCTGTTGATTGAAGTTGGAGCTTCTTTGATATATAAACAGAAGCAATCAGAGAGAGATTTTGACACAAGAGAAATGATCTCGGAGTTCAGCCGAAGCCTACGTCTCCGTGCTATAGGGAGCAACCCGAATTCACTAACACTTATGTTGAAGTGATCTCGACAGGCCGAGTATCACTGTAAACCCTGATCTCTCTGAAAGAAGATCAAAGGGAGATGGTTGATCTGAAATTGGTAATCTCAGAGCTCTGGTTTTTAGAATTCAGAGTTCGATTTCTGGAATCGATCCTTTTACATTCGAAGGCTCTGCTATTTATAGGCATTCTGGGTGGCGAATGGCGGTTTCTGCTGCAGTATCTGGGGATTCTCCAGGTAAAGTTACGGGCCCCATAGTTGTCCTCGTGGACCCACCAGGCAGGGCCGGTGGGTCCCGCGGTAGTCCTCGTGGGCCCACCAGGCAGGGCCGGTGGGTCCCGCGGTAGTCCTCGTGGGCCCACCAGGCAGGGCCGGTGGGTCCCGCGGTAGTCCTCGTGGGCCCACCAGGCAGGGCCGGTGGGTCCCGCGGTAGTCCTCGTGGGCCCACCAGGCAGGGCCGGTGGGTCCCGTGGTGGATTTTTGCCAAAATTTGCACCCACAGTTACCCCCTCCAAGCTAGCTAGAGTGCATTCTGGCTGGCTTGGATTTGGTGCAAAGAACAGCAACTTCCTGTTTGAAAATAGGACACGAAGAAACTTGCCGCGTATTAGCGTAAGAAAGGACCCATCGGTAAATTTTGACTGATCGGTCAAATTTTGACCGATCGGTCAAATTTTGTCCGATCGGACAAATTTTGACCGATCGGTCAAGTCTTGACCGATCGGTCAAAATTCAACCGATCAAGAATCAGGCGATCGGTCAAAAAACATGGTTTTTTGACCGATCCAGTACAATTTTGACCGATCAAATGATTTTTGCCGATCGGACAAGTTTGTCCGATCGGTCAAAAATTATCCGATCAAGGTTCAAGTGATCGGTCAAAAAGACAGGGTTTTTTGACCGATCCAGTACAATTTTGACCGATCGAATGATTTTTGCCGATCGGACAAGTTTGTCCGATCGGTCAAAAATTATCCGGTCAAGCATCGAGTGATCGGCAAAAACCCTTGGTTTTTTGCCAGATCTAGTAGAAATTTGACCGATCAGATAACTTTCGCCGATCGGACATGTTTGTCCGATCGGTGAAAAATATCCGGTCAAGGTTCGAGTGATCGGCAAAAAACCTTGGTTTTTTGCCAGATCCAGTAGAAATTTGACCGATCAGATAACTTTCGCCGATCGGACATGTTTGTCCGATCGGTGAAAAATATCCGGTCAAGGTTCGAGTGATCGGCAAAAAACCTTGGTTTTTTGCCAGATCCAGTAGAAATTTGACCGATCAGATAACTTTCGCCGATCGGACATGTTTGTCCGATCGGTGAAAAATATCCGGTCAAGGTTCGAGTGATCGGCAAAAAACCTTGGTTTTTTGCCAGATCCAGTAGAAATTTGACCGATCAGATAACTTTCGCCGATCGGACATGTTTGTCCGATCGGTGAAAAATATCCGGTCAAGGTTCGAGTGATCGGCAAAAAACCTTGGTTTTTTGCCAGATCCAGTAGAAATTTGACCGATCAGATAACTTTCGCCGATCGGACATGTTTGTCCGATCGGTGAAAAATATCCGGTCAAGGTTCGAGTGATCGGCAAAAAACCTTGGTTTTTTGCCAGATCCAGTAGAATTTTGACCGATCAGATAACTTTCGCCGATCGGACATGTTTGTCCGATCGGTGAAAAATATCCGGTCAAGGTTCGAGTGATCGGTAAAAAACCTTGGTTTTTTGCCAGATCCAGTAGAAATTTGACCGATCAGATAACTTTCGCCGATCGGACATGTTTGTCCGATCGGTGAAAAAATATCCGGTCAAGGTTCCAGTGATCGGCAAAAAACCTTGGTTTTTTGCCAGATCCAGCAGAAATTTGACCGATCAGATAACTTTCGCCGATCGGACATGTTTGTCCGATCGGTGAAAAAATATCCGGTCAAGATTCGAGTGATCGGCAAAAAACCTTGGTTTTTTGCCAGATCCAGTAGAAATTTGACCGATCAGATAACTTTCGCCGATCGGACATGTTTGTCCGATCGGTGAAAAATATCCGGTCAAGGTTCGAGTGATCGGCAAAAAACCTTGGTTTTTTGCCAGATCCAGTAGAAATTTGACCGATCAGATAACTTTCGCCGATCGGACATGTTTGTCCGATCGGTGAAAAAATATCCGGTCAAGGTTCAAGTGATCGGCAAAAAACCTTGGTTTTTTGCCAGATCCAGTAGAAATTTGACCGATCAGATAACTTTCGTCGATCGGACATGTTTGTCCGATCGGTGAAAAAATATCCGGTCAAGGTTCGAGTGATCGGCAAAAAACCTTGGTTTTTTGCCAGATCCAGTAGAAATTTGACCGATCAGATAACTTTCGCCGATCGGACATGTTTGTCCGATCGGTGAAAAAATATCCGGTCAAGATGAAGTTCGAACCTGCCCTTCAGAGAAAGTTTGCTGCTTTGTTCTTCGATATTTTGGCAGAGTTTTGAACATTGATGGAGCTTGATTCTTCTTTGTTTTGAATCCTTAATTGGCTTGATGGTTGCTTTGAACCGGCGGTCCGGTTGACCTAGACCGGTGGCTTGATTAGACCGTTGGTTCATGCGGACCGGTAGGTCCGACGTTTCGCCTGGTCGCGACTGTTCGCCTGGTTTTGCGCTTGCTACGGATGGATGCCACGTGTACCTACAAAAACACGCGATTTGATATGGTGAAGACACGTGTCTTCTCGATTTGCGCACCTGTTTTACCCTGGGTACAAAAAGCTTTCACCGGCTGTCATTTTGCCTCACGCTTCCAAAATTTTTCGAAGTCCAGACTCTTGCTCTCTTGATTTCTGCTCTCTGTTCCCTGCGCTTGTCTGATCGGTGAAATGGCTTCCTCGGGCAGTTCGAAGAAGTCCGGTACAACTCCCTCGAAGAGAAAGGGGAAGGAGATTGTGGAGGTTCAATCTCCTCCGAGGGGCCGTGGCAAGGGAAAGGCGGCTCTCGTTGAGCTCGGCCAGCTGGGTAAAAGGCACCAAGGTGTTGGGTTTGCCTCAGCGCCATCAAGGCCAGAGTTCATCCCGAAGGTGAAGTTTGTTCTGGGCCCTCTCATGCCCCTGACGGATGAGACGGAGTATATGTATAATGTAGGCGGTGAGTTCACAGACACGAAGAGGAAGAAGTGGCAAGCACTTCTCTCTTACTTTACTGAAGGGAAAGGAGCGCAGCCCTCGCTCCCCAGCATCCAGACGGCTTTCGGCATTGACAAGAAGACCGTCTTCACCAACTATGCCAGCAACGAGAAGGTCATGGGAACCATCGTGACCATCGGCCAGATGAACTGCGGTCTGCGTCTGCCGTTGCCCCCCTTTGCTGCAAGACTTTTGAATACATCTTGCCTCTGCCCGGGACAAGTGACAGGGAATGCATGGCGAATCATTTACGCCTTCTGCAGAGTGGAGTCAGATTTTCAAGAGGACTTGAGGGCCTGCTACTCCAGTATCCCGGATGGGGAACCTGCCAGGATCGAACTTGGGTATTTCTTCTTCCATTATCGATGGAGTTACAGGAAGGACAGCCCGTTCTACAATCTGACCGGCGTGTCTCCGCTGCGACCGCTAACTGATACAGTTCCTTCGGACAAACTGTATACAGATTGGCCTATCTCCATCTCCGGAGCGTGGACATCCATGTCTGTGCCCGACACCCCTCGAGACAGCGTGCATGAGGCGGTCAAGATGTACAGTGCTGGAGGCATTTATGCTTGGACCTCCGAGAGGGCAGGAGCAATCGACAATTTGTTCCTCGAGTTGACCTGTGGAACCAGGTCGTGGAAGCAGTTCTCCAACTGCCCAGTGAGATATGGCAAGGCCAATCTCCTCCACAGATCGAAGGACAGGTATGAGGACAACGAAGTCCTATACTCTGATTATGAAGAGGATCCCAGCTCGGGCAAGATCATCCGGAAGATTAGGGCCGAGAAGAAGATCTACACCGCGAGGCGCCGATTGCCCACTATGGATGAGAAGTTGGTTATCCAAAGAGGCCCCGCGAAGAAGAAGCGAAAAACGCTCATCAAGCCTAAGGAAGACGAAGAAGAAGAAAAGAAGAAGAGCGAAGAGGAAGAAGAGAGGAAGAAAAAGGAAGAAGAAGAGGAGACAGAGAATATCAGCCACGACGATAGTGGTAGTAATGAAGACGAGGAAGGAGACGATGAGGATGATCCGTCTTCCACTCCCTCTGATGGGGATGGTGAGAATGGGGGTGGTGAGGAAGAAATTCCTCCCACCCCCACTGTTGGTGCAATGGGGGAGGACTCGATCCCCATTCCCATTGACGAGGTAAAAGCCCGTCAGATGGAGGAAATTCTCGACACTGAAGGCGATGGAAAAAAGGTGATTCCCGCCTACAAATTCGAAGAGTTGAAGAAGCCATTGCGCTTTAAAATAAAGGTGTCGAAGAGTGGTGGGGTTGGAAGCAACCCCACCCCCATCTATCAAATTGCACCAGAAGTACTTCGCCTCGAAGGAGCAACAACAAGCGGGGGTGTGGAGGTTGAGCAACCCCCACCCCCATCTCGCTCTCTGCTGAACGAGGTGGAGGCCATGGTGGCGGGACTGATCGAACCCGGAGGGCATCATGAGGAAGAAAGAGTTTCACCTCCCCGCGATGTTCCCTCTCCTATCCATTTGGAGAGGGGAAGTCGCGTTGGTGATGGGGCTCCTCAACCTCAACCGGCCCCGGCTCCTACTCAGAAGAAAACCCCTAAGGATGGCTCTGAGCGCCGGAAGGGCAAGGAACCGAAGGTTGAAACCTCAGGTAATCGAACAACTTGCTTTGAATACTTGTATCTGGAGCTCGAAAATATTCTAACACTTTGATTCCCTTCGACTGCAGGTGCGCCTGCTGGATTGTCCCCAACAATAAAGAACTTGGGTGATGTTGATATCAACCGCCCCACTGCTGCAATTAGGAAGCTTATCAACCTCCCGGGGGCTACTTTGGATGAAGCTTTCGATAGAATAAACCTGGTGGTAAGTGCATTTGTTTGATCGGTTATTTGAATCGTATCTTTCTTCAGAATAATTCAACACTTTTGTTCTTTTGCAGAACTCAGCACTTATGAATGTTGCAACCAAACTCTCTTTGAGGGCGGGAGCAAAAGAAGCTGTGGCTGAAATAAATAAGTTGATTGCGGAGAGAGATGAGCTAAGAGATCTCCTGACTTCGAAGAAAGCTTCTCTCAAAACCAAGATTAAGGAACTTCGGGAGGGAAAGCTGGAGATCAAAGAGCTGAAGGATCGATGTGAGGCACAGAGTCACGAACTCGAATCTCTGAAGACTCGACTCTCAAAGGTTGAGGATGTGTCCTGTGGCCGTTCCATCGAGATCCAAGAGCTGAAGCAACAACTTGCTACCCAGCACGCTGCCTTTGCTGCCAGAGAAGAGACTTCGAAGAAGGCACTGGAGCACGCGTTGTCTGAGTGCAAGGTTTACAAGGAGACAGCAGAGAAGGCGGCAGAAGCGCTCAGGACTCATATAGCTAGCGTCCGATCTTCCAAGGCCTCGGTGGCGAGCAAAGCTCGTGCTGGATCTGAGGGAGAGAAGTCGCATGCGAAGAGTGTGGCAAAGCCTTGAGACTTTTCTCCTTCTTCTCTGTTGTACTTGTAAATTTTTGAAATGTAACAGCTCTTTGTATCTGACATATTTTGATGATAATAGAAAACATCTATTTGGTATTCGAAACTTGCACCTCTTTTGAGTTGAATGTCTTTGAATGTTGAGTTCTGGAATGCTATCTGAAATGATTGAGTATTCGTACATTTGAATGTAAGTTGAATATGCATATACTTGAATGTAAGGGGTTGAATCGCAATTCAAACACCCAAACTTGTAACTTTGAAAATTGAATTTGAACTCGAATAACATTTGAATGTAAGGGGTCGAGTCGCAACTCAAACTCCCAAACCTGTTAGACGATATCGAATTGATTGAAATTGGATATTTGAATTTCGAAGGTCAGTTTAACATTTGCAAGTAAGGGGTCGAGTCGCAACTCTAACTCCCAAACATGTTAAGACCTGGTAACTTGAAAATGGTCAGTTTTTAACATTTGCTAGTAAGGGGTTGGGTCGCAACCCTAACACCCGAACTTGTTAAAAGACCTGGTAATTTGAATGTGAATAGCTTGAAACTGCTTCAGAACTTGAATTGAAAATCAGAACACTTGTACATTTGAACACTTGAAAGAGAGCTTTATTCATCACAGAATTTACATTACGGATAAAACAACTTGAGGTGTCTAGCATTCCATGCTCGAGGCAATCTATCTCCTTCTGGTGTGATCAATCTGTAAGAACCTTTGCCTCCAACTGACTCAATGATATATGGACCTTCCCAGTTGGGAGCAAGCTTTCCACTGCTGTGTTCTTTGGTATTGTAGAAAACTGCTCTGAGAACTAAACTACCCACTGAGAACTGTCTCTTGTGGACTTTCTCATCGTAGGCTCTCTTGATCTTCTGTTGGTACTTAGCCACTCGAAGTGATGCTTGATCCCGTAATTCTTCGGAGAAATCTAGATCATTGATCCGAAGTTCTTCATTGACTCCTACTTCAACTGCTCTGGTCTTCAGAGTGCTTGATATATTTTCTGTTGGGAGTACTGCCTCTGATCCATATGTTAGGCGAAAAGGCGAGAAACCAGTTGATCTTCTCGGAGTTGTGCGATATCCCCAAAGAACTTCAGGTAGGACTTGTTCCCACAATCCTTTCTTATCATTGAGTTTCTTCTTGAGTATACCAAGAATAGCTCTGTTGGAGGCTTCTGCTTGGCCATTGCATTGAGGATATCTTGGAGTTGAATAGAATAGCTTGATACCATGGTTCAGACAGAACTCTCGAAACTTGTCTGAGTCAAATTGAGCTCCATTGTCAGCAACAAGAACTTGAGGTGTGCCAAACCTTGAGAAGATGTTGTGCCGAATGAATTTGATCACTTCGTCATCAGTCTCTCGGAAGAGGGGCACAGCTTCAACCCATTTGGTGAAGTAATCCGTGGCCAGGAGTAGGTACTTCTTCTTGCTTGGAGTTGGAGGGAAAGGTCCCAAGAAGTCTAACCCCCATTGATGGAATGGCCAGGGACTTGATAATTGATGAAGTTCATCTGCAGGGAGATGATTAGCTCGAGCGTGCCGCTGGCAAGGCTCGCACCTTTGAACGACTTGTTGAGCATCCCTTGCCATTGTTGGCCAGTAGTACCCTTGTAGCTTCGTCTTGGCTTCAAGAGATCTTCCTCCTGAATGATTTCCACAAGCTCCGGAGTGGATATCAATCAGGATTGCCTGTGCTTGTTCAGGACCAAGGCACTTGAGTAACATCCCGCTGTGAGATTTGAAATATAAATCTTCACCTTGTAAAGTGTAGCATGGGAGCTTCCTTTGAAGCCTTCGGGCTTGATTTGGATCTTCTGGTATTTTGCTATGTTTGAAGAAGTCAAGAATTGGTCGTCTCCAATCTTCAAGCTGATCTCCACCCCCAGATCCTGTTATAGTAGTAAGGATCTGTTGATCGGGGATGGTCTTGGGCACTTCTTGATAATCGATCTGTATTTGTCTCCCTCCGAGTGAGTCTCCAAGAACTGAGGCAGCATTGGCTAAGGCATCTGCTTCTCGGTTCTCTGCTCTGGGGATTTGAATGAATTCAGCGCTAGTAAAACGTTGTTGAAGACGTCGTACTAAGGCCAAGTAGAGTTGCATTCTTTCTTCTCGAGCTGTGTATTCTCCATTGATTTGCCTTATGATCAACTGGGAGTCGCTGTAGACATTGATTCGATCTACCCCCAGAGATTCCGCCATTTCGAGTCCGGAAATAAGTGCTTCATATTCAGCTTCGTTGTTGGTGGCATTAAACCCAAGGAGAGTGGCCTTCTGGAGATGATCGAGTTCGGGGGATATTAAGACTATCCCAGTTCCCGAACCGATTGAACTTGATGCTCCATCAGTATAAAGCTTCCATGGAGGAGTTGCAGCAATAACTTCAAGACTTGGATCAATTTTTGTTGTAGGATTGATCGGGGGATTATCCTCATCTTCTAAGCGCATGTCTACATCTTCCTCCCAAGTGATGGGGTCTTCAACTGGAAAGTCAGCTAGAAAATCAGCAATTGTTTGACCTTTGATAGAAGTGCGAGATTCGAATTGAATCCCCAGAGCACTCATTTCGATCACCCATTTGGTCATTCGACCAGCTCGACCAGCTTTGTCAATGATATCTTTGAGTGAGTGTTCTGAAATGACAGTGATCTGGTGAGAGACGAAATATGGTTGGAGACGACGCGATGCAGTGAGCAAGGCCAGGATGACCTTCTCAGTTTTTGAGTAGCGAGTCTCAGCCGGAAGAAGAGTGTGGCTGATGTAGTAGACTGGATGTTCGATGCCTTCTCTTCTACTGACTAGGACCGCGCTGATTGCTTGATCGGTCACAGCAAGGTAGAGCCACAAGTTTTCTTTTGGAAGTGGAGCAGTCAGGATAGGAGCTTGCACCAGATATTTCTTGATGCTTTGAAATGCTTCTTCACAGGTTGGACTCCAGCCGGAGGTATCTGCCTTTCGTAGTTTGTCGAAGAGTGGCTTGCACTTGTCTGAGGACTTTGAGATGAATCGATTGAGTGCTGCTAACCTTCCAGTAAGACGTTGAACTTCTTTTCGATTTGTAGGTGAAGGCATATCGATGATGGCTCGAATTTGATCAGGATTGGCTTCAATACCTCTCCTGGTCACAAGATGACCCAGGAATTTGCCAGATTGAACTCCGAAGGCGCACTTGGCTGGATTGAGCTTCATTCGATACTTTCGGAGGACTTGGAAAGTTTCAGCCAGATCAGATAGATGTTTGCTCCGAACGGAACTCTTGGTGAGGAGATCATCGACATAGACTTCAACGTTGCGACCGATCTGATCTTCGAACATTTTGGTGACTAGCCTTTGATAGGTGGAACCAGCATTTTTGAGGCCGAATGGCATGACATTGTAGCAGTAGAGACCTCGGCTAGTCACAAAACATGTCTTCTCTTGATCGTCTGGATGAAGTGGAATTTGATTGTACCCAGAGTACCCATCCATGAAAGATAATAGCTCGTGGCCAGCAGTGGCATCGACGAGCCTATCAATCCTTGGCATGGGGAATGGGTCTTTGGGACAAGCCTTGTTGAGATTGGTAAAGTCGATGCAGACTCTAACCTTCCCATTCTTCTTCGGAACAGCCACTATGTTAGAGATCCATGTTGGATACTCTACTTCTCGGATGAATCCAGCTGCAAGTAACTTGGTAATTTCTTCTTGAACAGCAACTTGCAGCTCTGGTCGAATGGTGCGAGGCTTTTGCTTGACGGGCTTCACCTCTTCTTTGATCGCAAGTCGGTGACAAGCGTCCTCTGGATTGATCCCAGGCATGTCTTCGAAGCACCATGCGAAGACGTCGATATTGGACTGGAGGAAGGATACCATGTCTTGTGCTTCTGCGTCGCTAAGACCGGTACCAATAAATGTTTGTTGAGGGAGATCTCCGCTGCCTATGTTGATCGGGATGATTTCTTCAATTGAAGGTGATGCTTCCCATTCGATTGGCGGAGGTTCGGTCAGCGGAATCTCCTTTGATTGCTATTTAGAAGAGGGACCAGCTTCATCTCGTGGCCGCTTTGGAGGAGCAATGTTAATCTTTCGATCTGTTTTTGCCGCAGCAGCTTCACAAGACCTTCCAGCTTGCTGATCGCCTCGAATGCAGACGATGCCTTCTCCAGTTGCAAATTTGAGTAGTTGATGGTAAGAGGAGGAGATGGCATTGATCTGATGGAGGAATGGTCGCCCAAGAATGGCGTTATAGCTAGACATTCCTTCGACGATTGCAAACCTCACCGAGACTCGAGTCTCTCGGCTGAGGTCGATGGTAAATCTGGATTCGCCCACTGTGATGCTTTGTTCACCGTTGAAGCCGGTGATCACAGTCGGGACGACGTCGAGGCTTTGATACTTATGTCCCAGACGTTTGAAACAGTCTGAGAACATAATGTCGATGGAGCTTCCGGTGTCGATGAGGATCCGGTTGACAGTGCTGCCGTCGATAATGAGTTTCAAGACCAGAGGGTCTCGATGTGGAGTGTGAACTCCTTGAAGATCGGTGTCGTTGAAGACTATGGATGGCCAAGCCAGACCTTCGATGGGCTTCTCGATCCAGGTATCTTCTTTGTTTGCAGTAGATCGAACATGGAAGATGCGTCGAACCTGCCGATCGACTTCCTTCCCGGTCAAAGCTTGATTGTGCAGGGTTCCATGAATGCCAAAGACATTGGCATTCACAGAAATTGGTTGCCGGTTGGAAGAGATTTGATGTATCCAGCACACTTCTTTCCCCTTTGCAGAGGTTCGACGTTGATCGTGCCTGTTGTTGACGAATTCTTGAAGGTGGCCTTCTCGTAGCAAGTCTTCAAGATGGAATTTCAGCCGAAAACACCGATCGGTGGAATGGCCGTGACTTCGATGGAATTCACAGTAGACTGTTTTGTCTGCTGTGAATTTGGAATTTGGTTGAAGAGGATTGGGCCTTCGAAGATACTCGTCGTGTTGAATACGGTCGAGTATCTGCTCGACTGGCATGTTCCACTCGGTGAAAGTGGTCTTAGTTGGAGATCGATGCCCATCTTTCTTTGGTCTCTTGTTGGCTGGAGGTGCTGCTGCTTCAGCGTTGTGAGCCTTTGCAGCATACTTAGGAGCTTCTCTTTCAGCAGGCCTTCTCTTGGTTTCTCGCCCTTTCCGAGCGACTTGATCGTCTTCCACCTCAATCTCCCTCTGTATTCGATCGAACATAGCTCCCAGAGAAGGAGGGGGATTGCGGATGAAGTCATTGTAGATGTGTAGATCGAAGCGGAGAGCGTTCTGGAAAGCCAACATGATGGCTTCATCATCCAGATGTCTTCCAGAGAGAGCAGCATGCTCGTTGCGAAACCTCCTCGTGAAGCTGCGGAGAGTCTCATCTGCACCCATCCTTAGTCGATATAGAGAGTCGAGCTTCTTCTCGGGCTTCAGATTGAGTTGGTAGTGCTGTACAAAGAGTTTAGCCAAAATATTGAATTGGGTGATGGACCCAGCTCGAAGGTTGTGATACCAGTCAAGCGATGGCTCATCGAGGCTTCCTGCGAAGGTGCGGCAGAGCACGTTGTTTTCCTCTTCGTTTGGCGTTAAAGCTTGTTTGAAGGCGAGGATGTGGAGAGCTGGATCTCCTCGAATGCAGTTGAATTTGGGGAGGATAGGGGTTCTCCATCCCCTTGGAAATGCTGTCTCGAAGAGACTTCGATGGAGAGGTCCGGCAGAGGAATACCCGTCCCTACGTCCATGTCCTCGACCTTGAGGTGGGTCAAGAGACAAGATCGCAAGGTCTTGCTCTGGCATCGAAGTGTTTGCCGGTTGAAGTCGATGTCGAAGGTCCGATCCAAGTCCACTTTGAAATGGAATGGAAGGAGAAACTCTACTCTTTGAAGGAGCGCCTTTCATTTGGTGCTTCCTTGGCATATTGATCTTTGAAGGTGCCCTCTTGTCGCAGTTGCGACCAGATGAAGATTGGGAGGACTCGTCTTCAAGACGATCCCAGACACTCTGCTTCCAAGGAGCAGCAGAGGGAGTTGGGTCGCGTCGAATCCTCTCGAGGGCATCAGTGCCCATTGACCTCCGTTGTTCGGAGTAAATTGAATGTCGAGGAGGATCAACCCTCCCACTTGCGGAGGGGATCGGAATAGCAATTCCAGCTTCGGAAGCTGCCTTCTTCAGAGCATCCCTCTCAGCAGTGAGAGTGGCGTTCTGTTTCGCCAGTTGGAGTAATTGGAAATCTGTTGCAGAGACTTGGTAAGTTGATGGAGGATTTTCAGCAGGAGCAGGGACAGTCTGTCCAGTTGATTGATGAGGATGAGGGGCGATCGGTCGATCGACAGATCTTCCGCTTCCTGAGCGAACCCCCATCTCGGGGACAGCAAGAGGCTGCCCGAAGTTGAGCCTTTGACTCATTGAACGAGTCTCAGGACGAGGTTGATGTTGAGTGTTACTTCCTTCTGGTTGACCCTGATGTTTGGTTCTCGCCATTCAGAGTGCGAAGGGTGCAACGAGATTGCCGACGTCCGATCAGTTGTCTGATCAACCGAGGGGGCGAGGAAGTTTGGCTATTGATCTGGTATTCGAAGTAGAGAGAGAGAACACAGCTTCTTGCTCGGATCCCACAGACGGCGCCAAACTGTGGGGGAAAATCTTCGTGCCGACCCGAAGATTCTCGCAGCACCAGTCAATTGGAGTCGAAGTTGATGCTGAAGATCGTTGATCGATCTGTTGATTGAAGTTGGAGCTTCTTTGATATATAAACAGAAGCAATCAGAGAGAGATTTTGACACAAGAGAAATGATCTCGGAGTTCAGCCGAAGCCTACGTCTCCGTGCTATAGGGAGCAACCCGAATTCACTAACACTTATGTTGAAGTGATCTCGACAGGCCGAGTATCACTGTAAACCCTGATCTCTCTGAAAGAAGATCAAAGGGAGATGGTTGATCTGAAATTGGTAATCTCAGAGCTCTGGTTTTTAGAATTCAGAGTTCGATTTCTGGAATCGATCCTTTTACATTCGAAGGCTCTGCTATTTATAGGCATTCTGGGTGGCGAATGGCGGTTTCTGCTGCAGTATCTGGGGATTCTCCAGGTAAAGTTACGGGCCCCGTAGTTGTCCTCGTGGACCCACCAGGCAGGGCCGGTGGGTCCCGCGGTAGTCCTCGTGGGCCCACCAGGCAGGGCCGGTGGGTCCCGCGGTAGTCCTCGTGGGCCCACCAGGCAGGGCCGGTGGGTCCCGCGGTAGTCCTCGTGGGCCCACCAGGCAGGGCCGGTGGGTCCCGCGGTAGTCCTCGTGGGCCCACCAGGCAGGGCCGGTGGGTCCCGTGGTGGATTTTTGCCAAAATTTGCACCCACAATCTATTCTAATTCTTTCGCACGAATGTATCCATTCTAATTCATTCGTAAGATCCATTCTAATTCATTCGCACGATCCATTCTAATTCATTCATACAATCCATTCTAATTCTTTTGCACGAATGTATCCATTCTAATTCATTCGTTCGATCCATTCTAATTCATTCGTACGATCTATTCTAATTCATTCACACGATCCATTCTAATTCATGCATACGATGAGTAAGAATGGATCGTACGAATGAATTAGAATGGATCGTGCGAATGAATTAGAATGGATCGTGCGAATGAATTAGAATATGGATCGTACGAAGGAATTAGAATGGATCGTACGAATGAATTCGAATGTATCCTTTCTAATTCATTCGTACGATCCATTCTAATTCATTCGTACGATCCATTCTAATTCATTCGTACGGTATGATTCATTCTAATTCATTCGTACGATTCTTTCTAATTCAATCCATTCTAATTCATTCGTACGATCCATTCTAATTCATTCGTACGATCCATTCTAATTCATTCGTACGATTCATTCTAATTCATTCATACGATCCATTCTAATTCATTCGCACGAATGTATCCATTCTAATTCATTCGTACGATCCATTCTAATTCATTCGTACAATCCATTCTAATTCATTCGCACGATCCATTCGTATTCACTCAAACGATCCATTCTAATTCATTCATATGATCCATTCTAATTCATTCTCACGAATGTATCCATTCTAATTCATTCGTATGATCCATTCTAATTCATTTGTACGAATGTATCCACTCTAATTCATTCATACGATCCATTCTAATTCATTCGCACGAATGTATCCATTCCAATTCATTCGTACGATCCATTCTAATTCATTCGTATGATTCATTCTAATTCAATCCATTCTAA
This sequence comes from Chamaelirium japonicum, assembly GCA_947650365.1. NCBI lineage: Eukaryota > Viridiplantae > Streptophyta > Magnoliopsida > Liliales > Melanthiaceae > Chamaelirium > Chamaelirium japonicum. The sequence continues at coordinate 138,077 of OX393557.1, read as the reverse complement.
TTCATTCGTACGATCCATTCTTACTCATTCGTACGATCCATTCTAATTCATTCGCACGAATGAATCCATTCTAATTCATTCGTATGATCCATTCTAATTCATTCGCATGAATGTATCCATTCTAATTCATTCGTACGATCCATTCTATCTCATTTGTACAATCCATTCTAAATGAATTAGAATGGATAGATTCGTGCGAATGAATTTGAATGGATCGTACGAAGGAATTAGAATGGATCGTACGAAGGAATTAGAATAGATCATACGAAGAAATTAGAATGGATCGTACGAATGAATTAGAATGGATCGTATGAATGAATCCGAATGGATCGTGCGAATTAATTAAAATGGATCTTATGAATGAAATAGAATGGATCGTACGAATGAATTAGTATGGATCGTACGAATGAATTAGAATGGATCGTACGAATGAATTAGAATAGATTGTGCGAATGAATTAGAATGGATCGTATGAATTAGAATTGATCGTACGAATGAATTAGAATGGATCATACGAAGGATTTAGAATGGATCGTACGAATGAATTAGAATGGATCGTACGAATGAATTAGAATGGATACATTCGTGCGAATGAATTAGAATGGATCATACGAAGGAATTAGAATGGATCGTACGAATGAATTAGAATGGATCATACGAATGAATTAGAATGGATACATTCGTGCGAATGAATTAGAATGGATCATACGAAGGAATTAGAATGGATCGTACGAATGAACTAGAATGGATCGTACGAATGAATTAGAATAGATACATTCGTGCGAATGAATTAGAATGGATCATACGAATGAATTAGAGTGGATACATTCGTACAAATGAATTAGAATGGATCATACGAATGAATTAGAATGGATACATTCGTACGAATGAATTAGAATGGATCGTACGAATGAATTAGAATGGATCGTGCGAATGAATTAGAATGGATCGTACGAATGAATTAGAATAGATTGTGCGAATGAATTAGAATGGATCGTATGAATGAATTAGAATGGATCGTACGAATGAATTAGAATGGATCGTATGAAAGAATTAGAATGGATCGTGCGAATGAATTAGAATGGATCGTACGAATGAATTAGAATATGGATCGTACGAAGGAATTAGAATGGATCGTACGAATGAATTAGAATGGATCGTTTGAATGAATTAGAATGGATCGTACGAATGAATTAGAATGGATCGTATGAATGAATTAGAATGGATCGTGCGAATAAATTAGAACGGATCGTATGAATGAATTAGAATAGATTGTGCGAATGAAATAGAATGGATTGTACGAATGAGATAGAATGGATCGTACGAATGAATTAGAATGGATACATTCATGCTAATGAATTAGAATGGATCATACGAATGAATTAGAATGGATTCATTCGTGCGAATGAATTAGAATGGATCGTACGAATGAATTAGAATGGATCCATTCGTATGAATGAATTAGAATGGATCCATTCGCACGATCCATTCTAATTCAAACCATTCTAATTCATTCGTACGATCCATTCTAATTCATTCGTACGATCCATTCTAATTCATTCTAATGGATCGTACGAATGAATTAGAATGGATTGAATTAGAATGAATCGTACGAATGAATTAGAATGGATAGTACGAATGAATTAGAATGGATCGTACGAATGAATTAGAATGGTTCGAATTAGAATGGATCGTGCGAATGAATTAGAATATGGATCGTACGAATGAATTAGAATGGATCGTGCGAATGAATTAGAATGGATCGTACGAATGAATTAGAATAGATTGTGCGAATGAATTAGAATGGATCGTACGAATGAATTAGAATGGATCATATGAATGAATTAGAATGGATCGTTTGAGTGAATGCGAATGGATCGTGCGAATGAATTAGAATGGATTGTACGAATGAATTAGAATGGATCGTACGAATGAATTAGAATGGATACATTCGTGCGAATCCATTCTATTTCATTCGTACGATCCATTCTAATTCATTCGCACGATCCATTCTAATTCATTCATACGATCCATTCTAATTCATTCGTACGATCCATTCTAATTCATTCGTACGATCCATTCTAATTCATTCGCACAATCTATTCTAATTCATTCGTACGATCCATTCTAATTCATTCGCACGATCCATTCTAATTCATTCGCACAATCTATTCTAATTCATTCGTACGATCCATTCTAATTCATTCGCACGATCCATTCTAATTCATTCATACGATCCATTCTATTTCATTCGTACGATCCATTCTAATTCATTCGTACGATCCATTCTAATTCATTCGTACGATTCATTCTAATTCAATCCATTCTAATTCATTCGTACGATCCATTCTTACTCATTAGTACGATCCATTCTAATTCATTCGCATGAATGAATCCATTCTAATTCATTCGTATGATCCATACTAATTCATTCGCATGAATGTATCCATTCTAATTCATTCGTACGATCCATTCTATCTCATTCGTACAATCCATTCTATTTCATTTGTACGATCCATTCTAATTCATTTGCACGATCCATTCTAAGTCATTCGCACGATCTATTCTAATTCATTAGCATGATCATTCATACGAATGAATTAGAATGGATCGTATGAATGAATTAGAATGGATCGTATGAATGAATTAGAATGGATTGTACGAATGAAATAGAATAGATCGTACGAATGAATTAGAATGGATCGTGCGAATGAATTAGAATGGATCGTGCGAATGAATTAGAATAGATCGTGCGAATGAATTAGAATGGATCGTACGAATGAATTAGAATGGATTGTACGAATGAAATAGAATAGATCGTACGAATGAATTAGAATGGATCGTACGAATGAATTAGAATGGATCGTATGAATTAGAATGGATCGCACGATCCATTCTAATTCATTCGTATGATCCATTCCAATTCATTCGCACGAATGTATCCATTCTAATTCATTCGTACTATCCATTCTAATTCATTCGCACAATCTATTCTAATTCATTCATACGATCCATTCTAATTTATTCACACGATCCATTCTAATTCTTTCATACGATCCATTCTAATTCGTAGAATGGATCGTACGAATGAATTAGAATGGATACATTCGTGCGAATGAATTAGAATGGATTGTACGATTAAATTAGAATGGATCGTACGAATGAATTAGAATATGGATCGTACGAAGGAATTAGAATGGATTGTACGAGTGAATTAGAATGGATACATTCGTGTGAAAGAATTAGAATAGATCGTATGAATGAATTAGAATGGATCATACGAAGGAATTAGAATAGATCATACGAAGAAATTAGAATGGATCGTACGAATGAATTAGAATGGATCGTATGAATGAATTAGAATGTATCGTGTGAATGAATTAAAATGGATCGTACGAAGGAATTAGAATGGATCATGCGAATGAATTAGAATAGATCATACGAATGAATTAGAATGGATCGTACGAATGAATTAGATTGGATACATTCATGCAAAAGAATTAGAATGGATTGTATGAATGAATTAGAATGGATCGTTTGAGTGAATGCGAATGGATCGTGCGAATGAAATAGAATGGATTGTACGAATGAATTAGAATGGATCGTACGAATGAATTAGAATGGATACATTCGTGCGAATCCATTCTATTTCATTCGTACGATCCATTCTAATTCATTCGCACGATCCATTCTAATTCATTCATACGATCCATTCTAATTCATTCGTACGATCCATTCTAATTCATTCGTACGATCTATTCTAATTCATTCGCAGAATCTATTCTAATTCATTCGAACAATCCATTCTAATTCATTCGTACGATCCATTCTAATTCATTCGTACGATCTATTCTATTTCATTCGTACAATCCATTCTTACTCAATCGTATGATCCATTCTAATCCATTCGCACAATCTACTCTGATTCATTCGTACGATCCATTCTATTTCATTTGCACGAAGGTATCCATTCTAATTCATACAATCCATTCTAATTCATTCATACGATCCAATCTAATTCATTCATACGATCCATTCTAATTCATTCGCACGAATGTATCCATTCTAATTCGTACGTACGATCCATTCTAATTCATTCGTATGATCCATTCTAATTCATTCGCACAATCTATTCTAATTCATTCGTACGATCCATTCTAATTCGTGCGAATGAATTAGAATGGATCGTACGAATGAATTAGAATGGATCGTATGAATGAAATAGAATGGATTGTACGAATGAATTAGAATGGATCGTGTGAATGAATTAGAATGGATCGTACGAATGAATTAGAATGGATCGTACGAAGGAATTAGAATGGATCGTACGAAGGAATTAGAATGGATAGTACGATCCATTCTAATTCCTTCGTACGATACATATTCTAATTTATTCGTACGATCCATTCTAATTCATTCGCACGATCCATTCTAATTCATTCATACGATCCATTCTAATTCATTCGTACGATCCATTCTAATTCATTCGTACGATCCATTCTAATTCATTCGCACAATCTATTCTAATTCATTCGTACTATGATTCATTCTAATTCATTCGTACGATTCATTCTAATTCAATCCATTCTAATTCATTCGTACGATCCATTCTAATTCATTCGGACGATCCATTCTAATTCATTCGTACGATTCATTCTAATTCAATCCATTCTAATTCATTCGTACGATCCATTCTTTCTCATTCGTACAATCCCTTCTAATTCATTCGCACGAATGAATCCATTCTAATTCATTCGTATGATCCATTCTAATTCATTCGCATGAATGTATCCATTCTAATTCATTCGTACGATCCATTCTATCTCATTCGTACAATCCATTCTATTTCATTTGTACGATCCATTCTAATTAATTCGCACGATCCATTCTAAGTCATTCGCACGATTTATTCTAATTCATTAGCACGATCATTCATACGAATGAATTAGAATGGATCGTATGAATGAATTAGAATGGATCGTATGAATGAATTAGAATGGATTGTACGAATGAAATAGAATAGATCGTACGAATGAATTAGAATGGATCGTGCGAATGAATTAGAATGGATCGTGCGAATGAATTAGAATGGATTGTACGAATGAATTAGAATGGATCGTATGAATGAATTAGAATGGATCATACGATTGAATTAGAATGGATCGTGCGAATAAATTAGAATGGATCGTACGAATAAATTAGAATGGATCGTACGAATGAGTAAGAATGGATCGTACGAATGAAATAGAATGGATCGTATAAATGAATTAGAATGGATCGTGCGAATAAATAATAATGGATCGTACGAATGAATTAGAATAGATTGTGCGAATGAATTAGAATGGATCGTACGAATGAATTAGAATGGATCGTACGAATGAATTAGAATGGATCGTATGAATGAATTAGAATGGATCGTGCGAATGAATTAGAATGGATCGTACGAATGAAATAGAATGGATTCGCACGAATGTATCCATTCTAATTCATTTGTACGATCCATTCTAATTCATTCGTACAATCCATTCTAATTCATTCGCACGATCCATTCTAATTCATTCATACGATCCATTCTAATTCATTCGTAAGATCCATTCTAATTCATTCGCACGAATGTATCCATTCTAATTCATTCGTACGATCCATTCTAATTCATTTGTACGAATGTATCCACTCTAATTCATTCGTATGATCCATTCTAATTCATTCGCACGAATGTATCCATTCTAATTCATTCGTACGATCCATTCTAATTCATTCGTACGATCCATTCTAATTCATTCGTACGATCCATTCTAATTCCTTCGTATGATCCATTCTAATTCATTCGCACGAATGTATCTATTCTAATTCATTCGTACGATCCATTCTAATTCATTCGTACGATCCATTCTAATTTCTTCGTATGATCCATTCTAATTCATTTGCACGAATGTATCCATTCTAATTCATTCATACGATCCATTCTAATTCATTCGTACGATCCATTCTAAATCCTTCGTATGATCCATTCTAATTCATTCGTACGATCAATTCTAATTCATACGATCCATTCTAATTCATTCACACAATCTATTCTAATTCATTCGTACGATCCATTCTAATTCATTCGTACGATCCATTCTAATTCATTCGCACGATCCATTCTAATTCATTCGCACGATCCATTCTAATTCATTCATACGATCCATTCTAATTCATTCGTACGATCTATTCTATTTCATTCGTACAATCCATTCTTACTCAATCGTATGATCCACTCTAATCCATTCGCACAATCTATTCTAATTCATTCGTACGATCCATTCTATTTCATTCGTACGATCCATTCTATTTCATTCGTACGATCCATTCTAATTCATTCGTACAATCCATTCTAATTCATTCGTACGATGCATTCTAATTCATTCATACGATCCATTCTATTTCATTCGTACGATCCATTCTTACTCATTCGTACGATCCATCCTAATTCATTTGCACGAAGGTATCCATTCTAATTCATTCACACGAATGTATCCTTTCTAATTCATTCGTACGATCCATTCTAATTCATTCGCACAGTCTATTCTAATTCATTCGAACGATCCATTCTAAGTCATTCGTACGATCCATTCTAATTCATTCGTACGATCCATTCTAATTCCTTCGTATGATCCATTCTAATTCATTCGTACGGTATGATTCATTCTAATTCATTCGTACGATTCATTCTAATTCAATCCATTCTAATTCATTCGTACGATCAATTCTAATTCATTCGTACGATCCATTCTATTTCATTCGTACGATTCATTCTAATTCAATCCATTCTAATTCATTCGCACGAATGAATCCATTCTAATTCATTCGTATGATCCATTCTAATTCATTAGCATGAATGTATCCATTCTAATTCATTCGTACGATCCATTCTATCTCATTCGTACAATCCATTCTATTTCATTCGCACAATCTATTCTAATTCATTCATACGATCCATTCTAATTTATTTGCACGATCCATTCTAATTCATTCATACGATCCATTCTAATTCATTCGTACGATCCATTCTAATTCGTTCATACGATCCATTCTAATTCATTCGTACGATCCATTCTAATTCATTCGTACAATCCATTCTAATTCCTTCGTACGATCCATATTCTAATTCATTCGTACGATCCATTCTAATTCATTCGCACGATCCATTCTAATTCATTCGTACGATCCATCCTAATTCATTCGTACGATCCATTCTAATTCATTCGTACGATCCATTCTAATTCATTCGCACAATCTATTCTAATTCATTCGTACGATCCATTCTAATTCATTCGCACGATCCATTCTAATTCATTCATACGATTCATTCTATTTCATTCGTACGATCCATTCTTACTCATTCGTACGATCCATTCTAATTCATTTGCATGAAGGTATCCATTCTAATTCATTCGTACTATCCATTCTAATTCCTTCGTATGATCCATTCTAATTCCTTCATACGATCCATTCTAATTCATTCGTACGATCCATTCTAATTCATTCGTACGATCCATTCTAATTCCTTCGTATGATCCATTCTAATTCATTCGTACGGTATGATTCATTCTAATTCATTCGTACGATTCATTCTAATTCAATCCATTCTAATTCATTCGTACGATCCATTCTAATTCATTCGTACGATCCATTCTAATTCATTCGTACGATTCATTCTAATTCAATCCATTCTAATTCATTCGTACGATCCATTCTTACTCATTCGTACGATCCATTCTAATTCATTCGCACGAATGAATCCATTCTAATTCATTCGTATGATCCATTCTAATTCATTAGCATGAATGTATCCATTCTAATTCATTCGTACGATCCATTCTATCTCATTCGTACAATCCATTCTATTTCATTCGCACAATCTATTCTAATTCATTCATACGATCCATTCTAATTTATTCGCACGATCCATTCTAATTCATTCATACGATCCATTCTAATTCATTCGTACGATCCATTCTAATTCATTCATATGATCCATTCTAATTCATTCGTACGATCCATTCTAATTCATTCGTACAATCCATTCTAATTCCTTCGTACGATCCATATTCTAATTCATTCATACGATCCATTCTAATTCATTCGTACGATCCATTCTAATTCATTCATACGATCCATTCTAATTCATTCGTACGATCCATTCTAACTCATTCGTACGATCCATTCTAATTCATTCGCACAATCTATTCTAATTCATTCGTACGATCCATTCTAATTCATTCGCACGATCCATTCTAATTCATTCATACGATCCATTCTATTTCATTCGTACGATCCATTCTTACTCATTCATACGATCCATTCTAATTCATTTGCACGAAGGTATCCATTCTAATTCATTCGTACTATCAATTCTAATTCCTTCGAACGATCCATTCTAATTCCTTCGTACGATCCATTATAATTCATTCGTAAGATCCATTCTAATTCATTCTTACGATCCATTCTAATTCCTTCGTATGATCCATTCTAATTCATTCGTACGGTATGATTCATTCTACTTCATTCGCACAATCTATTCTAATTCATTCGTACGATCCATTCTAATTCATTCGTACGATCCATTCTAATTCATTCGCACAATCTATTCTAATTCATTCGTACGATCCATTCTAATTCATTCGCACGATCCATTCTAATTCATTCATACGATCCATTCTATTTCATTCGTACGATCCATTCTTACTCATTCGTACGATCCATTCTAATTCATTTGCACGAAGGTATCCATTCTAATTCATTCGTACTATCCATTCTAATTCCTTCGTACGATCCATTCTAATTCCTTCGTATGATCCATTCTAATTCCTTCGTATGATCCATTCTAATTCATTCGTACAGTATGATTCATTCTAATTCATTTGTACGATTCATTCTAATTCAATCCATTCTAATTCATTCGTACGATCCATTCTAATTCATTCGTACGATCCATTCTAATTCATTCGTACGATTCATTCTAATTCAATCCATTCTAATTCATTCGTACGATCCATTCTTACTCATTCGTACGATCCATTCTAATTCATTCGCACGAATGAATCCATTCTAATTCATTCGTATGATCCATTCTAATTCTTCGCATGAATGTATCCATTCTAATACATTCGTACGATCCATTCTATCTCATTCGTACAATCCATTCTATTTCATTCGTACGATCCATTCTAATTCATTCGTATGATCCATTCTAATTCATTCATATGATCCATTCCAATTCATTCATATGATCCAATCTAATTCATTCATACGATCCATTCTAATTCATTCGCACGAATGTATCCATTCTAATTCATTCGCACGATCCATTCTAATTCATTCATACAATCCATTCTAATTATTTTGCACGAATGTATCCATTCTAATTCATTCGTACGATCCATTCTAATTCATTCGTATGATCTATTCTAATTCATTCGCATGATCCATTATAATTCATTCGTACGATCCATTCTAATTCATTCATATAATCCATTCTAATTCATTCGTACGATCCATTCTAATTCCTTCGTACGAATATATCTACTCTAATTCATTCATACGATCCATTCTAATTCATTCGCACGATCCATTCTAATTCATATGTACGATCCATTCTAATTCCTTCGTACGATCCATATTCTAATTCATCCGTACGATCCATTTTAATTTATTCGTACAATCCATTCTAATTCATTCGCACGAATGTATCCATTCTAATTCATTCGTACGATCCATTCTACGAATTAGAATGGATCATATGAATGAATTAGAATGGATCGTGCGAATAAATTAGAATGGATCGTATGAATGAATTAGAATAGATTGTGCGAATGAATTAGAATGGATCGTACGAATGAATTTGAATGGATACATTCGTGCGAATGAATTAGAATGGATCATATGAATGAATTAGAATGGATCGTACGAATGAATTAGAATGGATACATTCATGCGAATGAATTAGAATGGATCATACGAATGAATTAGAATGGATTCATTCGTGCGAATGAATTAGAATGGATCGTACGAATGAGTAAGAATGGATCGTACGAATGAATTAGAATGGATTGAATTAGAATGAATCGTACGAATGAATTAGAATGGATCGTATGAATGAATTAGAATGGATCGTACGAATGAAATAGAATGGATCGTATGAATGAATTAGAATGGATCGTGCGAATGAATTAGAATGGATCGTACGAATGAATTAGAATAGATTGTGCGAATGAATTAGAATGGATCGTATGATTGAATTAGAATGAATCGTACGAATGAATTAGAATGGATCGTACGAATGAATTAGAATGGATCGTACGAATGAATTAGAATGGATTGAATTAGAATGAATCGTACGAATGAATTAGAATAAATCATACCGTACGAATGAATTAGAATGGATCATACGAAGGAATTAGAATGGATCGTACAAATGAATTAAAATGGATCGTACGAATGAATTAGAATGGATCGTACGAAGGAATTAGAATGGATCGTACGAAGAAATTAGAATGGATAGTACGAATGAATTAGAATGGATACCTTCGTGCAAATGAATTAGAATGGATCGTACGAATGAGTAAGAATGGATCGTATGAATGAAATAGAATGGATCGTATGAATGAATTAGAATGGATCGTGCGAATGAATTAGAATGGATCGTACGAATGAATTAGAATAGATTGTGCGAATGAATTAGAATGGATCGTACGAATGAAATAGAATGGATCGTACGGATGAATTAGAATGGTTCGTGCGAATGAATTAGAATGGATCGTACGAATGAGTAAGAATGGATCGTATGAATGAATTAGAATGGATCGTGCGAATGAATTAAAATGGATCGTATGAATGAAATAGAATGGATCATATGAATTAGAATGGATCGTACGAATGAAATAGAATGGATCGTACGAATGAATTAGAATACATTGTGCGAATGGATTAGAATGGATCATACGATTGAGTAAGAATGGATTGTACGAATGAAATAGAATAGATCGTACGAATGAATTAGAATGGATCGTATGAATGAATTAGAATGGATCGTGTGAATGAATTAGAATGGATCGTACGAATGAATTAGAATGGATTGTATGAATGAATTAGAATGGATCGTAGTAATGAATTAGAATGGATCCTACGAATGAATTAGAATAGATTGTGCGAATAAATTAGAATGGATCTGGATCGTGTATCCATTCTAATTTTTTCGTACGACCCATTCTAAGTCATTCGCACGATCCATTCTAATTCATTCGTATGATCTAATCTATTTCATTCGTACAATCCATTCTAATTCATTCATACGATCCAATCTAATTCATTCATACGATCCATTCTAATTCATTCGTACGATCTATTCTATTTCATTCATACGATCCATTCTAATTTGTTTGTACGATCCTTTCTAATTCCTTCGTACGATCCATTCTATTTCATTCGTATGACCCATTCTAATTCATAAGTACGATCCATTCTAATTCATTCAAACGATCCATTCTAATTCATTCGTACGATCCATTCTAATTCATTCGCACGATCCATTCTAATTCATTCATACGATCCAATCTAATTCATTCATACGATCCATTCTAATTCATTCGCACGAATGTATCCATTCTAATTCATTCGCACGATCCATTCTAATTCATTCATACAATCCATTCTAATTTTTTTGCACGAATGTATCCATTCTAATTCATTCGTACGATCTATTCTAATTCATTCGTATGATCTATTCTAATTCATTCGCATGATCCATTATAATTCATTCATACGATCCAATCTAATTCATTCGTACGATCCATTCTAATTCATTCGCACGAATGTATCAACTCTAATTCATTCGTACGATCCATTCTAATTCATTCATACATGTACGAATGAATTAGAATAGATACATTCGTGCGAATGAATTAGAATGGATCGTATGAATGAATTAGATTGGATCGTATGAATGAATTAGAATAGATTGTGCGAATGAATTAGAATGGATCGTACGAATGAATTAGAATGGATCGTACGAATGAATTAGAATGGATCGTATGAATGAATTAGAATGGATCGTGCGAATGAATTAGAATGGATCGTACGAATGAAATAGAATGGATTCGCACGAATGTATCCATTCTAATTCATTTGTACGATCCATTCTAATTCATTCGTACAATCCATTCTAATTCATTCGCACGATCCATTCTAATTCATTCATACGATCCATTCTAATTCATTCGTAAGATCCATTCTAATTCATTCGCACGAATGTATCCATTCTAATTCATTCGTACGATCCATTCTAATTCATTTGTACGAATGTATCCACTCTAATTCATTCGTATGATCCATTCTAATTCATTCGCACGAATGTATCCATTCTAATTCATTCGTACGATCCATTCTAATTCATTCGTACGATCCATTCTAATTCATTCGTACGATCCATTCTAATTCCTTCGTATGATCCATTCTAATTCATTCGCACGAATGTATCTATTCTAATTCATTCGTACGATCCATTCTAATTCATTCGTACGATCCATTCTAATTTCTTCGTATGATCCATTCTAATTCATTTGCACGAATGTATCCATTCTAATTCATTCATACGATCCATTCTAATTCATTCGTACGATCCATTCTAAATCCTTCGTATGATCCATTCTAATTCATTCGTACGATCAATTCTAATTCATACGATCCATTCTAATTCATTCACACAATCTATTCTAATTCATTCGTACGATCCATTCTAATTCATTCGTACGATCCATTCTAATTCATTCGCACGATCCATTCTAATTCATTCGCACGATCCATTCTAATTCATTCATACGATCCATTCTAATTCATTCGTACGATCTATTCTATTTCATTCGTACAATCCATTCTTACTCAATCGTATGATCCACTCTAATCCATTCGCACAATCTATTCTAATTCATTCGTACGATCCATTCTATTTCATTCGTACGATCCATTCTATTTCATTCGTACGATCCATTCTAATTCATTCGTACAATCCATTCTAATTCATTCGTACGATGCATTCTAATTCATTCATACGATCCATTCTATTTCATTCGTACGATCCATTCTTACTCATTCGTACGATCCACCCTAATTCATTTGCACGAAGGTATCCATTCTAATTCATTCACACGAATGTATCCTTTCTAATTCATTCGTACGATCCATTCTAATTCATTCGCACAGTCTATTCTAATTCATTCGAACGATCCATTCTAAGTCATTCGTACGATCCATTCTAATTCATTCGTACGATCCATTCTAATTCCTTCGTATGATCCATTCTAATTCATTCGTACGGTATGATTCATTCTAATTCATTCGTACGATTCATTCTAATTCAATCCATTCTAATTCATTCGTACGATCAATTCTAATTCATTCGTACGATCCATTCTATTTCATTCGTACGATTCATTCTAATTCAATCCATTCTAATTCATTCGCACGAATGAATCCATTCTAATTCATTCGTATGATCCATTCTAATTCATTAGCATGAATGTATCCATTCTAATTCATTCGTACGATCCATTCTATCTCATTCGTACAATCCATTCTATTTCATTCGCACAATCTATTCTAATTCATTCATACGATCCATTCTAATTTATTTGCACGATCCATTCTAATTCATTCATACGATCCATTCTAATTCATTCGTACGATCCATTCTAATTCGTTCATACGATCCATTCTAATTCATTCGTACGATCCATTCTAATTCATTCGTACAATCCATTCTAATTCCTTCGTACGATCCATATTCTAATTCATTCGTACGATCCATTCTAATTCATTCGCACGATCCATTCTAATTCATTTATACGATCCATCCTAATTCATTCGTACGATCCATTCTAATTCATTCGTACGATCCATTCTAATTCATTCGCACAATCTATTCTAATTCATTCGTACGATCCATTCTAATTCATTCGCACGATCCATTCTAATTCATTCATACGATTCATTCTATTTCATTCGTACGATCCATTCTTACTCATTCGTACGATCCATTCTAATTCATTTGCACGAAGGTATCCATTCTAATTCATTCGTACTATCCATTCTAATTCCTTCGTATGATCCATTCTAATTCCTTCATACGATCCATTCTAATTCATTCGTACGATCCATTCTAATTCATTCGTACGATCCATTCTAATTCCTTCGTATGATCCATTCTAATTCATTCGTACGGTATGATTCATTCTAATTCATTCGTACGATTCATTCTAATTCAATCCATTCTAATTCATTCGTACGATCCATTCTAATTCATTCGTACGATCCATTCTAATTCATTCGTACGATTCATTCTAATTCAATCCATTCTAATTCATTCGTATGATCCATTCTTACTCATTCGTACGATCCATTCTAATTCATTCGCACGAATGAATCCATTCTAATTCATTCGTATGATCCATTCTAATTCATTAGCATGAATGTATCCATTCTAATTCATTCGTACGATCCATTCTATCTCATTCGTACAATCCATTCTATTTCATTCGCACAATCTATTCTAATTCATTCATACGATCCATTCTAATTTATTCGCACGATCCATTCTAATTCATTCATACGATCCATTCTAATTCATTCGTACGATCCATTCTAATTCATTCATACGATCCATTCTAATTCATTCGTACGATCCATTCTAATTCATTCGTACAATCCATTCTAATTCCTTTGTACGATCCATATTCTAATTCATTCATACGATCCATTCTAATTCATTCGTACGATCCATTCTAATTCATTCATACGATCCATTCTAATTCATTCGTACGATCCATTCTAATTCATTCGTACGATCCATTCTAATTCATTCGCACAATCTATTCTAATTCATTCGTACGATCCATTCTAATTCATTCGCACGATCCATTCTAATTCATTCATACGATCCATTCTATTTCATTCGTACGATCCATTCTTACTCATTCGTACGATCCATTCTAATTCATTTGCACGAAGGTATCCATTCTAATTCATTCGTACTATCAATTCTAATTCCTTCGAACGATCCATTCTAATTCCTTCGTACGATCCATTATAATTCATTCGTAAGATCCATTCTAATTCATTCTTACGATCCATTCTAATTCCTTCGTATGATCCATTCTAATTCATTCGTACGGTATGATTCATTCTACTTCATTCGCACAATCTATTCTAATTCATTCGTACGATCCATTCTAATTCATTCGTACGATCCATTCTAATTCATTCGTACGATCCATTCTAATTCATTCGCACAATCTATTCTAATTCATTCGTACGATCCATTCTAATTCATTCGCACGATCCATTCTAATTCATTCATACAATCCATTCTATTTCATTCGTACGATCCATTCTTACTCATTCGTACGATCCATTCTAATTCATTTGCACGAAGGTATCCATTCTAATTCATTCGTACTATCCATTCTAATTCCTTCGTACGATCCATTCTAATTCCTTCGTATGATCCATTCTAATTCCTTCGTATGATCCATTCTAATTCATTCGTACAGTATGATTCATTCTAATTAATTTGTACGATTCATTCTAATTCAATCCATTCTAATTCATTCGTACGATCCATTCTAATTCATTTGTACGATCCATTCTAATTCATTCGTACGATTCATTCTAATTCAATCCATTCTAATTCATTCGTACGATCCATTCTTACTCATTCGTACGATCCATTCTAATTCATTCGCACGAATGAATCCATTCTAATTCATTCGTATGATCCATTCTAATTCTTCGCATGAATGTATCCATTCTAATACATTCGTACGATCCATTCTATCTCATTCGTACAATCCATTCTATTTCATTCGTACGATCCATTCTAATTCATTCGTATGATCCATTCTAATTCATTCATATGATCCATTCTAATTCATTCATATGATCCAATCTAATTCATTCATACGATCCATTCTAATTCATTCGCACGAATGTATCCATTCTAATTCATTCGCACGATCCATTCTAATTCATTCATACAATCCATTCTAATTCTTTTGCACGAATGTATCCATTCTAATTCATTCGTACGATCCATTCTAATTCATTCGTATGATCTATTCTAATTCATTCGCATGATCCATTATAATTCATTCGTACGATCCATTCTAATTCATTCATATAATCCATTCTAATTCATTCGTACGATCCATTCTAATTCCTTCGTACGAATATATCTACTCTAATTCATTCATACGATCCATTCTAATTCATTCGCACGATCCATTCTAATTCATATGTACGATCCATTCTAATTCCTTCGTACGATCCATATTCTAATTCATTCGTACGATCCATTTTAATTTATTCGTACAATCCATTATAATTCATTCGCACGAATGTATCCATTCTAATTCATTCGTACGATCCATTCTACGAATTAGAATGGATCATATGAATGAATTAGAATGGATCGTGCGAATAAATTAGAATGGATCGTATGAATGAATTAGAATAGATTGTGCGAATGAATTAGAATGGATCGTACGAATGAATTTGAATGGATACATTCGTGCGAATGAATTAGAATGGATCATATGAATGAATTAGAATGGATCGTACGAATGAATTAGAATGGATACATTCATGCGAATGAATTAGAATGGATCATACGAATGAATTAGAATGGATTCATTCGTGCGATCTATTCTAATTCATTCGCATGATCCATTATAATTCATTCATACGATCCAATCTAATTCATTCGTACGATCCATTCTAATTCATTCGCACGAATGTATCAACTCTAATTCATTCGTACGATCCATTCTAATTCATTCATACATGTACGAATGAATTAGAATAGATACATTCGTGCGAATGAATTAGAATGGATCGTATGAATGAATTAGATTGGATCGTATGAATGAATTAGAATAGATTGTGCGAATGAATTAGAATGGATCGTACGAATGAATTAGAATGGATCGTACGAATGAATTAGAATGGATCGTATGAATGAATTAGAATGGATCGTGCGAATGAATTAGAATGGATCGTACGAATGAAATAGAATGGATTCGCACGAATGTATCCATTCTAATTCATTTGTACGATCCATTCTAATTCATTCGTACAATCCATTCTAATTCATTCGCACGATCCATTCTAATTCATTCATACGATCCATTCTAATTCATTCGTAAGATCCATTCTAATTCATTCGCACGAATGTATCCATTCTAATTCATTCGTACGATCCATTCTAATTCATTTGTACGAATGTATCCACTCTAATTCATTCGTATGATCCATTCTAATTCATTCGCACGAATGTATCCATTCTAATTCATTCGTACGATCCATTCTAATTCATTCGTACGATCCATTCTAATTCCTTCGTATGATCCATTCTAATTCATTCGCACGAATGTATCTATTCTAATTCATTCGTACGATCCATTCTAATTCATTCGTACGATCCATTCTAATTTCTTCGTATGATCCATTCTAATTCATTTGCACGAATGTATCCATTCTAATTCATTCATACGATCCATTCTAATTCATTCGTACGATCCATTCTAAATCCTTCGTATGATCCATTCTAATTCATTCGTACGATCAATTCTAATTCATACGATCCATTCTAATTCATTCACACAATCTATTCTAATTCATTCGTACGATCCATTCTAATTCATTCGTACGATCCATTCTAATTCATTCGCACGATCCATTCTAATTCATTCGCACGATCCATTCTAATTCATTCATACGATCCATTCTAATTCATTCGTACGATCTATTCTATTTCATTCGTACAATCCATTCTTACTCAATCGTATGATCCACTCTAATCCATTCGCACAATCTATTCTAATTCATTCGTACGATCCATTCTATTTCATTCGTACGATCCATTCTATTTCATTCGTACGATCCATTCTAATTCATTCGTACAATCCATTCTAATTCATTCGTACGATGCATTCTAATTCATTCATACGATCCATTCTATTTCATTCGTACGATCCATTCTTACTCATTCGTACGATCCACCCTAATTCATTTGCACGAAGGTATCCATTCTAATTCATTCACACGAATGTATCCTTTCTAATTCATTCGTACGATCCATTCTAATTCATTCGCACAGTCTATTCTAATTCATTCGAACGATCCATTCTAAGTCATTCGTACGATCCATTCTAATTCATTCGTACGATCCATTCTAATTCCTTCGTATGATCCATTCTAATTCATTCGTACGGTATGATTCATTCTAATTCATTCGTACGATTCATTCTAATTCAATCCATTCTAATTCATTCGTACGATCAATTCTAATTCATTCGTACGATCCATTCTATTTCATTCGTACGATTCATTCTAATTCAATCCATTCTAATTCATTCGCACGAATGAATCCATTCTAATTCATTCGTATGATCCATTCTAATTCATTAGCATGAATGTATCCATTCTAATTCATTCGTACGATCCATTCTATCTCATTCGTACAATCCATTCTATTTCATTCGCACAATCTATTCTAATTCATTCATACGATCCATTCTAATTTATTTGCACGATCCATTCTAATTCATTCATACGATCCATTCTAATTCATTCGTACGATCCATTCTAATTCGTTCATACGATCCATTCTAATTCATTCGTACGATCCATTCTAATTCATTCGTACAATCCATTCTAATTCCTTCGTACGATCCATATTCTAATTCATTCGTACGATCCATTCTAATTCATTCGCACGATCCATTCTAATTCATTTATACGATCCATCCTAATTCATTCGTACGATCCATTCTAATTCATTCGTACGATCCATTCTAATTCATTCGCACAATCTATTCTAATTCATTCGTACGATCCATTCTAATTCATTCGCACGATCCATTCTAATTCATTCATACGATTCATTCTATTTCATTCGTACGATCCATTCTTACTCATTCGTACGATCCATTCTAATTCATTTGCACGAAGGTATCCATTCTAATTCATTCGTACTATCCATTCTAATTCCTTCGTATGATCCATTCTAATTCCTTCATACGATCCATTCTAATTCATTCGTACGATCCATTCTAATTCATTCGTACGATCCATTCTAATTCCTTCGTATGATCCATTCTAATTCATTCGTACGGTATGATTCATTCTAATTCATTCGTACGATTCATTCTAATTCAATCCATTCTAATTCATTCGTACGATCCATTCTAATTCATTCGTACGATCCATTCTAATTCATTCGTACGATTCATTCTAATTCAATCCATTCTAATTCATTCGTATGATCCATTCTTACTCATTCGTACGATCCATTCTAATTCATTCGCACGAATGAATCCATTCTAATTCATTCGTATGATCCATTCTAATTCATTAGCATGAATGTATCCATTCTAATTCATTCGTACGATCCATTCTATCTCATTCGTACAATCCATTCTATTTCATTCGCACAATCTATTCTAATTCATTCATACGATCCATTCTAATTTATTCGCACGATCCATTCTAATTCATTCATACGATCCATTCTAATTCATTCGTACGATCCATTCTAATTCATTCATACGATCCATTCTAATTCATTCGTACGATCCATTCTAATTCATTCGTACAATCCATTCTAATTCCTTTGTACGATCCATATTCTAATTCATTCATACGATCCATTCTAATTCATTCGTACGATCCATTCTAATTCATTCATACGATCCATTCTAATTCATTCGTACGATCCATTCTAATTCATTCGTACGATCCATTCTAATTCATTCGCACAATCTATTCTAATTCATTCGTACGATCCATTCTAATTCATTCGCACGATCCATTCTAATTCATTCATACGATCCATTCTATTTCATTCGTACGATCCATTCTTACTCATTCGTACGATCCATTCTAATTCATTTGCACGAAGGTATCCATTCTAATTCATTCGTACTATCAATTCTAATTCCTTCGAACGATCCATTCTAATTCCTTCGTACGATCCATTATAATTCATTCGTAAGATCCATTCTAATTCATTCTTACGATCCATTCTAATTCCTTCGTATGATCCATTCTAATTCATTCGTACGGTATGATTCATTCTACTTCATTCGCACAATCTATTCTAATTCATTCGTACGATCCATTCTAATTCATTCGTACGATCCATTCTAATTCATTCGTACGATCCATTCTAATTCATTCGCACAATCTATTCTAATTCATTCGTACGATCCATTCTAATTCATTCGCACGATCCATTCTAATTCATTCATACAATCCATTCTATTTCATTCGTACGATCCATTCTTACTCATTCGTACGATCCATTCTAATTCATTTGCACGAAGGTATCCATTCTAATTCATTCGTACTATCCATTCTAATTCCTTCGTACGATCCATTCTAATTCCTTCGTATGATCCATTCTAATTCCTTCGTATGATCCATTCTAATTCATTCGTACAGTATGATTCATTCTAATTAATTTGTACGATTCATTCTAATTCAATCCATTCTAATTCATTCGTACGATCCATTCTAATTCATTTGTACGATCCATTCTAATTCATTCGTACGATTCATTCTAATTCAATCCATTCTAATTCATTCGTACGATCCATTCTTACTCATTCGTACGATCCATTCTAATTCATTCGCACGAATGAATCCATTCTAATTCATTCGTATGATCCATTCTAATTCTTCGCATGAATGTATCCATTCTAATACATTCGTACGATCCATTCTATCTCATTCGTACAATCCATTCTATTTCATTCGTACGATCCATTCTAATTCATTCGTATGATCCATTCTAATTCATTCATATGATCCATTCTAATTCATTCATATGATCCAATCTAATTCATTCATACGATCCATTCTAATTCATTCGCACGAATGTATCCATTCTAATTCATTCGCACGATCCATTCTAATTCATTCATACAATCCATTCTAATTCTTTTGCACGAATGTATCCATTCTAATTCATTCGTACGATCCATTCTAATTCATTCGTATGATCTATTCTAATTCATTCGCATGATCCATTATAATTCATTCGTACGATCCATTCTAATTCATTCATATAATCCATTCTAATTCATTCGTACGATCCATTCTAATTCCTTCGTACGAATATATCTACTCTAATTCATTCATACGATCCATTCTAATTCATTCGCACGATCCATTCTAATTCATATGTACGATCCATTCTAATTCCTTCGTACGATCCATATTCTAATTCATTCGTACGATCCATTTTAATTTATTCGTACAATCCATTATAATTCATTCGCACGAATGTATCCATTCTAATTCATTCGTACGATCCATTCTACGAATTAGAATGGATCATATGAATGAATTAGAATGGATCGTGCGAATAAATTAGAATGGATCGTATGAATGAATTAGAATAGATTGTGCGAATGAATTAGAATGGATCGTACGAATGAATTTGAATGGATACATTCGTGCGAATGAATTAGAATGGATCATATGAATGAATTAGAATGGATCGTACGAATGAATTAGAATGGATACATTCATGCGAATGAATTAGAATGGATCATACGAATGAATTAGAATGGATTCATTCGTGCGATCTATTCTAATTCATTCGCATGATCCATTATAATTCATTCATACGATCCAATCTAATTCATTCGTACGATCCATTCTAATTCATTCGCACGAATGTATCAACTCTAATTCATTCGTACGATCCATTCTAATTCATTCATACATGTACGAATGAATTAGAATAGATACATTCGTGCGAATGAATTAGAATGGATCGTATGAATGAATTAGATTGGATCGTATGAATGAATTAGAATAGATTGTGCGAATGAATTAGAATGGATCGTACGAATGAATTAGAATGGATCGTACGAATGAATTAGAATGGATCGTATGAATGAATTAGAATGGATCGTGCGAATGAATTAGAATGGATCGTACGAATGAAATAGAATGGATTCGCACGAATGTATCCATTCTAATTCATTTGTACGATCCATTCTAATTCATTCGTACAATCCATTCTAATTCATTCGCACGATCCATTCTAATTCATTCATACGATCCATTCTAATTCATTCGTAAGATCCATTCTAATTCATTCGCACGAATGTATCCATTCTAATTCATTCGTACGATCCATTCTAATTCATTTGTACGAATGTATCCACTCTAATTCATTCGTATGATCCATTCTAATTCATTCGCACGAATGTATCCATTCTAATTCATTCGTACGATCCATTCTAATTCATTCGTACGATCCATTCTAATTCATTCGTACGATCCATTCTAATTCCTTCGTATGATCCATTCTAATTCATTCGCACGAATGTATCTATTCTAATTCATTCGTACGATCCATTCTAATTCATTCGTACGATCCATTCTAATTTCTTCGTATGATCCATTCTAATTCATTTGCACGAATGTATCCATTCTAATTCATTCATACGATCCATTCTAATTCATTCGTACGATCCATTCTAAATCCTTCGTATGATCCATTCTAATTCATTCGTACGATCAATTCTAATTCATACGATCCATTCTAATTCATTCACACAATCTATTCTAATTCATTCGTACGATCCATTCTAATTCATTCGTACGATCCATTCTAATTCATTCGCACGATCCATTCTAATTCATTCGCACGATCCATTCTAATTCATTCATACGATCCATTCTAATTCATTCGTACGATCTATTCTATTTCATTCGTACAATCCATTCTTACTCAATCGTATGATCCACTCTAATCCATTCGCACAATCTATTCTAATTCATTCGTACGATCCATTCTATTTCATTCGTACGATCCATTCTATTTCATTCGTACGATCCATTCTAATTCATTCGTACAATCCATTCTAATTCATTCGTACGATGCATTCTAATTCATTCATACGATCCATTCTATTTCATTCGTACGATCCATTCTTACTCATTCGTACGATCCACCCTAATTCATTTGCACGAAGGTATCCATTCTAATTCATTCACACGAATGTATCCTTTCTAATTCATTCGTACGATCCATTCTAATTCATTCGCACAGTCTATTCTAATTCATTCGAACGATCCATTCTAAGTCATTCGTACGATCCATTCTAATTCATTCGTACGATCCATTCTAATTCCTTCGTATGATCCATTCTAATTCATTCGTACGGTATGATTCATTCTAATTCATTCGTACGATTCATTCTAATTCAATCCATTCTAATTCATTCGTACGATCAATTCTAATTCATTCGTACGATCCATTCTATTTCATTCGTACGATTCATTCTAATTCAATCCATTCTAATTCATTCGCACGAATGAATCCATTCTAATTCATTCGTATGATCCATTCTAATTCATTAGCATGAATGTATCCATTCTAATTCATTCGTACGATCCATTCTATCTCATTCGTACAATCCATTCTATTTCATTCGCACAATCTATTCTAATTCATTCATACGATCCATTCTAATTTATTTGCACGATCCATTCTAATTCATTCATACGATCCATTCTAATTCATTCGTACGATCCATTCTAATTCGTTCATACGATCCATTCTAATTCATTCGTACGATCCATTCTAATTCATTCGTACAATCCATTCTAATTCCTTCGTACGATCCATATTCTAATTCATTCGTACGATCCATTCTAATTCATTCGCACGATCCATTCTAATTCATTTATACGATCCATCCTAATTCATTCGTACGATCCATTCTAATTCATTCGTACGATCCATTCTAATTCATTCGCACAATCTATTCTAATTCATTCGTACGATCCATTCTAATTCATTCGCACGATCCATTCTAATTCATTCATACGATTCATTCTATTTCATTCGTACGATCCATTCTTACTCATTCGTACGATCCATTCTAATTCATTTGCACGAAGGTATCCATTCTAATTCATTCGTACTATCCATTCTAATTCCTTCGTATGATCCATTCTAATTCCTTCATACGATCCATTCTAATTCATTCGTACGATCCATTCTAATTCATTCGTACGATCCATTCTAATTCCTTCGTATGATCCATTCTAATTCATTCGTACGGTATGATTCATTCTAATTCATTCGTACAATTCATTCTAATTCAATCCATTCTAATTCATTCGTACGATCCATTCTAATTCATTCGTACGATCCATTCTAATTCATTCGTACGATTCATTCTAATTCAATCCATTCTAATTCATTCGTATGATCCATTCTTACTCATTCGTACGATCCATTCTAATTCATTCGCACGAATGAATCCATTCTAATTCATTCGTATGATCCATTCTAATTCATTAGCATGAATGTATCCATTCTAATTCATTCGTACGATCCATTCTATCTCATTCGTACAATCCATTCTATTTCATTCGCACAATCTATTCTAATTCATTCATACGATCCATTCTAATTTATTCGCACGATCCATTCTAATTCATTCATACGATCCATTCTAATTCATTCGTACGATCCATTCTAATTCATTCATACGATCCATTCTAATTCATTCGTACGATCCATTCTAATTCATTCGTACAATCCATTCTAATTCCTTTGTACGATCCATATTCTAATTCATTCATACGATCCATTCTAATTCATTCGTACGATCCATTCTAATTCATTCATACGATCCATTCTAATTCATTCGTACGATCCATTCTAATTCATTCGTACGATCCATTCTAATTCATTCGCACAATCTATTCTAATTCATTCGTACGATCCATTCTAATTCATTCGCACGATCCATTCTAATTCATTCATACGATCCATTCTATTTCATTCGTACGATCCATTCTTACTCATTCGTACGATCCATTCTAATTCATTTGCACGAAGGTATCCATTCTAATTCATTCGTACTATCAATTCTAATTCCTTCGAACGATCCATTCTAATTCCTTCGTACGATCCATTATAATTCATTCGTAAGATCCATTCTAATTCATTCTTACGATCCATTCTAATTCCTTCGTATGATCCATTCTAATTCATTCGTACGGTATGATTCATTCTACTTCATTCGCACAATCTATTCTAATTCATTCGTACGATCCATTCTAATTCATTCGTACGATCCATTCTAATTCATTCGTACGATCCATTCTAATTCATTCGCACAATCTATTCTAATTCATTCGTACGATCCATTCTAATTCATTCGCACGATCCATTCTAATTCATTCATACAATCCATTCTATTTCATTCGTACGATCCATTCTTACTCATTCGTACGATCCATTCTAATTCATTTGCACGAAGGTATCCATTCTAATTCATTCGTACTATCCATTCTAATTCCTTCGTACGATCCATTCTAATTCCTTCGTATGATCCATTCTAATTCCTTCGTATGATCCATTCTAATTCATTCGTACAGTATGATTCATTCTAATTAATTTGTACGATTCATTCTAATTCAATCCATTCTAATTCATTCGTACGATCCATTCTAATTCATTTGTACGATCCATTCTAATTCATTCGTACGATTCATTCTAATTCAATCCATTCTAATTCATTCGTACGATCCATTCTTACTCATTCGTACGATCCATTCTAATTCATTCGCACGAATGAATCCATTCTAATTCATTCGTATGATCCATTCTAATTCTTCGCATGAATGTATCCATTCTAATACATTCGTACGATCCATTCTATCTCATTCGTACAATCCATTCTATTTCATTCGTACGATCCATTCTAATTCATTCGTATGATCCATTCTAATTCATTCATATGATCCATTCTAATTCATTCATATGATCCAATCTAATTCATTCATACGATCCATTCTAATTCATTCGCACGAATGTATCCATTCTAATTCATTCGCACGATCCATTCTAATTCATTCATACAATCCATTCTAATTCTTTTGCACGAATGTATCCATTCTAATTCATTCGTACGATCCATTCTAATTCATTCGTATGATCTATTCTAATTCATTCGCATGATCCATTATAATTCATTCGTACGATCCATTCTAATTCATTCATATAATCCATTCTAATTCATTCGTACGATCCATTCTAATTCCTTCGTACGAATATATCTACTCTAATTCATTCATACGATCCATTCTAATTCATTCGCACGATCCATTCTAATTCATATGTACGATCCATTCTAATTCCTTCGTACGATCCATATTCTAATTCATTCGTACGATCCATTTTAATTTATTCGTACAATCCATTATAATTCATTCGCACGAATGTATCCATTCTAATTCATTCGTACGATCCATTCTACGAATTAGAATGGATCATATGAATGAATTAGAATGGATCGTGCGAATAAATTAGAATGGATCGTATGAATGAATTAGAATAGATTGTGCGAATGAATTAGAATGGATCGTACGAATGAATTTGAATGGATACATTCGTGCGAATGAATTAGAATGGATCATATGAATGAATTAGAATGGATCGTACGAATGAATTAGAATGGATACATTCATGCGAATGAATTAGAATGGATCATACGAATGAATTAGAATGGATTCATTCGTGCGATCTATTCTAATTCATTCGCATGATCCATTATAATTCATTCATACGATCCAATCTAATTCATTCGTACGATCCATTCTAATTCATTCGCACGAATGTATCAACTCTAATTCATTCGTACGATCCATTCTAATTCATTCATACATGTACGAATGAATTAGAATAGATACATTCGTGCGAATGAATTAGAATGGATCGTATGAATGAATTAGATTGGATCGTATGAATGAATTAGAATAGATTGTGCGAATGAATTAGAATGGATCGTACGAATGAATTAGAATGGATCGTACGAATGAATTAGAATGGATCGTATGAATGAATTAGAATGGATCGTGCGAATGAATTAGAATGGATCGTACGAATGAAATAGAATGGATTCGCACGAATGTATCCATTCTAATTCATTTGTACGATCCATTCTAATTCATTCGTACAATCCATTCTAATTCATTCGCACGATCCATTCTAATTCATTCATACGATCCATTCTAATTCATTCGTAAGATCCATTCTAATTCATTCGCACGAATGTATCCATTCTAATTCATTCGTACGATCCATTCTAATTCATTTGTACGAATGTATCCACTCTAATTCATTCGTATGATCCATTCTAATTCATTCGCACGAATGTATCCATTCTAATTCATTCGTACGATCCATTCTAATTCATTCGTACGATCCATTCTAATTCATTCGTACGATCCATTCTAATTCCTTCGTATGATCCATTCTAATTCATTCGCACGAATGTATCTATTCTAATTCATTCGTACGATCCATTCTAATTCATTCGTACGATCCATTCTAATTTCTTCGTATGATCCATTCTAATTCATTTGCACGAATGTATCCATTCTAATTCATTCATACGATCCATTCTAATTCATTCGTACGATCCATTCTAAATCCTTCGTATGATCCATTCTAATTCATTCGTACGATCAATTCTAATTCATACGATCCATTCTAATTCATTCACACAATCTATTCTAATTCATTCGTACGATCCATTCTAATTCATTCGTACGATCCATTCTAATTCATTCGCACGATCCATTCTAATTCATTCGCACGATCCATTCTAATTCATTCATACGATCCATTCTAATTCATTCGTACGATCTATTCTATTTCATTCGTACAATCCATTCTTACTCAATCGTATGATCCACTCTAATCCATTCGCACAATCTATTCTAATTCATTCGTACGATCCATTCTATTTCATTCGTACGATCCATTCTATTTCATTCGTACGATCCATTCTAATTCATTCGTACAATCCATTCTAATTCATTCGTACGATGCATTCTAATTCATTCATACGATCCATTCTATTTCATTCGTACGATCCATTCTTACTCATTCGTACGATCCACCCTAATTCATTTGCACGAAGGTATCCATTCTAATTCATTCACACGAATGTATCCTTTCTAATTCATTCGTACGATCCATTCTAATTCATTCGCACAGTCTATTCTAATTCATTCGAACGATCCATTCTAAGTCATTCGTACGATCCATTCTAATTCATTCGTACGATCCATTCTAATTCCTTCGTATGATCCATTCTAATTCATTCGTACGGTATGATTCATTCTAATTCATTCGTACGATTCATTCTAATTCAATCCATTCTAATTCATTCGTACGATCAATTCTAATTCATTCGTACGATCCATTCTATTTCATTCGTACGATTCATTCTAATTCAATCCATTCTAATTCATTCGCACGAATGAATCCATTCTAATTCATTCGTATGATCCATTCTAATTCATTAGCATGAATGTATCCATTCTAATTCATTCGTACGATCCATTCTATCTCATTCGTACAATCCATTCTATTTCATTCGCACAATCTATTCTAATTCATTCATACGATCCATTCTAATTTATTTGCACGATCCATTCTAATTCATTCATACGATCCATTCTAATTCATTCGTACGATCCATTCTAATTCGTTCATACGATCCATTCTAATTCATTCGTACGATCCATTCTAATTCATTCGTACAATCCATTCTAATTCCTTCGTACGATCCATATTCTAATTCATTCGTACGATCCATTCTAATTCATTCGCACGATCCATTCTAATTCATTTATACGATCCATCCTAATTCATTCGTACGATCCATTCTAATTCATTCGTACGATCCATTCTAATTCATTCGCACAATCTATTCTAATTCATTCGTACGATCCATTCTAATTCATTCGCACGATCCATTCTAATTCATTCATACGATTCATTCTATTTCATTCGTACGATCCATTCTTACTCATTCGTACGATCCATTCTAATTCATTTGCACGAAGGTATCCATTCTAATTCATTCGTACTATCCATTCTAATTCCTTCGTATGATCCATTCTAATTCCTTCATACGATCCATTCTAATTCATTCGTACGATCCATTCTAATTCATTCGTACGATCCATTCTAATTCCTTCGTATGATCCATTCTAATTCATTCGTACGGTATGATTCATTCTAATTCATTCGTACGATTCATTCTAATTCAATCCATTCTAATTCATTCGTACGATCCATTCTAATTCATTCGTACGATCCATTCTAATTCATTCGTACGATTCATTCTAATTCAATCCATTCTAATTCATTCGTATGATCCATTCTTACTCATTCGTACGATCCATTCTAATTCATTCGCACGAATGAATCCATTCTAATTCATTCGTATGATCCATTCTAATTCATTAGCATGAATGTATCCATTCTAATTCATTCGTACGATCCATTCTATCTCATTCGTACAATCCATTCTATTTCATTCGCACAATCTATTCTAATTCATTCATACGATCCATTCTAATTTATTCGCACGATCCATTCTAATTCATTCATACGATCCATTCTAATTCATTCGTACGATCCATTCTAATTCATTCATACGATCCATTCTAATTCATTCGTACGATCCATTCTAATTCATTCGTACAATCCATTCTAATTCCTTTGTACGATCCATATTCTAATTCATTCATACGATCCATTCTAATTCATTCGTACGATCCATTCTAATTCATTCATACGATCCATTCTAATTCATTCGTACGATCCATTCTAATTCATTCGTACGATCCATTCTAATTCATTCGCACAATCTATTCTAATTCATTCGTACGATCCATTCTAATTCATTCGCACGATCCATTCTAATTCATTCATACGATCCATTCTATTTCATTCGTACGATCCATTCTTACTCATTCGTACGATCCATTCTAATTCATTTGCACGAAGGTATCCATTCTAATTCATTCGTACTATCAATTCTAATTCCTTCGAACGATCCATTCTAATTCCTTCGTACGATCCATTATAATTCATTCGTAAGATCCATTCTAATTCATTCTTACGATCCATTCTAATTCCTTCGTATGATCCATTCTAATTCATTCGTACGGTATGATTCATTCTACTTCATTCGCACAATCTATTCTAATTCATTCGTACGATCCATTCTAATTCATTCGTACGATCCATTCTAATTCATTCGTACGATCCATTCTAATTCATTCGCACAATCTATTCTAATTCATTCGTACGATCCATTCTAATTCATTCGCACGATCCATTCTAATTCATTCATACAATCCATTCTATTTCATTCGTACGATCCATTCTTACTCATTCGTACGATCCATTCTAATTCATTTGCACGAAGGTATCCATTCTAATTCATTCGTACTATCCATTCTAATTCCTTCGTACGATCCATTCTAATTCCTTCGTATGATCCATTCTAATTCCTTCGTATGATCCATTCTAATTCATTCGTACAGTATGATTCATTCTAATTAATTTGTACGATTCATTCTAATTCAATCCATTCTAATTCATTCGTACGATCCATTCTAATTCATTTGTACGATCCATTCTAATTCATTCGTACGATTCATTCTAATTCAATCCATTCTAATTCATTCGTACGATCCATTCTTACTCATTCGTACGATCCATTCTAATTCATTCGCACGAATGAATCCATTCTAATTCATTCGTATGATCCATTCTAATTCTTCGCATGAATGTATCCATTCTAATACATTCGTACGATCCATTCTATCTCATTCGTACAATCCATTCTATTTCATTCGTACGATCCATTCTAATTCATTCGTATGATCCATTCTAATTCATTCATATGATCCATTCTAATTCATTCATATGATCCAATCTAATTCATTCATACGATCCATTCTAATTCATTCGCACGAATGTATCCATTCTAATTCATTCGCACGATCCATTCTAATTCATTCATACAATCCATTCTAATTCTTTTGCACGAATGTATCCATTCTAATTCATTCGTACGATCCATTCTAATTCATTCGTATGATCTATTCTAATTCATTCGCATGATCCATTATAATTCATTCGTACGATCCATTCTAATTCATTCATATAATCCATTCTAATTCATTCGTACGATCCATTCTAATTCCTTCGTACGAATATATCTACTCTAATTCATTCATACGATCCATTCTAATTCATTCGCACGATCCATTCTAATTCATATGTACGATCCATTCTAATTCCTTCGTACGATCCATATTCTAATTCATTCGTACGATCCATTTTAATTTATTCGTACAATCCATTATAATTCATTCGCACGAATGTATCCATTCTAATTCATTCGTACGATCCATTCTACGAATTAGAATGGATCATATGAATGAATTAGAATGGATCGTGCGAATAAATTAGAATGGATCGTATGAATGAATTAGAATAGATTGTGCGAATGAATTAGAATGGATCGTACGAATGAATTTGAATGGATACATTCGTGCGAATGAATTAGAATGGATCATATGAATGAATTAGAATGGATCGTACGAATGAATTAGAATGGATACATTCATGCGAATGAATTAGAATGGATCATACGAATGAATTAGAATGGATTCATTCGTGCGAATGAATTAGAATGGATCGTACGAATGAGTAAGAATGGATCGTACGAATGAATTAGAATGGATTGAATTAGAATGAATCGTACGAATGAATTAGAATGGATCGTACGAATGAATTAGAATGGATCGTACGAATGAAATAGAATGGATCGTATGAATGAATTAGAATGGATCGTGCGAATGAATTAGAATGGATCGTACGAATGAATTAGAATAGATTGTGCGAATGAATTAGAATGGATCGTATGATTGAATTAGAATGAATCGTACGAATGAATTAGAATGGATCGTACGAATGAATTAGAATGGATCGTACGAATGAATTAGAATGGATTGAATTAGAATGAATCGTACGAATGAATTAGAATAAATCATACCGTACGAATGAATTAGAATGGATCATACGAAGGAATTAGAATGGATCGTACAAATGAATTAAAATGGATCGTACGAATGAATTAGAATGGATCGTACGAAGGAATTAGAATGGATCGTACGAAGAAATTAGAATGGATAGTACGAATGAATTAGAATGGATACCTTCGTGCAAATGAATTAGAATGGATCGTACGAATGAGTAAGAATGGATCGTATGAATGAAATAGAATGGATCGTATGAATGAATTAGAATGGATCGTGCGAATGAATTAGAATGGATCGTACGAATGAATTAGAATAGATTGTGCGAATGAATTAGAATGGATCGTACAAATGAAATAGATTGGATCGTACGGATGAATTAGAATGGTTCGTGCGAATGAATTAGAATGGATCGTACGAATGAGTAAGAATGGATCGTATGAATGAATTAGAATGGATCGTGCGAATGAATTAAAATGGATCGTATGAATGAAATAGAATGGATCATATGAATTAGAATGGATCGTACGAATGAAATAGAATGGATCGTACGAATGAATTAGAATACATTGTGCGAATGGATTAGAATGGATCATACGATTGAGTAAGAATGGATTGTACGAATGAAATAGAATAGATCGTACGAATGAATTAGAATGGATCGTATGAATGAATTAGAATGGATCGTGCGAATGAATTAGAATGGATCGTACGAATGAATTAGAATGGATTGTATGAATGAATTAGAATGGATCGTAGTAATGAATTAGAATGGATCCTACGAATGAATTAGAATAGATTGTGCGAATAAATTAGAATGGATCTGGATCGTGTATCCATTCTAATTTTTTCGTACGACCCATTCTAAGTCATTCGCACGATCCATTCTAATTCATTCGTATGATCTAATCTATTTCATTCGTACAATCCATTCTAATTCATTCATACGATCCAATCTAATTCATTCATACGATCCATTCTAATTCATTCGTACGATCTATTCTATTTCATTCATACGATCCATTCTAATTTGTTTGTACGATCCTTTCTAATTCCTTCGTACGATCCATTCTATTTCATTCGTATGACCCATTCTAATTCATAAGTACGATCCATTCTAATTCATTCAAACGATCCATTCTAATTCATTCGTACGATCCATTCTAATTCATTCGCACGATCCATTC
Source organism: Chamaelirium japonicum (assembly GCA_947650365.1). Classification (NCBI taxonomy): domain Eukaryota; kingdom Viridiplantae; phylum Streptophyta; class Magnoliopsida; order Liliales; family Melanthiaceae; genus Chamaelirium; species Chamaelirium japonicum. The sequence continues at coordinate 104,910 of OX393557.1, read as the reverse complement.
TAATTCATTCATACGATCCAATCTAATTCATTCATACGATCCATTCTAATTCATTCGCACGAATGTATCCATTCTAATTCATTCGCACGATCCATTCTAATTCATTCATACAATCCATTCTAATTTTTTTGCACGAATGTATCCATTCTAATTCATTCGTACGATCTATTCTAATTCATTTGTATGATCTATTCTAATTCATTCGCATGATCCATTATAATTCATTCATACGATCCAATCTAATTCATTCGTACGATCCATTCTAATTCATTCGCACGAATGTATCAACTCTAATTCATTCGTACGATCCATTCTAATTCATTCGTACGATCCATTCTAATTCATTCGCACAATCTATTCTAATTCATTCGTACGATCCATTCTAATTCATTCGCACGATCCATTCTAATTCATTCATACGATCCATTCTATTTCATTCGTACGATCCATTCTTACTCATTCGTACGATCCATTCTAATTCATTTGCACGAAGGTATCCATTCTAATTCATTCGTACTATCCATTCTAATTCCTTCGTACGATCCATTCTAATTCCTTCGTATGATCCATTCTAATTCCTTCGTATGATCCATTCTAATTCATTCGTACAGTATGATTCATTCTAATTCATTTGTACGATTCATTCTAATTCAATCCATTCTAATTCATTCGTACGATCCATTCTAATTCATTCGTACGATCCATTCTAATTCATTCGTACGATTCATTCTAATTCAATCCATTCTAATTCATTCGTACGATCCATTCTTACTCATTCGTACGATCCATTCTAATTCATTCGCACGAATGAATCCATTCTAATTCATTCGTATGATCCATTCTAATTCTTCGCATGAATGTATCCATTCTAATACATTCGTACGATCCATTCTATCTCATTCGTACAATCCATTCTATTTCATTCGTACGATCCATTCTAATTCATTCGTATGATCCATTCTAATTCATTCATATGATCCATTCTAATTCATTCATATGATCCAATCTAATTCATTCATACGATCCATTCTAATTCATTCGCACGAATGTATCCATTCTAATTCATTCGCACGATCCATTCTAATTCATTCATACAATCCATTCTAATTCTTTTGCACGAATGTATCCATTCTAATTCATTCGTACGATCCATTCTAATTCATTCGTATGATCTATTCTAATTCATTCGCATGATCCATTATAATTCATTCGTACGATCCATTCTAATTCATTCATATAATCCATTCTAATTCATTCGTACGATCCATTCTAATTCCTTCGTACGAATATATCTACTCTAATTCATTCATACGATCCATTCTAATTCATTCGCACGATCCATTCTAATTCATATGTACGATCCATTCTAATTCCTTCGTACGATCCATATTCTAATTCATTCGTCCGATCCATTTTAATTTATTCGTACAATCCATTCTAATTCATTCGCACGAATGTATCCATTCTAATTCATTCGTACGATCCATTCTACGAATTAGAATGGATCATATGAATGAATTAGAATGGATCGTGCGAATAAATTAGAATGGATCGTATGAATGAATTAGAATAGATTGTGCGAATGAATTAGAATGGATCGTACGAATGAATTTGAATGGATACATTCGTGCGAATGAATTAGAATGGATCATATGAATGAATTAGAATGGATCGTACGAATGAATTAGAATGGATACATTCATGCGAATGAATTAGAATGGATCATACGAATGAATTAGAATGGATTCATTCGTGCAAATGAATTAGAATGGATCGTACGAATGAGTAAGAATGGATCGTACGAATGAATTAGAATGGATTGAATTAGAATGAATCGTACGAATGAATTAGAATGGATCGTACGAATGAATTAGAATGGATCGTACGAATGAAATAGAATGGATCGTATGAATGAATTAGAATGGATCGTGCGAATGAATTAGAATGGATCGTACGAATGAATTAGAATAGATTGTGCGAATGAATTAGAATGGATCGTATGATTGAATTAGAATGAATCGTACGAATGAATTAGAATGGATCGTACGAATGAATTAGAATGGATCGTACGAATGAATTAGAATGGATTGAATTAGAATGAATCGTACGAATGAATTAGAATAAATCATACCGTACGAATGAATTAGAATGGATCATACGAAGGAATTAGAATGGATCATACAAATGAATTAAAATGGATCGTACGAATGAATTAGAATGGATCGTACGAAGGAATTAGAATGGATCGTACGAAGAAATTAGAATGGATAGTACGAATGAATTAGAATGGATACCTTCGTGCAAATGAATTAGAATGGATCGTACGAATGAGTAAGAATGGATCGTATGAATGAAATAGAATGGATCGTATGAATGAATTAGAATGGATCGTGCGAATGAATTAGAATGGATCGTACGAATGAATTAGAATAGATTGTGCGAATGAATTAGAATGGATCGTACGAATGAAATAGAATGGATCGTACGGATGAATTAGAATGGTTCGTGCGAATGAATTAGAATGGATCGTACGAATGAGTAAGAATGGATCGTATGAATGAATTAGAATGGATCGTGCGAATGAATTAAAATGGATCGTATGAATGAAATAGAATGGATCATATGAATTAGAATGGATCGTACGAATGAAATAGAATGGATCGTACGAATGAATTAGAATACATTGTGCGAATGGATTAGAATGGATCATACGATTGAGTAAGAATGGATTGTACGAATGAAATAGAATAGATTGTACGAATGAATTAGAATGGATCGTATGAATGAATTAGAATGGATCGTGCGAATGAATTAGAATGGATCGTACGAATGAATTAGAATGGATTGTATGAATGAATTAGAATGGATCGTAGTAATGAATTAGAATGGATCCTACGAATGAATTAGAATAGATTGTGCGAATAAATTAGAATGGATCTGGATCGTGTATCCATTCTAATTTTTTCGTACGACCCATTCTAAGTCATTCGCACGATCCATTCTAATTCATTCGTATGATCTAATCTATTTCATTCGTACAATCCATTCTAATTCATTCATACGATCCAATCTAATTCATTCATACGATCCATTCTAATTCATTCGTACGATCTATTCTATTTCATTCATACGATCCATTCTAATTTGTTTGTACGATCCTTTCTAATTCCTTCGTACGATCCATTCTATTTCATTCGTATGACCCATTCTAATTCATAAGTACGATCCATTCTAATTCATTCAAACGATCCATTCTAATTCATTCGTACGATCCATTCTAATTCATTCGCACGATCCATTCTAATTCATTCATACGATCCAATCTAATTCATTCATACGATCCATTCTAATTCATTCGCACGAATGTATCCATTCTAATTCATTCGCACGATCCATTCTAATTCATTCATACAATCCATTCTAATTTTTTTGCACGAATGTATCCATTCTAATTCATTCGTACGATCTATTCTAATTCATTCGTATGATCTATTCTAATTCATTCGCATGATCCATTATAATTCATTCATACGATCCAATCTAATTCATTCGTACGATCCCTTCTAATTCATTCGCACGAATGTATCAACTCTAATTCATTCGTACGATCCATTCTAATTCATTCATACATGTACGAATGAATTAGAATAGATACATTCGTGCGAATGAATTAGAATGGATCGTATGAATGAATTAGATTGGATCGTATGCATGACTTAGAATGGATCGTATGAATGAATTAGAATGGATCGTACGAATGAATTAGAATGGATCGAACGAATGAATTAGAATGGATACATTTGTGCAAAAGAATTAGAATGGATTGTATGAATGAATTAGAATGGATCGTGCGAATGAATTAGAATGGATCGTACGAATGAATTAGAATGGATACATTCGTGCGAAAGAATTAGAATAGATCGTATGAATGAATTAGAATGGATCGTATGAATGAAATAGAATGGATCGTGCGAATGAATTAGAATGGATCGTACGAATGAATTAGAATGGATCGTACGAAGGAATTAGAATGGATCGTACGAATGAATTAGAAAGGATACATTCGAATTCATTCGTACGATCCATTCTAATTCCTTCGTACGATCCATATTCTAATTCATTCGCACGATCCATTCTAATTCATTCGCACGATCCATTCTAATTCATTCATACGATCCATTCTAATTCATTCACACAATCCATTCTAATTCATTCTAATTTATTCGTATGTGAGTTGATCGTACGAATGAATTAGAATGGATTGTGTGAATGAATTAGAATGTATTGAATTAGAATGAATTAGAATGGATCGTACGAATGAGTTAGAATGGATCGTACGAATGAGTAAGAATGGATCGTGCGAATGAATTAGAATGGATTGTAAAGGATCGTATGAATGAATTAGAATGGATACGTGCGAATGAATTAGAATTGATCGTACGAATGAATTAGAATAGATTGTGCGAATGAATTAGAATGGATCGTACGAATGAATTGGAATGGATACATTCGTGCGAATGAATTAGAATGGATCGTACGAATGAAATAGAATGGATCGTGCGAATGAATTAGAATGGATCGTACGAATGAATTAGAATGGATCGTACGAATGACTTAGAATGGATCGTTCGAATGAATTAGAATAGATTATGCGAATGAATTAGAATGGATCGTACGAATGAATTAGAATGGATTCATTCGTGCGAATGAATTAGAATGGATCGTACGAATGAGTAAGAATGGGTCGTACGAATGAATTAGAATGGATTGAATTAGAATGAATCGTACGAATGAATTAGAATGGATCCTACGAATGAATTAGAATAGATCGTACGAATGAATTAGAATGGATCGTACGAATGAATTAGAATGGATCGTTTGAGTGAATGCGAATGGATCGTGCGAATGAATTAGAATGGATTGTACGAATGAATTAGAATGGATCGAATGAATTAGAATGGATCGTACGAATGAAATAGAATGGATCGTATGAATGAATTGGAATGGATACATTCGTGCGAATGAATTAGAATGGATCGTATGAATGAATTAGAGTGGCTACATTCGTACAAATGAATTAGAATGGATCGTGCGAATGAACTAGAATGGATCGTGCGAATTAATTAGAATGGATCGTACGAATGAATTAGAATGGATTGTATGAATGAATTAGATTGGATCGTATTAATGAATTAGAATGGATCGTGCGAATGAATTAGAAAGGATCGTATGAATGTATTAGAATGGATCGTACGAATGAAATAGAATGGATCCATTCTTACTCATTCGTACGATTCATTCTAATTCAATCCATTCTAATTCATTCGCATGATCCATTCTAATTCATTCGAACGATCCATTCTAAGTCATTCGTACGATCCATTCTAATTCATTCGTACGATCCATTCTAATTCATTCGCACGATCCATTCTAATTCATTAATACGATCCAATCTAATTCATTCATACGATCCATTCTAATTCATTGGTATGATCCATTCTAATTCATTCGCACGATCCATTCTAATTCATTCGCACGATCCATTCTAATTCATTTGTACGAATGTAGCCACTCTAATTCATTCATACGATCCATTCTAATTCATTCGCACGAATGTATCCATTCCAATTCATTCGTACGATCCATTCTATTTCATTCGTACGATCCATTCTAATTCATTCGCACAATCTATTCTAATTCATTCATACGATCAATTCTAATTCATTAGCAAGATCCATTCTAATTCCTTCGTATGATCCATTCTAATTCCTTCGTACGATCCATTCTAATTCATTCGTACGATCCATTCTACTTCACTCATACGATCCATTCTAATTCATTCGTACGATCCATTCTAATTCATTCGTACGATCCATTCTAATTCATTCGCACAATCTATTCTAATTCATTCGTACGATCCATTCTAATTCATTCGCACGATCCATTCTAATTCATTCATACGATCCATTCTATTTCACTCAAACGATCCATTCTAATTCATTCATATGATCCATTCTAATTCTTTTACACGAATATATCCATTCTAATTCATTCGTACGATTCATTCTAATTCAATCCATTTTAATTCATTCGTAAGATCCATTCTTACTCATCGTATGCATGAATTAGAATGGATCGTGCGAATAAAATTAGAATGGATCGTACGAATGAAATAGAATGGATCGAACGAATGAATTAGAATGGATACATTCGTGCAAAAGAATTAGAATGGATCATATGAATGAATTAGAATGGATCGTTTGAGTGAAATAGAATGGATCGTATGAATGAATTAGAATGGATCGTGCGAATGAATTAGAATGGATCGTACGAATGAATTAGAATAGATCGTGCGAATGAATTAGAATAGATCGTACGAATGAATTAGAATGGATCGTACGAATGAATTAGAATGGATCGTATGAATGAATTAGAATGGATTGTGCGAATGAATTAGAATGGATCGTACGAATCAAATAGAATGAATTCGCACGAATGTATCCATTCTAATTCATTCGTACGATCCATTCTAATTCATTCGTACAATCCATTCTAATTCATTCGCATGATCCATTCACATTCACTCAAACGATCCATTCTAATTCATTCATATGATCCATTGTAATTCATTCGCACAAATGTATCCATTCTAATTCATTCGTACGATCCATTCTAATTCATTTGTACGAATGTATCCACTCTAATTCATTCATACGATCCATTCTAATTCATTCGCACGAATGTATCCATTCCAATTCATTCGTACGATCCATTCTAATTCATTCACACAATCTATTCTAATTCATTCGTACGATCAATTCTAATTCATTAGCATGATCCATTCTAATTCATTCGTACGATCTATTCTATTTCATTCGTACTATCCATTCTTACTCAATCGTATGATCCATTCTTATCCATTCGCACAATCTATTCTAATTTATTCATATGTTCCATTCTAATTTATTCGCACGATCCATTCTAATTCCTTCGTATGATCCATTCTAATTCATTCGTACGGTATGATTCATTCTAATTCATTCGTACGATTCATTCTAATTCAATCCATTCTAATTCATTCGTACGATCCATTCTAATTCATTCGTACAATCCATTCTAATTCATTCGTACGATTCATTCTAATTCAATCCATTCTAATTCATTCGTACGATCCATTCTTACTCATTCGTACGATCCATTCTAATTCATTCGCACGAATGAATCCATTCTAATTCATTCGTATGATCCATTCTAATTCATTTGCATGAATTATCCATTCTAATTCATTCGTACGATCCATTCTATCTCATTCGTACAATCCATTCTATTTCATTCGTACGATCTATTCTAATTCATTCGCACGATCCATTCTAATTCATTCGCATGATCCATTCTGATTCATTCGTACGATCGATTCTAATTCATTCATACGATCCATTCTAATTCATTCGCACGAATGTATCCATTCTAATTCATTCGTACGATCCATTCTAATTCCTTCGTATCCATTCTAATTCACTCATACGATCCATTCTAATTCATTCATACGATCCATTCTAATTCATTCGCATGAATGTATCCATTCTAATTCATTCGTACGATCCATTCTAATTCATTCGCACAATCTATTCTAATTCATTCATACGATCCATCCTAATTCATTCGCACGAATGTATCCATTCTAATTCATTCGTACAATCCATTCTATTTCATTCGTACGATCCATTCTTACTCATTCGTATGATCCATTCGTATCCATTCTAATTCATTCGCACGATCCATTCTAATTCATTCATACGATCCATTCTAATTCATTCGTACGAGCCATTCTAATTCTTTCGCACGAATGTATCCATTCTAATTCATTCGTACGATCCATTCTAATTCATTCGCACGATCCATTCTAATTCATGCATACGATCCAATCTAATTCATTCATACGATCCATTCTAATTCATTCTCACGAATGTATCCATTAGAATGGATCGTACGAATGAATTAGAATGGATCGTATGAATGAATTAGAATGGATCGTGCGAATGAATTAGAATGGATCGTGCGAATGAATTAGAATGGATCGTACGAATCAATTAGAATGGATCGTATGAATGAATTAGATTGGATCGTATTAATGAATTAGCATGGATCGTACGAATGAATTAGAATAGATCGTACGAATGAATTAGAATGGATACGAATGGATCATACAAATGAGTAAGAATGGATTGTACGAATGAAATAGAATGGATTGTACGAATGAATTAGAATGGATACATTCGTGCGAAAGAATTAGGATGGATCGTATGAATGAATTAGAATAGATTATGCGAATGAATTAGAATGGATCGTACGAATGAATTAGAATGGATACATTCATGCGAATGAATTAGAATGGATCGTATGAATGAATTAGAATGGATCATATGAGTGAATTAGAATGGATACGAAGGAATTAGAATGGATCAAACGAAGGAATTAGAATGGAGAATGGATCAAGCGAATGAATTAGAATGGATCGTGCGATAAGAATGGATCGTACGAATGAAATAGAATAGATAGTACGAATAAATGAATTTGGATCGTGCTAATGAATTAGAATGGATCATACGAATGAATTAGAATGGATCGTACTAATGAATTAGAATAGATTGTGCGAATGAATTAGAATGGATCGTACGAATGAATTAGAATAGATTATGCGAATGAATTAGAATGGATCGTACGAATGAATTGGAATAGATACATTCATGCGAATGAATTAGAATGGATCATACGAATGAATTAGAATGGATTCATTCGTGCGAATGAATTAGAATGGATCGTACGAATGAGTAAGAATGGATCGTACGAATGAATTAGAATGGATTGAATTAGAATGAATCGTACGAATGAATTAGAATGGATCGTACGAATGAATTAGAATGGATCGTACGAATGAATTAGAATGGATTGAATTAGAATGAATCGTACGAATGAATTAGAATGAATCGTACCGTACGAATAAATTAGAATGGATCATACGTAGGAATTAGAATGGATTGTACGAATGAATTAGAATGGATCGTACGAATGAATTAGAATGGATCGCACGAAGGAATTAGAATGGATCGTACGAAGGAATTAGACTGGATAGTACGAATGAATTAGAATGGATACATTCGTGCGAATGAATCGGAATGGATCGTATGAATGAATTAGAATGGATCGTACGAATGAATTAGAATGGATCATGCGAATGAATTAGAATGGATCGTGCGAATGAATTAGAATGGATCGTACAAATGAAATAGAATGGATTGTACGAATGAGATAGAATGGATCGTACGAATGAATTAGAATGGATACATTCATGCGAATGAATTAGAATGGATCATATGAATGAATTAGAATGGATTCATTCGCACGAATGAATTAGAATAGATTGTGCGAATGAATTAGAATGGATCATACGAATGAATTAGAATGGATACATTCATGCGAATGAATTAGAATGGATCGTATGAATGAATTAGAATGGATCGTATGAGTGAATTAGAATGGATATGAAGGAATTAGAAAGGATCGTATGAAGGAATTAGAATGGATAGTACGAATGAATTAGAATGGATCATGCTAATGAATTAGAATTGATCGTACGAATGAATTAGAATAGATTGTGCGAATGAATTAGAATGGATCGTACGAATGAATTGGAATGGATACATTCGTGCGAATGAATTAGAATGGATCGTATGAATGAATTAGAGTGGATACATTCGTACAAATGAATTAGAATGGATCGTACGAATGAATAAGAATGGATACATTCGTGCGAATGAATTAGAACGGATCATATGAATGAATTAGAATGGATCGTTTGAGTGAATGCGAATGGATCGTGCGAATGAATTAGAAAGGATTGTACGAATGAATTAGAATGGATCGTACGAATGAATTAGAATGGATTGAATTAGAATGAATTAGAATGAATTAGAATGGATACATTCTTGCGAAAGAATTAGAATGGATCGTATGAATGAATTAGATTGGATCAAATAAATGAATTAGAATGGATCGTACGAATGAATTAGAATGGATCGTTCTAATGAATTAGAATGGATCGTGCGAATGAATTAGAATGGATCGTGCGAATGAATTAGAATGGATCGTACGAATGAATTAGAATGGATCGTACGAATGAATTAGAATGGATCGTACGAAGGAATTAGAATGGATAGTACGAATGAATTAGAATGGATACCTTCGTGCAAATGAATTAGAATGGATCGTACGAATGAGTAAGAATGGACCGTACGAATGAAATAGAATGGATCGTATGAATGAATTAGAATGGATAGTACGAATGAATTAGAATGGATCGTACGAATGAGTAAGAATGGATCGTGCGAATGAATTAGAATGGATCATATGAATGAATTAGAATGGATCGTATGAATGAATTAGAATGGATCGTGCGAATAAATTAGAATGGATCGTATGAATGAATTAGAATAGATTGTGCGAATGAATTAGAATGGATCGTATGAATGAATTAGATTGGATCGTATGAATGAATTAGAATGGATCGTACGAATGAGTAAGAATGGATCGTACGAATGAATTAGAATGGATCGTACGAATGAATTAGAATGGATACATTCGTGCGAATGAATTAGAATGGATCGTATGAATGAATTAGAATCGATCGTACGAATGAATTAGAATGGATCATGCGAATGAATTATAATGGATCGTGCGAATGAATTAGAATGGATCGTACGAATGAAATAGAATGGATCATACGAATGAATTAGAATGGATTCATTCGTGCGAATGAATTAGAATGGATCGTACGAATGAGTAAGAATGGATCGTACGAATGAATTAGAATGGATTGAATTAGAATGAATCGTACGAATGAATTAGAGTGGCTACATTCGTACAAATGAATTAGAATGGATCGTGCGAATGAATTAGAATGGATCGTGCGAATGAATTAGAATGGATCGTACGAATGAATTAGAATGGATCGTACTTATGAATTAGAATGGATCGTACGAATGAATTAGAATGGATACATTGATGCGAATGAATTAGAATGGATCATACGAATGAATTAGAATGGATTCATTTGTGCGAATGAATTAGAATGGATCGTACGAATGAGTAAGAATGGATCGTACGAATGAATTAGAATGGATTGAATTAGAATGAATCGTACGAATGAATTAGAATGGATCGTACGAATGAATTAGAATGGATCGTACGAATGAATTAGAATGGATTGAATTAGAATGAATCGTACGAATGAATTAGAATGAATCATACCGTACGAATGAATTAGAATGGATCATACGAAGGAATTAGAATGGATCGTACGAATGAATTAGAATGGATAAATTCATGCAAATGAATTAGAATGGATTGTATGAATGAATTAGATTGGATCGTATAAATGAATTAGAATGGATCGTACGAATGAATTAGAATGGATCGTGCGAATGAATTAGAATGGATCGTACGAATGAATTTGAATGGATACATTCGTGCGAATGAATAATAATGGATCGTATGAATGAATTAGATTGTACGACGGAATTAGAATGGATCATACGAATGAAATAAAATGGATCATAATCTAATTCATTCATACGATCCATTCTAATTCATTCGCACAATCTATTCTAATTCATTCGTACGATCCATTCTTATTCATTCACACGATCAATTCTAATTCATTCGTACGATCCATTCTAATTCATTCGCACGAATGTATCCATTCTAATTCATTCATACAATCTATTCTAATTTATTCGTACGATCCATTCTAATTCATTCGTACAATCCATTCTATTTCATTCGGACGATCCATTCTTACTCATTCGTATGATCCATTCTAATTCTTTCGCACGAATGAATTAGAATGGATCGTACGAATGAATTAGAATGGATCGTATGAAAGAATGAATTAGAATGGATCGTATGAATGAATTAGAATGGATCGTGCGAATGAATTAGAATGGATCGTACGAATGAAATAGAATGGATTCGCACAAATGTATCCATTCTAATTCATTCGTACGATCCATTCTAATTCATTCGTACAATCCATTCTAATTCATTCGCACGATCCATTCGCATTCACTCAAACGATCCATTCTAATTCATTCGCACAATCCATTCTAATTCATTAATACGATCCATTCTCGAATAGATCGTGCGAATGAATTAGAATTGATCATACGAATGAATTGGAATAGATACATTCGTGCGAATGAATTAGAATGGATCGTATGAATGAATTAGAGTGGATACATTCGTACAAATGAATTAGAATGGATCGTACGAATGAATTAGAATGGATACATTCGTGCGAATGAATTTGAATGGATCATATGAATGAATTAGAATGGATCGTTTGAGTGAATGCGAATGGATCGTGCGAATGAATTAGAATGGATTGTACGAATGAATTAGAATGGATCGTACGAATGAATTAGAATAGATCGTATGAATGAATTAGAATGGATCGTACGAATGAAATAGAATGGATCATACGAATGAATTAGAATGGATTGAATTAGAATGAATTGTACGAATGAATTAGAATGAATCATACCATACGAATGAATTAGAATGGATCATATGAATGAATTAGAATGGATTGTATGAATGAATTAGAATGGATCGTATGAATGAATTAGAATGGATCGTATGAATGAATTAGAATGGATCGTGCGAATGAATTAGAATGGATCATGCGAATGAATTCGAATGGATCGTACGAATGAATTAGAATGGATCGTATGAATGAATTAGATTGGATCGTATTAATGAATTAGAATGGATCGTACGAATGAATTAGAATAGAACGTACGAATAAATTAGAATGGATACGAATGGATCGTACGAATGAGTAAGAATGGATCGTACGAATAAAATAGAATGGATTGTATGAATGAATTAGAATGGATACATTCGTGCGAATGAATTAGGATGGATCGTATGAATGAATTAGAATGGATCGTACGAATGAATTAGAATGGATACATTCGTGCGAATGAATTAGAATGGATCGTATGAATGAATTAGAATCGATCGTAAGAATGAATTAGAATGGATCATGCGAATGAATTAGAATGGATCATGCGAATGAATTAGAATGGATCGTATGAATGAATTAGAATGGATCGTATGAATGAAATAGAATGGATCGTACGAATGAATTAGAATGGATCGTGCGAATGAATTAGAATGGATCGTACGAATGAATTAGAATGGATCGTACGAAGGAATTAGAATGGATTGAATTAGAATGAATCGTACGAATGAATTAGAATGAATCATAGTACGAATGAATTAGAATAGATTGTGCGAATGAATAAGAATGGATCGTACGAATGAATTAGAATGGATCGTACGAATGAATTAGAATGGATCGTATGAATGAATTAGAATGGATCGTGCGAATGAATTAGAATGGATCGTACGAATGAATTAGAATATGGATCGTACGAAGGAATTAGAATGGATCGTACGAATGAATTCATTCGTACGAATGAATTAGAATAGATTGTGCGAATGAATTAGAATGGATCGTACGAATGAATTAGAATGGATCGTACGAATGAATTAGAATCGATCGTACGAATGAATTAGAATGGATCGTGCGAATGAATTAGAATGGATCGTACGAATGAAATAGAATGGATTGTACGAATGAGATAGAATGGATCGTACGAATGAATTAGAATGGATACAATCATGCGAATGAATTAGAATGGATCATACGAATGAATTAGATTGGATTCATTCGTGCGAATGAATTAGAATGGATCGTACGAATGAGTAAGAATGGATCGTACGAATGAATTAGAATGGATTGAATTAGAATGCATCATACGAATGAATTAGAATGGATCGTATGAATGAATTAGAATGGATCGTACGAATGAATTAGAATGGATTGAATTAGAATGAATCGTACGAATAAATTAGAATGAATCATACCGTACGAATGAATTAGAATGGATCATACGAAGGAATTAGAATGGATCGTACGAATGAATTAGAATGGATCGAACGAATGAATTAGAATGGATCGTACGAAGGAATTTGAATGGATAGTACGAATGAATTAGAATGGATACCTTCGTGCAAATGAATTAGAATGGATCGTACGAATGAGTAAGAATGGATCGTGTTTGGGGGATTTTTCCTGGTCCTTGCGAGCCACCTGTAAGACCAAGAAAAGAGAAACGTGAGAACGGCTGGCTCCCTTAGGAGCGCAGACCCTCCGACGCTCAAGTCAGTCACGGTAGCACAACGGAGAGCTGTTGTATACCAAAGTGGTAGGGAAAGGGATTTCGAACCTGTACTTTGGAGCCAGGGGGTGTGCATTTATAGACATGGGCGACCTATCGAGCTACGACGCGTGGAGGCTCTTTCCGGCACCTTCTAGGCCCCCACGTGCTGGCTCACGTGGATCTGACAGTCCTTGGTACTTGAGCTCCTGACATTCTTTGTCGTCTAGCTCGCCTGACGAAGTAGTGGGGGACAGCTGCTGCTGTTCTGTTACCGCCAGGGGAATCTTCTAGAATGTTCAAGTCTGGGAGGTTTCAAACCGACTCCGATGGGCTTCCATGGACTGCAAACGTCCACGTAGCTTCAGTAGGTGCTCGACATCTGGTAATCCTTATGCTGCTCTATGGTGGGCGACCTCAGGTGGGAAGTCAGGGCGAGCTCGCCCTCCATTGCTCCGCCTTCTCTTCCTCATCTATCAAGAGTCGGACCTCGCAGGAGCGACCTCTTCGATAGACAGGGGAGTCTTGGCAAGCTTGGGTGGGCTCCTGAGCGAGCTTTAGGCGAGCTCCCGAGCGAGCTGGGGCGAGCTCCCGAGCGAGCTTAGGCGAGCTCCCGAACAAGCTGGGACGAGCTCTTGAGTGAGCTTTGGCGAGCTCCTTCGCGTTCTTTGTCTAAGCCATTTACCGAACTTGGGCGAGCTCCTATGCGAGCTTTGGGCGAGCTCCTTGCGAGCTGTTCGGGCGAGCTCCTTGCGAGCTGTCTTGGGCGAGCTCCTTGCGAGCTGTGGGGCGAGCTCCTTGCGAGCTGTTCGGGCGAGCTCCTTGCGAGCTGTGGGCGAGCTCCTTGCGAGCTGTTCGGATGCATGACGATCTAACTCCCGCTGCTTCTGCCAGTGCGCTCTCGTGCTGGCTGGGCGAGCTCCCGAGCGAGCTTAGGCGACCTTCTGAGAGAGTTTGATCGTCTCCCGAGCGAGCTCTTAGCCTGAGGCCCCTTCTGCCCAATGTGGATCCCGCTCCCTGTCAAGCTAACTTGGCGAGCACGGGGGAGGACGAGCTCCTGGGCGGATTTCAGCTACCCCCAACATTACCCCCTCCTGAGGGAGCGACCAAGGAGACTTGGACGCTTGCTCAGGAGTCTTATTGCACACGACGGTCGGATTAGGAGTACCAGTCATTGGCGACTTCCACCTTGTGGGCTGCGGGCGCCTGCCGTGGGCGGCTGCGCCGAGAGTTTTGACTGCCAGTATTTCACAAACGCTGGTCGGGCTGGGAGCGTCAGCTACGGGCGATCTCCTTCCGACGCGGACTCATCACGCGTGGTCAGGGTCTGCCTCGAGCGAGCTGCGAGCACCAGCCGTGGGCGATCTGCGGGCACCAGCCGAGGGCAAACGCCGGGCGGGCCGGGAGCGTCAGCTACGGGCGATCTCCTTCCGACGCGGACTCATCACGCGTGGTCAGGGTCTGCCTCGAGCGAGCTGCGGGCACCAGCCGAGGGCGAGCTGCGGGCACCAGCCGAGGGCAAACGCCGGGCGGGCCGGGAGCGTCAGCCGCGGGCGATCTCCTTCCGACGCGGACTCATCACGCGTGGTCAGGGTCTGCCTCGAGCGAGCTGCGGGCACCAGCCGAGGGCGAGCTGCGGGCACCAGCCGAGGGCAAACGCCGGGCGGGCCGGGAGCGTCAGCCGCGGGCGATCTCCTTCCGAAGCGGACTCATCACGCGTGGTCAGGGTCTGCCTCGAGCGAGCTGCGGGCACCAGCCGAGGGCGAGCTGCGGGCACCAGCCGAGGGCAAACGCCGGGCGGGCCGGGAGCGTCAGCCGCGGGCGATCTCCTTCCGAAGCGGGCTCATCACGCGCGGTCAGGGTCTGCCTCGGGCGAGCTGCGAGCACCAGCCGTGGGCGATCTGTGCCGAGAGCTTTGACTTCCAGTATTTCACAAACACTGGGCGGGCCAGGAGCGTCAGCCACGAGCGATCTCCTTCCGACGCGGACTAATCACGCGTGGTCAGGGTCTGCCTCGGGCGAGCTGCGGGCACCAGCCGAGGGCGATCTGGGCGGCGTGGGCTTTGGCTCGGCGTCTCATGGGTGAGACCTCGAGGACGATGCTGCTATGTCCAAGGAACGCAGCTATCCGCTACTGCAAGCGTCGGGTGGGTTGGGAGCACCTTCCACGGGCGGCCTCCTTCTGGTGCGAACTAGCCGCGCACAGTCGGGGTCCACACCGGGCGGGCTGCATATACCTGCCGCAAGCGACCTCGCGTAGGGTCTCCGGGCGATTTACGAGCCACAGCCACGGGTTGGTCCCGGGCGGGCTGTGAGCCATGGCCATTGGTGCTTCTTCTCTCTGTGTTCTGCTCAAACTACCTCCCGCTACTGCCACGTGGACAGCAAACTGGTGTGGCCTTGTGCCGAAAGTTGTGTCGCGTCTGCCCGTGATGTCACCAGATCGCTCAATGATCTAAACTGTGTGGCATCAGGCCGCGCAAGGTGTCTCCGCTGCGTCTGCCCGTGATGTCACCAGATCGCTCAACGAGCTAAGCTGCGTGGCATCAGGCCGCGTAAGGTGTTTCTGCCGCGTCTGCCCGTGATGTCACCAGGTCGCTCAACGAGCTAAGCTGCGTGGCATCAGGCCGCGTAAGGTGTCTCTGCCGCGTCTGCCCGTGATGTCACCAGGTCGCTCAACGAGCTAAGCTGCGTGGCATCAGGCCGCGTAAGGTGTCTCCGCCGCGTCTGCCCGTGATGTCACCAGATCGCTCAACGAGCTAAGCTGCGTGGCATCAGGCCGCGTAAGGTGTTTCTGCCGCGTCTGCCCGTGATGTCACCAGGTCGCTCAACGAGCTAAGCTGCGTGGCATCAGGCCGCGTAAGGTGTCTCTGCCGCGTCTGCCCGTGATGTCACCAGGTCGCTCAACGAGCTAAGCTGCGTGGCATCAGGCCGCGTAAGGTGTCTCTGCCGCGTCTGCCCGTGATATCACCAGGTCGCTCAACGAGCTAAGCTGCGTGGCATCAGGCCGCTTAAGGTGTCTCTGCCGCGTCTGCCCGTGATGTCACCAGGTCGCTCAACGAGCAAAGCTGCGTGGCATCAGGCCGCGTAAGGTGTCTCCGCCGCGTCTGCCCGTGATGTCACCAGATCGCTCAACGAGCTAAGCTGCATGGCATCAGGCCGCGTAAGGTGTTTCTGCCGCGTCTGCCCGTGATGTCACCAGGTCGCTCAACGAGCTAAGCTGCGTGGCATCAGGCCGCGTAAAGTGTCTCTGCCGCGTCTGCCCGTGATGTCACCAGGTCGCTCAATGAGCTAAGCTGCGTGGCATCAGGCCGCGTAAGGTGTCTCCCCGACGATCCGAGGACCATACCCCGGACGAGGTAGCTAAATCGAAAAAAATAAATGACATCGCAAAAAGATCGATATGCATGAAAAATTCGATATGTGCGAAATAGTGGGGCCCTATAGCTCGAAAAAAATACAAAACGATAGAAATCGAACCAAAACAGAGCGTAAGGGCCAAAGGGTGGAAGCCCAACGAGCGATGAAAGAATCAAAAAGCTAGCTACCCCCTGACCGGTTAAGGATCCTCAGAACCTCGGTTTAGGACTGCCCCGGGAAGCTCAAGGTCGCCCACTGGCTGCCTCTGAGGATCCCGGTCTTGCTTTAAGTCCGCACAACGGCGGACTACCCCGGGAAGCTCAAGGTTGCCCACTGGCTGCCTCTGAGGATCCCGGTCTTGCTTTAAGTCCGCACAACGGCGGACTACCCCGGGAAGCTCAAGGTTGCCCACTGGCTGCCTCTGAGGATCCCGGTCTTGCTTTAAGTCCGCGCAGCGGTGGACTGTTCTTTGAGGACGCTGCACGTGAGCTGATCGCGTGCGAGCTGTTCGCTGTAGATTTCTATCGAGCACAGATTTGAACTTGTCCAAACACACTATCGCACAAAATGGTTTACAAGAGGGCACCTACGCACAAGGTAGGGGGTTGCTGCTGCTCGGCCATCTTCCCTCGGCGATCCAGCACCACATCTTCGAGCTTAATGTGTTGTTGGACCAAGGCAAAGAGCTCGATCATGGTGCGGGGATCAGAAATGATTATCGCGTCATGAAGCTCACCTCCTTCGGGGAGCGCACTCTGAAAGGCACTCACGGCCGTCCGGTCTCGCCCTGCTGAGTCCTCAAGAGCGAGATAGGCGTTCCGGAATCGCATTGAGAAGCACCGGAGGGTCTCTCTTGCGCCCATGGTAAGACCGAACAGTGATTCGATCTGCTTCGGAGGTCGCCGATTGCACCGGTACTGTTCCATGAACAGCCCGGATAGAGCAGTGAAATTAGGGACCGAGCCCGGAGGTAACTTATGAAACCAGTCGAGGGCCGAACCCGCCAAGCTGCTCGGGAAGGCGCGGCACAGAACGTGGTCCTGATCCCGAAAGAATAACAACTTTCGGTAGGCCAAGAGGTGGTCAACGGGGTCTTGCGACCCGTTGAACAAAACAAACTTTGGTGGGGTCCAGTGCTGAGGGAAACCTCCCTGGTGAACCTCGTTGGTGAAGGGCGAGCTTCCTCCCCGGACGGCGAGATCTTCTAAGAGGTCGACGGGCGTGCTAAGTAGCTGCCAGCGCTCGGGGTGATTTCCCAAAGACAGCTGCGCAGGTACCAAGCAATCCTGCGCGCTTCCTCGAAACCGGTTCGCAGCCTTGCTACGGTTGTGCTCGGGGGCGACGTCCTCTGACTCGCCCGAGCCCGCACCGGGGCTTCGTCGGCGATGAGGGGCCATTGGCAGGGTTGACTTGTTGCTGGAGCGCTGGGTGCCGAGTCGCTGCGGCCGCTCGAGCGCGGTTCCTCTCGTCCGGCGCGCCACTGCATCCTCCACAGGGGGCTCCTGCTGGGATGCCCGCCATGTGGGCGCCATAGTGGGCTGATGCGATGCTGGGACAAGGGGAGGTCGCACAGGGGAAACAACCCCCGCCGACACTCCTAGACACTGGGACGGGATCACTGACTCTTCCCTCCGCGGGGTGAGCCCAGGGGAGAGATCAGTGATCCGGCTCGTCGCCGGAACCTGGCGCAGTCGCACTATCTCGCCCACCATGGCCCGCTGAGTGGCCAACACCTTCAAAAGGAGATGGCCGTTGAGCGGGACAGGGGGTTGTGATGCTTCAGCGAGCAGTTCGCTTTGTGCAGACTCGGCGTGGGCTTTCACCCGTGTCTGCCTCCGCGTGACCGGAGCCATCCGGGTGTCTGGAGAAGCACGGCTTTCAACCGCGTGGTCGTGGGCGTTCTCGCAGGAACCAGTCGAAGATCCCACAGACGGCGCCAAATGTTTGGGGGATTTTTCCTGGTCCTTGCGAGCCACCTGTAAGACCAAGAAAAGAGAAACGTGAGAACGGCTGGCTCCCTTAGGAGCGCAGACCCTCCGACGCTCAAGTCAGTCACGGTAGCACAACGGAGAGCTGTTGTATACCAAAGTGGTAGGGAAAGGGATTTCGAACCTGTACTTTGGAGCCTGGGGGTGTGCATTTATAGACATGGGCGACCTATCGAGCTACGACGCGTGGAGGCTCTTTCCGGCACCTTCTAGGCCCCCACGTGCTGGCTCACGTGGATCTGACAGTCCTTGGTACTTGAGCTCCTGACATTCTTTGTCGTCTAGCTCGCCTGACGAAGTAGTGGGGGACAGCTGCTGCTGTTCTGTTGCCGCCAGGGGAATCTTCTAGAATGTTCAAGTCTGGGAGGTTTCAAACCGACTCCGATGGGCTTCCATGGACTGCAAACGTCCACGTAGCTTCAGTAGGTGCTCGACATCTGGTAATCCTTATGCTGCTCTATGGTGGGCGACCTCAGGTGGGAAGTCAGGGCGAGCTCGCCCTCCATTGCTCCGCCTTCTCTTCCTCATCTATCAAGAGTCGGACCTCGCAGGAGCGACCTCTTCGATAGACAGGGGAGTCTTGGCAAGCTTGGGCGGGCTCCTGAGCGAGCTTTAGGCGAGCTCCCGAGCGAGCTTTAGGCGAGCTCCCGAGCGAGCTGGGGCGAGCTCCCGAGCGAGCTTAGGCGAGCTCCCGAACAAGCTGGGACGAGCTCTTGAGTGAGCTTTGGCGAGCTCCTTCGCGTTCTTTGTCTAAGCCATTTACCGAACTTGGGCGAGCTCCTGTGCAAGCTTTGGGCGAGCTCCTTGCGAGCTGTTCGGGCGAGCTCCTTGCGAGCTGTCTTGGGCGAGCTCCTTGCGAGCTGTGGGGCGAGCTCCTTGCGAGCTGTTCGGGCGAGCTCCTTGCGAGCTGTGGGCGAGCTCCTTGCGAGCTGTTCGGATGCATGACGATCTAACTCCCGCTGCTTCTGCCAGTGCGCTCTCGTGCTGGCTGGGCGAGCTCCCGAGCGAGCTTAGGCGACCTTCTGAGAGAGTTTGATCGTCTCCCGAGCGAGCTCTTAGCCTGAGGCCCCTTCTGCCCAATGTGGATCCCGCTCCCTGTCAAGCTAACTTGGCGAGCACGGGGGAGGACGAGCTCCTGGGCGGATTTCAGCTACCCCCAACAGATCGTACGAATGAAATAGAATGGATCATATGAATGAATTAGAATGGATCGTACGAATGAATTAGAATGGATCGTACTAATAAGATAGAATGGATCGTACGAATGAATTAGAATGGATACATTCATGCGAATGAATTAGAATGGATCATATGAATGAATTAGAATGGATTCATTCGTGCGAATGAATTAGAATGGATCGTACGAATGAGTAAGAATGGATCGTACATGAATTAGAATGGATTGAATTAGAATGAATCGTACGAATGAATTAGAATGGATTGAATTAGAATGAATCGTACGAATGAATTAGAATGAATCATACCGTACGAATGAATTAGAATGGATCATACGAAGGAATTAGAATGGATCGTACGAATGAATTAGAATGGATCGTACGAAGGAATTAGAATGGATCGTACGAAGGAATTAGAATGGATAGTACGAATGAATTAGAATGGATACCTTCGTGCAAATGAATTAGAATGGATCGTACGAATGAGTAAGAATGGATCGTACGAATGAAATAGAATGGATCGTATGAATGAATTAGAATGGATCGTGCGAATGAATTAGAATAGATCGTACGAATGAATTAGAATAGATTGTGCGAATGAATTAGAATGGATCGTACGAATGAATTAGAATGGATCGTACGAATGAATTAGAATGGATCGTATGAATGAATTAGAATGGATCGTGCGAATGAATTAGAATGGATCGTAAGAATGAAATAGAATGGATTCGCACGATTGTATCCATTCTAATTCATTCGTACGATCCATTCTAATTCATTCGTACAATCCATTCTAATTCATTCGCACGATCCATTCGCATTCACTCAAACGATCCATTCTAATTCATTCATATGATCCATTCTAATTCATTCGCACGAATGTATCCATTCTATTTCATTCGTACGATCCTTTCTAATTCATTCACACGATCCATTCTAATTCATTCATACGATCCATTCTAATTCATTCGTACGATCCATTCTAATTCATTCGTACGATCCATTCTAATTCATTCGCACAATCTATTCTAATTCATTCGTACGATCCATTCTATCTCATTCGTACAATCCATTCTATTTCATTCGTATGATCCATTCTAATTCATTCGCACGATCCATTCTAATTCATTCGCATGATCCATTCTAATTCATTCATACGATCCATTCTATTTCATTCGTACGATCCATTCTTACTCATTCGTACGATCCATTCTAATTCATTTGCACGAAGGTATCCATTCTAATTCATTCGTACTATCCATTCTAATTCATTCATACGATCTATTCTAATTCCTTCGTACGATCCATTTTAATTTATTCATACGATCCATTCTAATTCATTCGTACGATCCATTCTAATTCCTTCGTATGATCCATTCTAATTCATTCGTACGGTATGATTCATTCTAATTCATTCGTACGATTCATTCTAATTCAATCCATTCTAATTCATTCGTACGATCCATTCTAATTCATTCATACGATCCATCCTAATTCATTCGCACGAATGTATCCATTCTAATTCATTCGTACAATCCATTCTATTTCATTCGTACGATCCATTCTTACTCATTCGTACGATCCATTCGTATCCATTCTAATTCATTCGTACGATCTATTCTAATTCATTCGTACGATCCATTCTAATTCATTAATACGATCCAATCTAATTTATTCATACGATCCATTCTAATTCATTCGCACGATCCATTCTAATTCATTCGCACGATCCATTCTAATTCATTCATACGATCCATTCTAATTCATTCGCACGAATGTATCCATTCTAATTCATTCATACAATCCATTCTATTTCATTCGTACGATCCATTCTTACTCATTCGTACGATCCATTCGTATCCATTCTATTTCATTCTTACGATCTATTCTAATTCATTCGTACGATCCATTCTAATTCATTAATACGATCCAATCTAATTCATTCATACGATCCATTCTAATTCATTCGCACGATCCATTCTAATTCATTCGCACGATCCATTCTAATTCATTCGCACGATCCATTCTAATTCATTCATACGATCCATTCTAATTCATTCGTACGATCCATTCTAATTCATTCGCACGATCCATTCTAATTAATTCGCACGAATGTATCCATTCTAATTCATTCGTATGATCCATTCTAATTCATTCACACGATCCATTCTAATTCATTCATACAATCCATTCTATTTCTTTTGCACGAATGTATCCATTCTAATTCATTCGTACGATCCATTCTATTTCATTCGTACGATCCATTCTAATTCATTCGTACAATCCATTCTAATTCATTCGCACGATCTATTCGAATTCATTCGCACGAATGTATCCACTCTAATTCATTCATACGATCCATTCTAATTCCTTCGTACGATCCATTCTATTTCATTCGTATGATCCATTCTATTTCATTCATACGAATGAATTAGAATGGATCGTATGAATGAATTAGATTGGATCGTATGCATGAATTAGAATGGATCGTGCGAATGAATTAGAATGGATCGTACGAATGAATTAGAATGGATCGAACGAATGAACTAGAATGGATCGTGCGAATGAATTAGAATGGATCGTACGAATGAATTAGAATAGATTGTGCGAATGAATTAGAATGGATCGTACGAATGAATTAGAATGGATCTACGAATGGATCGTACGAATGAGTAAGAATGGATCGTACGAATAAAATAGAATGGATTGTACGAATGAATTAGAATGGATACATTCGTGTGAATGAATTAGGATGGATCGTATGAATGAATTAGAATAGATTGTGCGAATGAATTAGAATGGATCGTACGAATGAATTAGAATGGATACATTCATGCGAATGAATTAGAATGGATCGTATGAATGAATTAGAATGGATCGTACGAATGAATTAGAATGGATACATTCGTGCGATGATTTAGAATGGATCGTACGAATGAATTAGAATAGATTGTGCGAATGAATTAGAATGGATCGTATGAATTAGAATTGATCGTACGAATGAATTAGAATGGATCATACGAAGGAATTAGAATGGATCGTACGAATGAATTAGAATGGATCGTACGAATGAATTAGAATGGATACATTCGTGCGAATGAATTAGAATGGATCATACGAATGAATTAGAGTTGATACATTCGTGTGAATGAATTAAAATGGATAATACGAATGAGTAAGAATGGATCGTAGAATTTGAATGGATCGTATGAATGAATTAGAATGGATACATACGAATGAATTAGAATGGATCGTATGAATGAATTAGAATGGATCGTGCGAATGAATTAGAATGGATCGTACGAATGAATTAGAATGGATCGTAGTAATGAATTAGAATGGATCCTACGAATGAATTAGAATAGATTGTGCGAATGAATTAGAATGGATCTGGATTGTGTATCCATTCTAATTCATTCGTACGACCCATTCTAATTCATTCGCACGATCCATTCTAATTCATTCGTACGATCTATTCTATTTCATTCGTACAATCCATTCTAATTCATTCATACGATCCAATCTAATTCATTCATACGATCCATTCTAATTTATTCGTACGATCTATTCTATTTCATTCATACGATCCATTCTAATTCGTTTTACGATCCTTTGTAATTCCTTCGTACGATCCATTCTATTTCATTCGTATGACCCATTCTAATTCATAAGTACGATCCATTCTAATTCATTCAAACGATCCATTCTAATTCATTCGTACGATATTCTAATTCAATCCATTCTAATTCATTCGTACGATCCATTCTTACTCATTCGTACGATCCATTCTAATTCCTTCGCACGAATGAATCTATTCTAATTCATTCGTATGATCCATTCTAATTCATTCGCATGAATGTATCCATTCTAATTCATTCGTACGATCCATTCTATCTCATTCGTACAATCCATTCTATTTCATTCGTACGATCCATTCTAATTCATTCGCACGATCCATTCTAATTCATTCGCATGATCCATTCTAATTCATTCGCACGAATGTATCCATTCTAATTCATTCGTACGATCCATTCTAATTCATTTGTACGAATGTATCCACTCTAATTCATTCATACGATCCATTCTAATTCATTCGCACGAATGTATCCATTCCAATTCATTCGTACGATCCATTCTAATTCATTCGCACAATCTATTCTAGTTCATTCGTACGATCAATTCTAATTCATTAGCATGATCCATTCTAATTCATTCGTACGATCTGTTCTATTTCATTCATACGAATGAATTAGAATGGATCATGCTAATGAATTAGAATTGATCGTACGAATGAATTAGAATAGATTGTGCGAATGAATTAGAATGGATCGTGCGAATAAATTAGAATGGATCTTACGAATGAAATAGAATGGATTGTACGAATGAGATAGAGTGGATACATTCGTACAAATGAATTAGAATGGATCGTATGGATCGTGCGAATGAATTAGAATGGATCGTACGAATGAATTAGAATGGATCGTACGAAGGAATTAGAATGGATCGTATGAATGAATTAGAGTTGATACATTCGTGCGAATAAATTCGAATAGATCGTGCGAATGAATTAGAATGGATTGTACGAATGAATTAGAATGGATCATACGAATGAAATAGAATGGATCGTACGAATGAATTAGAATGGATACATTCGTGCGAATGAATTAGAATGGATCGTACGAATGAGTAAGAATGGATCGTACGAATGAAATAGAATGGATCGTACGGATGAATTAGAATGGATCGTGCGAATGAATTAGAATGGATCGTACGAATGAGTAAGAATGGATCGTATGAATGAATTAGAATGGATCGTACGAATGAATTAGAATAGATCATACGAAGAAATTAGAATGGATCGTACGAATGAATTAGAATGGATCGTATGAATGAGTTAGAATGGATCGTGCGAATGAATTAAAATGGATCGTATGAATGAAATAGAATGGATCGTATGAATTAGAATGGATCGTACGAATGAAATAGAATGGATTGTACGAATGAATTAGAATAGATTGTGCGAATGGATTAGAATGGATCATACGATTGAGTAAGAATGGATTGTACGAATGAAATAGAATAGATCGTACGAATGAATTAGAATGGATCGTACGAATGAATTGGAATGGATACATTCGTGCGAATGAATTAGAATGGATCGTATGAATGAATTAGAGTGGATACATTCGTACAAATTAATTAGAATGGATCGTACGAATGAATTAGAATGGATACATTCGTGCGAATGAATTAGAATGGATCATATGAATGAATTAGAATGGATCGTTTGAGTGAATGCGAATGGATCGTGCGAATGAATTAGAATGGATTGTACGAATGAATTAGAATGGATCGTACGAATGAATTAGAATGGATACATTGGTGCGAATCCATTCTATTTCATTCGTACGATCCATTCTAATTCATTCGCACGATCCATTCTAATTCATTCATTCGATCAATTCTAATTCATTCGTACGATCCATTCTAATTCATTCGTACGATCCATTCTAATTCATTCGCACAATCTATTCTAATTCATTCGTACGATCCATTCTAATTCATTTGCGCGATCCATTCGAATTCATTCATACGATCCATTCTATTTCATTCGTACGATCCATTCTTACTCATTCGTACGATCCATTCTAATTCATTTGCACGAAGGTATCCATTCTAATTCATTCGTACTATCCAGTCTAATTCCTTCGTACGATCCATTCTAATTCCTTCGTACGATCCATTCTAATTCATTCACATGATCCATTCTAATTCATTCGCACGAATGTATCCATTCTAATTCATTCGTATGATCCATTCTAATTCATTCATACGATCCATTCTAATTCATTCGTACGATCCATTCTAATTCATTCGCACGATCCATTCTAATTCATTCGCACGATCCATTCTAATTCATTCGTACGATCTATTCTATTTCATTCGTACAATCCATTCTAATTCATTCATACGATCCATTCTAATTCATTCATACGATCCATTCTAATTCATTCGAATGAATGATCGTGCTAATGAATTAGAATAGATCGTGCGAATGACTTAGAATGGATCGTGCGAATGAATTAGAATGGATCGTACGAATGAAATAGAATGGATTGTACAAATGAGATAGAATGGATCGTACGAATGAATTAGAATGGGTACATTCATGCGAATGAATTAGAATGGATCATACGAATGAATTAGAATGGATTATGTGAATGAATTAGAATGGATCGTACGAATGAATTAGAATGGATCGTACGAATGAAATAGAATGGATCGTATGAATGAATTAGAATGGATCGTGCGAATGAATTAGAATGGATCGTACGAAGGAATTAGAATGGATCGTACGAAGGAATTAGAATGGATAGTACGAATGAATTAGAATGGATACCTTCGTGCAAATGAATTAGAATGGATCGTACGAATGAGTAAGAATGGATCGTACGAATGAAATAGAATGGATCGTATGAATGAATTAGAATGGATCGTGCGAATGAATTAGAATGGATCGTACGAATGAATTAGAATAGATTGTGCGAATGAATTAGAATGGATCGTACAAATGAATTAGAATGGATCGTACGAATGAATTAGAATGGATCGTATGAATGAATTAGAATGGATCGTGCGAATGAATTAGAATGGATCGTACGAATGAAATAGAATGGATTCGCACGAATGTATCCATTCTAATTCATTCGTACGATCCATTCTAATTCATTCGTACAATCCATTCTAATTCATTCGCACGATCCATTCTTACTCATTCGTACGATCCATTCTAATTCATTCGCACGATCCATTCTAATTCATTCGTCTGATCCATTCTAATTCCTTCGTACGATCCATTCTAATTCATTCGTACGATCTATTCTAATTCATTCGCACGATCCATTCTAATTCATTCGCACGAATGTATCCATTCTAATTCATTTGTACGATCCATTCTAATTCCTTCGTACGATCAATTCTAATTCATTCGTACGATCGATTGTAATTCATTCATACGATCCATTCTAATTTATTCGCACGAATGTATCCATTCTAGTTCATTCGTACGATCCATTCTAATTCATTCGCACAATCTATTCTAATTCATTCATACGATCCATTCTAATTTATTCGCATGATCCATTCTAATTCATTCATACGATCCATTCTAATTCATTCATATGATCTATTCTAATTCATTCGCACGATCCATTCTTACTCATTCGTACGATCCATTCTAATTCATTCGCACGATCCATTCTAATTCATTAATACGATCCATTCTAATTCATTCGCACGATCCATTCTAATTCATTCACACTCATACGATCCATTCTAATTCATTCGCACGAATGTATCCTTTCTAATTCATTCGTACGATCCATTCTAATTCATTCGCACAATCTATTCTAATTCATTCGAACGATCCATTCTAATTTATTCGTACGATCCAATCTAATTCATTCGTACGATCCATTCTAATTCATTCGCACGATCCATTCAAATTCATTCGCACGATCCATTCTAATTCATTCATACGATCCATTCTAATTCATTCATACGATCCATTCTAATTCATACGATCCATTCTATTTCATTCATACGATCCATTTTAATTCATTTGCACGATCCATTCTAATTCAATCCATTCTAATTCATTCGTACGATCCATTCTAATTCATTCGTACGATTCATTCTAATTCATTCATACGATCCATTCTCACTCATTCGTACGATCCATTCTAATTCATTCGCACGAATGAATCCATTCTAATTCATTCGTATGATCCATTCTAATTCATTCGCATGAATGTATCCATTCTAATTCATTCGTACGATCCATTCTAATTCCTTCGTATGATCCATTCTAATTCATTCGTACGGTATGATTCATTCTAATTCATTCGTACGATTCATTCTAATTCAATCCATTCTAATTCATTCGTACGATCCATTCTAATTCATTCGTACGATTCATTCTAATTCAATCCATTCTAATTCATTCGTAGGATCCATTCTTACTCATTTGTACGATCCATTCTAATTCATTCGCACGAATGAATCCATTCTAATTCATTCGTATGATCCATTCTAATTCATTCGCATGAATGTATCCATTCTAATTCATTCGTACGATCCATTCTATCTCATTCGTACAATCCATTCTATTTCATTCGTACGATCCATTCTTACTCATTCGTAAGATCCATTCTAATTCATTGGCACGAATGTATCCATTCTAATTCATTCGTACGATCCACTCTAATTCATTCGTACGATCCATTCCAATTCATTCTAATTCTAATTCATTCGCACGAATGTATCCATTCTAATTCATTCGTACGATCCATTCTAATTCATTCGCACAATCTATTCTAATTCATTCGTACGATCCATTCTAATTCATTCGCACGATCCATTCTAATTCATTTGCACGATCCATTCTAATTCATTCATACAATCCATTCTAATTCTTTTGCACGAATGTATCCATTCTAATTCATTACGAATGAGTAAGAATGGATTGTACGAATGAATTAGAATGGATACATTCGTGCGAATGAATTAGAATGGATCATACGAATGAGTAAGAATGGATCGTACGAATGAAATAGAATGGATTGTAGGAATGAATTAGAATGGATCGTACGAATGAATTAGCTTTGATCGTGCTAATGAATTAGAATGGAACGTACGAATGAATTAGAATGGATCGTAGAATGGATCGTATGAATGAATTAGATTGGATCGTACGAATGAGTAAGAATGGATCATACGAATGAAATAGAATGGATCATACGTATCAATTAGAATGGATACATTCATGGGAATGAATTAGAATGGATCGTACGAAGGAATTAGAATAGATTGTGCGAATGAATTAGAATGGATCGTACGAATGAATTAGAAAGGATACATTCGTGCGAATGAATTAGAATGGATACCTTCGTGCAAATGAATTAGAATGGATCGTACGAATGAGTAAGAATGGATCGTACGAATGAAATAGAATGGATCGTATGAATGAATTAGAATGGATCGTGCGAATTAATTAGAATGGATCGTACGAATGAATTAGAATAGATTGTGCGAATGAATTAGAATGGATCGTACGAATGAATTAGAATGGATCGTATGAATGAATTAGAGTGGATACATTCGTACAAATTGATTAGAATGGATCGTACGAATGAATTAGAATGGATACATTCGTACAAATGAATTAGAATTGATCGTACGAATGAATTAGAATGGATACATTCGTGCGAATGAATTAGAATGGATCGTACGAATGAATTAGAATGGATCGTTTGAATGAATTAGAATGGATCGTACTTATGAATTAGAATGGGTCGTTTGAGTGAATGCGAATGGATCGTGCGAATGAATTAGAATGGATTGTACGAATAAATTAGAATTGATCGTACGAATGAATTAGAATGGATACATTCGTGCGAATCCATTCTATTTCATTCGTACGATCCATTCTAATTCATTCGCACGATCCATTCTAATTCATTCATATGATCCATTCTATTTCATTCGTACGATCCATTCTTACTCATTCGTACGATCCATTCTAATTCATTTGCACGAAGGTATCCATTCTAATTCATTCGTACGATCGATTCTAATTCATTCATACGATCCATTCTAATTCATTCGTATGAATGTATCAACTCTAATTCATTCGTACGATCCATTCTAATTCATTCATACATGTACGAATGAATTAGAATGGATACATTCGTGCGAATGAATTAGAATGGATCGTATGAATGAATTAGATTGGATCGTATGCATGAATTAGAATGGATCATGCGAATGAATTAGAATGGATCGTACGAATGAATAAGAATGGATCGAACGAATGAATTAGAATGGATACATTCGTGCAAAAGAATTAGAATAGATTGTATGAATGAATTAGAATGGATCGTGCGAATGAATTAGAATGGATCGTGCGAATGAATTAGAATGGATACATTCGTGCGAAAGAATTAGAATAGATCGTATGAATGAATTAGAATGGATCGTATGAATGAAATAGAATGGATCGTACGAATGAATTAGAATGGATTGTGCGAATGAATTAGAATGGATCGTACGAATGAATTAGAATGGATCGTACGAAGGAATTAGAATGGATCGTACGAATGAATTAGAATAGATCGTACGAATGAATTAGAATGGATACGAATGGATCGTACGAATGAGTAAGAATGGATCGTACGAATGAAATAGAATGGATCATACGAATGAATTAGAATGGATTGAATTAGAATGAATCGTACGAATGAATTAGAATGGATCGTACGAATGAATTAGAATGGATCGTACGAATGAATTAGAATGGATTGAATTAGAATGGATCGTACGATAAGAATGGATCGTACGAATAAAATAGAATCGATCGTACGGATAAATGAATTTGGATCGTACGAACGAATTAGAAAGGATATATTCATGCGAATGAATTAGAATAGATCGTATGAATGAATTAGAATGGATCATACGAATGAATTAGAATGGATCGTATGAATGAATTAGAATGGATCGTGCGAATGAATTAAAATGGATCGTATGAATGAAATAGAATGGATCGTATGAATTAGAATGGATCGTACGAATGAAATAGAATGGATCGTACGAATGAATTAGAATAGATTGTGCGAATGGATTAGAATGGATCATACGATTGAGTAAGAATGGATTGTACGAATGAAATAGAATAGATCGTACGAATGAATTAGAATGGATCATGCTAATGAATTAGAATTGATCGTACGAATGAATTAGAATAGATTGTGCGAATGAATTAGAATGGATCGTACGAATGAATTGGAATGGATACATTCGTGCGAATGAATTAGAATGGATCGTATGAATGAATTAGAGTGGATACATTCGTACAAATGAATTAGAATGGATCGTACGAATGAATTAGAATGGATACATTCGTGCGAATGAATTAGAATGGATCATATGAATGAATTAGAATGGATCGTTTGAGTGAATGCAAATGGATCGTGCGAATGAATTAGAATGGATTGTACGAATGAATTAGAATGG
Organism: Chamaelirium japonicum; assembly: GCA_947650365.1. Lineage (NCBI taxonomy): Eukaryota > Viridiplantae > Streptophyta > Magnoliopsida > Liliales > Melanthiaceae > Chamaelirium > Chamaelirium japonicum. The sequence continues at coordinate 73,032 of OX393557.1, read as the reverse complement.
ATCGTATGAATGAATTAGAATGGATACATTCGTGCGAATCCATTCTATTTCATTCACACGATCCATTCGCATTAACTCAAATGATCCATTCTAATTCATTCATATGATCCATTCTAATTCATTCGCACGAATGTATCCATTCTAATTCATTCATACGATCCATTCTAATTCATTTGTACGAATGTATCCACTCTAATTCATTCATACGATCCATTCTAATTCATTCGCACGAATGTATCCATTCCAATTCATTCGTACGATCCATTCTAATTCATTCGCACAATCTATTCTAATTCATTCGTAAGATCAATTCTAATTCATTAGCATGATCCATTCTAATTCATTCGTACGATCTATTCTATTTCATTCGTACAATCCATTCTTACTCAATCGTATGACTGAATTAGAATGGATCGTACGAAGGAATTAGAATGGATCGTACGAAGGAATTAGAATGGATAGTACGAATGAATTAGAATGGATACCTTCGTGCAAATGAACTAGAATGGATCGTACGAATGAGTAAGAATGGATCGTACGAATGAAATAGAATGGATCGTATGAATGAATTAGAATGGATCGTGCGAATGAATTAGAATGGATCGTACGAATGAATTAGAATAGATTGTGCGAATGAATTAGAATCGATCGTATGAATGAATTAGAATGGATCGTACGAATGTATTAGAATGGATCGTATGAATGAATTAGAATGGATCGTGCGAATGAATTAGAATGGATCGTACGAATGAAATAGAATGGATTCGCACGAATGTATCCATTCTAATTCATTCGTACGATCCATTCTAATTCATTCGTACAATCCATTCTAATTCATTCGCACGATCCATTCGCATTCACTCAAACGATCCATTCTAATTCATTCATATGATCCATTCTAATTCATTCGCACGAATGTATCCATTCTATTTCATTCGTACGATCGTGCGAATGAATTATAATGGATCGTACGAATGAATTAGAATAGATTGTGCGAATGAATTAGAATGGATCGTACGGATGAATTAGAATGGATCGTACGAATGAATTAGAATGGATCGTATGAATGAATTAGAATGGATCGTACGGAGGAATTAGAATGGATAGTACGAATGAATTAGAATGGATACCTTCGTGCAAATGAATTAGAATGGATCGTACGAATGAGTAAGAATGGATCGTACGAATGAAATAGAATGGATCGTATGAATGAATTAGAATGGATCGTGCGAATGAATTAGAATGGATCGTACGAATGAATTAGAATAGATTGTGCGAATGAATTAGAATGGATCGTACGAATGAAATAGAATGGATTGTACGAATGAGATAGAATGGATCGTACGAATGAATTAGAATGGATACATTCATGCGAATGAATTAGAATGGATCATACGAATGAATTAGAATGGATTCATTCGTGCGAATGAATTAGAATGGATCGTACGAATGAGTAAGAATGGATCGTACGAATGAATTAGAATGGATTGAATTAGAATGAATCGTACGAATGAATTAGAATGGATCGTACGAATGAATGAATTAGAATGGATCGTACGAATGAATTAGAATGGATTGAATTAGAATGAATCGTACGAATGAATTTGAATGAATCATACCGTACGAATGAATTAGAATGGATCATACGAAGGAATTAGAATGGATCGTATGAATGAATTTAAATGGATCGTACGAATGAATTAGAATGGATCGTGCTAATGAATTAGAATGGATCGTGCGAATGAATTAGAATGGATCGTGCGAATGAATTAGAATGGATCGTACGAATGAATTAGAATGGATCGTACGAATGAATTAGAATGGATTGTATGAATTAGAATGGATACCATCGTGCAAACGAAATAGAATGGATCGTACGAATGAATTAGAGTAGATTGTGCGAATGGATTAGAATGGATCATACGATTGAGTAAGAATGGATTGTACGAATGAAATAGAATAGATCGTACGAATGAATTAGAATGGATCGTACGAATGAATTAGAATGGATCGTTCGAATGAATTAGAATAGATTGTGCGAATGAATTAGAATGGATCGTACGAATGAATTAGAATGGATCGTACGAATGAATTAGAATGGATCGTACGAATGAATTAGAATGGATCGTGCGAATGAATTAGAATGGATCGTACGAATGAAATAGAATTGATTCGCACGAATGTATCCATTCTAATTCATTCGTACGATCCATTCTAATTCATTTGTACAATCCATTCTAATTCATTCGCACGATCTATTCGCATTCACTCAAACGATCCATTCTAATTCATTCATACAATCCATTCTAATTCTTTTGCACGAATGTATCCATTCTAATTCATTCGTACGATCCATTCTAATTCATTCGTATGATCTATTCTAATTCATTCGCATGATCCATTCTAATTCGTTCGTACGATCCATTTTAATTCATGATCCATTCTAATTCATTCATACGATCCATTCTAATTCATTCGTACGATCCATTCTAATTTCTTCGTATGATCTATTCTAATTCCTTCGTACGATCCATTCTAATTCATTCATACGATCTATTCTAATTCTTTCGCACGAATGTATCCATTCTAATTCATTCGTACGATCCATTCTAATTCCTTCGTACGATCCATATTCTAATTCATTCGTACGATCCATTCTCATTTATTCGTACAATCCATTCTAATTCATTCGCACGAATGTATCCATTCTAATTCATTCGTACGATCCATTCTACGAATTAGAATGGATCGTATGAATGAATTAGAATGGATCGTGCGAATAAATTAGAATGGATCGTATGAATGAATTAGAATAGATTGTGCGAATGAATTAGAATGGATCGTACGAATGAATTAGAATGGATACATTCGTGCGAATGAATTAAAATGGATCATACGAATGAATTAGAATGGATCATATGAATGAATTAGAATGGATCGTACGAATGAATTAGAATGGATACATTCATGCGAATGAATTAGAATGGATCATACGAATGAATTAGAATGGATTCATTCGTGCGAATGAATTAGAATGGATCGTACGAATGAGTAAGAATGGATCGTACGAATGAATTAGAATGGATTGAATTAGAATGAATCGTACGAATGAATTAGAATGGATCGTACAAATGAATTAGAATGGATCGTACGAATGAAATAGAATGGATCGTATGAATGAATTAGAATGGATCGTGCGAATGAATTAGAATGGATCGTACGAATGAATTAGAATTGATTGTGCGAATGAATTAGAATAGATCGTGCGAATGAATTAGAATGGATCGTACGAATGAATTAGAATAGATTGTGCGAATGAATTAGAATGGATCGTACGAATGAATTAGAATGGATCGTACGAATGAATTAGAATGGGTCATATGAATGAATTAGAATGGATCGTGCGAATGAATTAGAAAGGATCGTACGAATGAAATAGAATGGATTCGCACGAATGTATCCATTCTAATTCATTCGTACGATCCAATCTAATTCATTCGTACAATCCATTCTAATTCATTCGGACGATCCATTCGCATTCACTGAAACGATCTATTCTAATTCATTCATATGATCCATTCTAATTCATTCGTACGATCCATTCTAATTCATTCGTATGATCCATTCTAATTCATTCGCACAATCTATTCTAATTCATTCGTACGATCCTTTCTAATTCATTCACACGATCCATTCTAATTCATTCATACGATCCATTCTATTTCATTCGTACGATCCATTCTAATTCATTCGCACGATCCACTCTAATTCATTCATACGATCCATTCTAATTCATTCGTATGTATCCATTCTAATTCATTCATACGATCCATTCTAATTCTACGATCCATTCTTACTCATTCGTATTATCCATTTTAATTCATTCACACGAAAGTATCAACTCTAATTCATTCATACGATCCATTCTATTTCATTCCTACGATCCATTCTAATTCATTCGCACGATCAATTCTAATTCATTCATACGATACATTCTAATTCATTCACCCAAACCATTCTAATTCATTCATACGATTCATTCTAATTCAATCCATTCTAATTCATTCGTACGAATGAATTAGAATGGATCGTATGAATGAATTAGATTGGATCGTATGAATGAATTAGAATGGATTGTATGAATTAGAATGGATACCTTCGTGCAAATGAAATAGAATGGATCGTACGAATGAATTAGAGTAGATTGTGCGAATGGATTAGAATGGATCATATGAATGAATTAGAATGGATCGTGCGAATGAATTAGAATGGGTCGTGCAAATGAATTAGAATGGATCTGGATCGTGTATCCATTCTAATTCATTCGTACGACCCATTCTAATTCATTCGCACGATCCATTCTAATTCATTCGTACGATCCATTCTAATTCATTCGTACGATTCATTCTAATTCAATCCATTCTAATTCATTCGTACGATCCATTCTTACTCATTCGTACGATCCATTCTAATTCATTCGCACGAATGAATCCATTCTAATTCATTGGTATGATCCATTCTAATTCATTCGCATGAATGTATCCATTCTAATTCATTCGTACGATCCATTCTATCTCATTCGTACAATCCATTCTATTTCATTCGTACGATCCATTCTAATTCATTCGCATGAATGTATCCATTCTAATTCATTCGTACGATCCATTCTAATTCATTCGCACAATCTATTTTAATTCATTAGTACGATCCATTCTAATTCATTCGTACGTATGAATGAATTAGAATGGATCGTATGAATGAAATAGAATGGATCGTACGAATGAATTAGAATGGATCGTGCGAATGAATTAGAATGGATCGTACGAATGAATTAGAATGGATCGTACGAATGAATTAGAATGGATCGTTTGAATGAATTAGAATGGATCGTACTTATGAATTAGAATGAATCGTACGAAGGAATTAGAATGTATCGTACGAAGGAATTAGAATGGATAGTACGAATGAATTAGAATGGATACCTTCTTGCAAATGAATTAGAATGGATCGTACGAATGAGTAAGAATGGATCGTACGAATGAAATAGAATGGATCGTATGAATGAATTAGAATGGATCGTGCGAATGAATTAGAATGGATCGTACGACTGAATTAGAATAGATTGTGCGAATGAATTAGAATGGATCGTACGAATGAATTAGAATGGATCGTACGAATGAATTAGAATGGATCGTATGAATGAATTAGAATGGATCGTGCGAATGAATTAGAATGGATCGTACGAATGAAATAGAATGGATTCGAACGAATGTATCCATTCTAATTCATTCGTACGATCCATTCTAATTCATTCGTACAATTCATTCTAATTCATTCGCACGATCCATTCTTACTCATTCGTACGATCCATTCTAATTCATTTGCACGAAGTTATCCATTCTAATCCATTCGCATTCACTCAAACGACCCATTCTAATTCATTCGTACGATCCATTCTAATTCATTCATACGATCCATTCTAATTCATTCACACAATCCATTCTAATTCATTCTAATTTATTCGTATGTGAGTGGATCGTGTTTTTTCGTGCTAATGAATTAGAATGGATCGTACGAATGAATTAGAATGGATACATTCGTGCGAAAGAATTAGAATGGATCGTATGAATGAATTAGATTGGATCGTATAAATGAATTAGAATGGATCGTACGAATGAATTAGAATGGATCGTGCTAATGAATTAGAATGGATCGTGCGAATGAATTAGAATGGATCGTACGAATGAATTAGAATGGATCGTACGAATGAATAAGAATGGATCGTTCGAATGAATTAGAATAGATTCGCATTAATTAGAATGGATCCATTCTAATTCATTACTACGATTCATTCTAATTCATTCATACGATCCATTCTAATTCATTCGTACGATCCATTCTAATTCATTCGCACGATCCATTCTAATTCATTCATACGATCCATTCTAATTCATTCGTATGTATCCATTCTAATTCATTCATACGATCCATTCTAATTCTACGATCCATTCTTACTCATTCGTATTATCCATTTTAATTCATTCACACGAATGTATCAACTCTAATTCATTCGTACAATCTATTCTAAATCATTCGCACGAATGTATCCATTCTAATTCATTCGTACGATCCATTCTAATTCATTTGTACGAATGTATCCACTCTAATTCATTCATACGATCCATTCTAATTCATTCGCACGAATGTATCCATTCCAATTCATTCGTACGATCCAGTCTAATTCATTCGCACAATCTATTCTAATTCATTCGTACGATCAATTCTAATTCATTAGCATGATCCATTCTAATTCATTTGTATGATCTATTCTATTTCATTCGTACAATCCATTCTTACTCAATCGTATGATCCATTCTAATCCATTCGCACAATCTATTCTAATTCATTCGTACGATCCATTCTATTTCATTCGTACGATCCATTCTAATTCATATGATCCATTCTATTTTATTCGCACGATCCATTCTAATTCATTCATACAATCCATTCTAATTCTTTTGCACGAATGTATCCATTCTAATTCATTTGTTCGATCCATTCTAATTCATTCGTACGATCCATTCTTACTCATTCGTACGATCCATTCTAATTCATTCGCACGAATGAATCCATTCTAATTCATTCGTATTATCCATTCTAATTCATTCGCATGAATGTATCCATTCTAATTCATTCGTACGATCCATTCTATCTCATTCGTACAATCCAATCTATTTCATTCGTACGATCGATTCTAGATCATACGAAGAAATTAGAATGGATCGTACGAATGAATTAGAATGGATCGTTTGAATGAATTAGAATGGATCGTGCGAATGAATTAGAATGGATCGTACGAATGAATTAGAATAGATCGTATGAATGAATTAGAATGGATCCATTCTAATTCATTCGTACGATCCATTCTAATTTCTTCGTATGATCTATTCTAATTCCTTCGTACGATCCATTCTAATTCCTTCGTACGATCTATTCAAATTCATTCGCACGAATCTATCCATTCTAATTTATTCGTACGATCCATTCTAATTCATTCGCACGATCCATTCTAATTCATTAATACGATCCAATCTAATTCATTCATACGATCTATTCTAATTCATTCGCAAGAATATATCCTTTCTAATTCATTCGTACGATCCATTCTAATTCATTCGCACAATCTATTCTAATTCATTAGTACGATCCATTCTAATTCATTCGTACGATCCATTCTAATTCATTAGCACGATCCAAATTCATTTATCTGTATGATCTATTCTATTTCATTCGTACGATCCATTCTTATCGCACGATCCATTCTAATTCATTCGCACGATCCATTCTCCATTCTAATTCCTTCGTACGATCCATTCTAATTCCTTCGTACGAATGAATTAGAATAGATAGTACGAATGAATTAGAATGGATAGTACGAATGAATTAGAATGGATCGTACGAATGAGTAAGAATGGATCGTGCGAATGAATTAGAATGGATCATATGAATGAATTAGAATGGATCGTATGAATGAATTAGATTGGATCGTACGAATGAATTAGAATGGATCATGCGAATGAATTAGAATGGATCGTGCGAATGAATTAGAATGGATCGTACGAATGAAATTGAATGGATTGTACGAATGAGATAGAATGGATCGTACGAATGAATTAGAATGGATACATTCATGCGAATGAATTAGAATGGATCATACGAATGAATTAGAATGGATTCATTCTTGCGAATGAATTAGAATGGATCGTACGAATGAGTAAGACTGGATCGTACGAATGAATTAGAATGGATTGAATTAGAATGAATCGTACGAATGAATTAGAATGGATCGTACGAATGAATTAGAATGGATTGAATTAGAATGAATCGTACGAATGAATTAGAATGAATCATACCGTACGAATGAATTAGAATGGATCATACGAAGGAATTAGAATGGATCGTACGAATGAATTAGAATGGATCGTACGAATGAATTAGAATGGATCGTACGAAGGAATTAGAATTGATCGTACGAAGGAATTAGAATGGATAGTACGAATGAATTAGAATGGATACCTTCGTGCAAATGAATTAGAATGGATCGTACGAATGAGTAAGAATGGATCGTACGAATGAAATAGAATGGATTGAATTATAATGGATCGTACGAATGAGTCAGAATGGATCCTACGAATGAATCGTACGATCCATTCTAATTCATTCGTACGATCCATTCTAATTCATTCGCACGATCCATTCTAATTCATTCATACGATCCATTCTAATTCATTCGTACGATCCATTCTAATTCATTTGCACAATCTATTCTAATTCATTCGTACGATCCATTCTAATTCATTCGCACGATCCATTCTAATTCATTCATACGATCCATTCTATTTCATTCGTACGATCCATTCTTACTCATTCGTATGATCCATTCTAATTCATTTGCACGAAGGTATCCATTCTAATTCATTCGTACTATCCATTCTAATTCCTTCGTACGATCCATTCTATTTCATTCGTACAATCCATTCTTACTCATTCGTACGATCCATTCTAATTCATTTGCACAAAGGTATCCATTCTAATTCATTCATACTATCCATTCTAATTCATTCGTACGATCCATTCTAATTCCTTCGTACGATCCATTCTAATTCATTCGTACGATCCATTCTAATTCATTCGTACGATCCATTCTAATTCCTTCGTATGATCCATTCTAATTCATTCGTACGGTATGATTCATTCTAATTCATTCGTACGATTCATTCTAATTCAATCCATTCTAATTCATTCGTACGATCCATTCTAATTCATTCGTACGATTCATTCTAATTCAATCCATTCTAATTCATTCGTACGATCCATTCTTACTCATTCGTACGATCCATTCTAATTCATTCGCACGATCCATTCTTACTCATTCGTACGATCCAATTTAATTCATTCATACGATCCATTCAAATTCATTAATACGATCAAATCTAATTCATTTATATGATCCATTCTAATTCATTCGTACAATTCATTCTAATTCAATCCATTCTAATTCATTCTTACCATCCATTCTTACTCATTCGTACGATCCATTCTAATTCATTCGCACGAATGAATCCATTCTAATTCATTCATATGATCCATTCTAATTCATTCGCATGAATGTATCCATTCTAATTCATTTGTACGATCCATTCTAATTCATTCGTACGATCCATTCTAATTCATTCGCACAATCTATTCTAATTCATTCGTACGATCCATTCTAATTCATTCGTACGATCCATTCTAATTCATTCGTACGGTATGAATTAGAATGGATTGAATTAGAATGAATCGTACAAATGAATTAGAATGAATCATACCGTACGAATGAATTAGAATGGATAATACGAAGGAATTAGAATGGATCGTACGAATGAATTAGAAAGGATCGTATGAAGGAATTAGAATGGATCGTACGAAGGAATTAGAATGGATAGTACGAATGAATTAGAATGGATATTCTAATTCTTTCGCACGATCCATTCGCATTCACTCAAACGATCCATTCTTACTCATTCTACGATCCATTCTAATTCATTCGCATGTTCCATTCTAATTCATTAGCACAATCTATTCTAATTCATTCGTACGATCCATTCTAATTCATTCACACGATCCATTCTAATTCATTAATACGATCCATTCTAATTCATTCAAACGATCCATTCTAATTCATTCATACGATCCATTCTAATTCATTCATACGATCCATTCTAATTCCTTCGTACGATCCATCCAAATTCATTCGCACGAATGTATCCATTCTAATTCATTCGTACAATCCATTCTATTTCATTCGTACGATCCATTCTTACTCATTCGTACGATCCATTCGTATCCATTCTAATTCATTCGCACGATCCATTCTAATTCATTCGCACGATCCATTCTAATTCATTCATACAATCCATTCTAATTCTTTTGCACGAATGTATCCATTCTAATTCATTCGTACGATCCATTCTAATTCATTCGTACGATCCATTCTAATTCATTCGCACAATCCATTCTAATTCATTCACACTCATACGATCCATTCTAATTCATTCGCACGAATGTATCCTTTCTAATTCATTCGTACGATCCATTCTAATTCATTCGCACAATCTATTCTAATTCATTCGAACGATCCATTCTAAGTCATTCGTACGATCCATTCTAATTCATTCGTACGATTCATTCTAATTCAATCCATTCTAATTCATTCGTACGATCCATTCTTACTCATTCGTACGATCCAAATTCATTTATCCGTACGATCTATTCTATTTCATTCGTACGATCCATTCTTATCGCACGATCCATTCTCCATTCTAATGGATCGTACGAATGAATTAGAATGGATCGTATGAATGAATTAGATTGGATCGTATGAATGAATTAGAATGGATTGTACGAATGAAATAGAATAGATCGTACGAATGAATTAGAATGAAATAAAATGGATCGTATGAATGAATTAGAATGGATCGTGCAAATGAATTAGAATGGATCGTACGAATGAATTAGAATAGATTGTGCGAATGAATTAGAATGGATCGTACGAATGAATTAGAATGGATCGTACGAATGAATTAGAATGGATCGTTTGAGTGAATGCGAATGGATCGTGCGAATGAATTAGAATGGATTGTACGAATGAATTAGAATGGATCGTACGAATGAATTAGAATGGATACATTCGTGCGAATCCATTCTATTTCATTCGTATGATCCATTCTAATTCATTCGCACGATCCATTCTAATTCATTCATACGATCCATTCTAATTCATTCGTACGATCCATTCTAATTCATTCGTACGATCCATTCTAATTCATTCGCACAATCTATTCTAATTCATTCGTACGATCCATTCTAATTCATTCACACGATCCATTCTAATTCATTCATACGATCCATTCTATTTCATTCGTACGATCCATTCTTACTCATTCGTACGATCCATTCTAATTCATTTGCAAGAAGGTATCCATTCTAATTCATTCGTACTATCCATTCTAATTCCTTCGTACGATCCATTCTAATTCCTTCGTACGATCCATTCTAATTCATAAGTACGAACCATCCTAATTCATTCAAACGATCCATTTTAATTCATTCGTACGATCCATTCTAATTCATTCGTACGATCCATTCTAATTCATTCGCACGATCCATTCTAATTCATTCGTACGATCCATTCTATTTCATTCATACGATCCATTCTAATTCATTCATACGTACGAATAAATTAGAATGGATCGTACTAATGAATTAGAATAGATTGTGCGAATGAATTAGAATGGATCGTACGAATGAATTAGAATAGATACATTCATGCGAATGAATTAGAATGGATCGTACGAATGAAATAGAATGGATTGTACGAATGAGATAGAATGGATCGTACGAATGAATTAGAATGGATACATTCATGCGAATGAATTAGAATGGATCATACCAATGAATTAGAATGGATTCATTCGTGCGAATGAATTAGAATGGATCGTACGAATGAGTAAGAATGGATCGTACGAATGAATTAGAATGGATTGAATTAGAATGAATCGTACGAATGAATTAGAATGGATCGTACGAATGAATTAGAATGGATCGTGCGAATGAATTAGAATGGGTCGTACGAATAAATTAGAATGGATACACGATCCAGATCCATTCTAATTCATTCGCACGACCCATTCTAATTCATTCGCACGATCCATTCTAATTCATTCGTATGATCCATTCTAATCCATTCGCACAATCTACTCTAATTCATTCGTACGATCCATTCTATTTCATTTGCACGAAGGTATCTATTCTAATTCATTCGTACGATCCATTCTAATTCATTCGTATGATCCATTCTATTTCATTCGTACGATCCATTCTAATTCATACGATCCATTCTATTTCATTCATACGATCCATTTTAATTCATTCGCACGATCCATTCTAATTCATTCGTACGATCCATTCTATTTCATTCGTACGATCCATTCTAATTCATACGATCCATTCTATTTCATTCATACGATCCATTTTAATTCATTCGCACGATCCATTCTAATTCATTCATACGATCCATTCTAATTCATTCGTACGATCCATTCTAATTTCTTCGTATGATCTATTCTAATTCCTTCGTACGATCCATTCTAATTCCTTCGTACGATCCATTAAAATTCATTCGCACGAATCTATCCATTCTAATTCATTCGTACGATCCATTCTAATTCATTTGCACGGTCCATTCTAATTCATTAATATGATCCAACCTAATTCATTCATACGATCTATTCTAATTCATTCGCACGAATATATCCTTTCTAATTCATTCGTACGATCCATTCTAATTCATTCGCACAATCTATTCTAATTCATTAGTACGATCCATTCTAATTCATTCGTACGATCCATTCTAATTCATTAGCACGATCCAAATTCATTTATCCGTACGATCTATTCTATTTCATTCGTACGATCCATTCTTATCGCACGATCCATTCTAATTCATTCGCACGATCCATTCTCCATTCTAATTCCTTCGTACGATCCATTCTAATTCCTTCGTATCCATTTCATACGAATGAATTAGAATGGATCGTACGAAGGAATTAGAATGGATCGTACGAAGGAATTAGAATGGATAGTACGAATGAATTAGAATGGATACCTTCGTGCAAATGAATTAGAATGGATCGTACAAATGAGTAAGAATGGATCGTACGAATGAAATAGAATGGATCGTATGAATGAATTAGAATGGATCGTGCGAATGAATTAGAATGGATCGTACGAATGAATTAGAATAGATTGTGCGAATGAATTAGAATGGATCGTACGAATGAATTAGAATGGATCGTACGAATGAATTGGAATGGATACATTCGTGCGAATGAATTAGAATGGATCGTATGAATGAATTAGAGTGGATACATTCGTACAAATGAATTAGAATGGATCGTACGAATGAATTAGAATGGATACATTCGTGCGAATGAATTAGAATGGATCATATGAATGAATTAGAATGGATCGTTTGAGTGAATGCGAATGGATCGTGCGAATGAATTAGAATGGATTGTACGAATGAATTAGAATGGATCGTACATGTATGAATTAATTAGAATGGATCGTACGAATGAATTAGAGTTGATACATTCGTGCGAATAAATTAGAATGGATCGTACGAATGAATTAGATTGGATCGTATGAATGAATTATAATGGATCATACGAATGAATTAGAATAGATCATACGAATGAATTAGAATGGATCGTACGAATGAGTTAGAATGGATACATTCGTGCAAATGAATTAGAATGGATCATATGAATGAATTAAAATGGATCGTATGAATGAATTAGAATGGATCGTGCGAATGAATTAGAATGGATCATGCGAATGAATTAAAATGGATCGTACGAATGAATTAGAAAGGATACATTCGAATTCATTCGTACGATCCATTCTAATTCCTTCGTACGATCCATATTCTAATTCATTCGCACGATCCATTCTAATTCATTCATACGATCCATTCTAATTTATTCGCACGATCCATTCTAATTTATTCGTACGATCCATTCTAATTCATTCGCACAATCTATTCTAATTCATTCGAACGATCCATTCTAATTCATTCATACGATCCATTCTAATTCATTCGTACGATCTATTCTATTTCATTCATACAATCCTTTCTTACTCAATCGTATGATCCATTCTAATCCATTCGCACAATCTATTCTAATTCATTCGTACGATCCATTCTATTTCATTCGTACGATCCATTCTAATTCATACGATCCATTCTATTTCATTCATACGATCCATTTTAATTCATTCGCACGATCCATTCTAATTCATTCATACGATCCATTCTAATTCATTTATACGATCCATTTTAATTCATTCGCACAATCTATTCTAATTCATTCGTACGATCAATTCTAATTCATTAGCATGATCCATTCTAATTTATTCGTACGATCTATTCTATTTCATTCGTACAATCCATTCTTACTCAATCGTATGATCCATTCTAATCCATTCGCACAATCTATTCTAATTCATTCGTACGATCCATTCTATTTCATTCGTACGATCCATTCTAATTCATACGATCCATTCTATTTCATTCATACGATCCATTTTAATTCATTCGCACGATCCATTCTAATTTAATCATACGATCCATTCTAATTCATTCGTACGATCCATTCTAATTTCTTCGTATGATCTATTCTAATTCCTTCGTACGATCCATTCTAATTCATTCATACGATCCATTCTTACTCATTCATACGATCCATTCTAATTCATTCACACGATCCATTCTAATTCATCCGTACGATCCATTCTATTTCATTCGTACGATCCATTCTTACTCATTCATACGATCCATTCTAATTCATTCGCACGAATGTATCCATTCTAATTCATTCGTACGATCCATTCTAATACATTCATACGATCCATTCTAATTCATTCATACGATCCATTCTAATTCATTCCCATGAATGTATCCATTCTAATTCATTTGCACGAATGTATCCATTCTAATTCATTCATACGATCCATTCTAATTCATTCGTACGTTCCATTCTAATTCATTCGTAAGATCCATTCTAATTCATTCATACGATCTATTCTAATTCATTCATACAATCCATTCTAATTCTTTCGCATGAATGTATCCATTCTAATTCATTCGTACAATCCATTCTAATTCATTCGCACGATCCATTCTAATTCATTCATACAATCCATTCTAATTCTTTTGCACGAATGTATCCATTCTAATTCATTCGTACTATCCATTCTAATTCCTTCGTGCGAATGAATTAGAATGGATCGTACGAATGAGTAAAAATGGATCGTGCGAATGAATTAGAATGGATCATATGAATGAATTAGAATGGATCGTATGATTGAATTAGAATGGATCGTGGATCGTACGAATGAGTAAGAATGAATTAGAATGGATCATATGAATGAATTAGAATGGATCGTTTGAGTGAATGCGAATGGATCGTGCGAATGAATTAGAATGGATTGTACGAATGAATTAGAATGGATCGTATGAATGAATTAGAATGGATCGTACAAATGAATTAGAATGGATCGTACGAAGGAATTAGAACGGATTGTATGAAAGAATTAGAATAGATCGTATGAATGAATTAGAATGGATCTTACGAATGAATTAGAATGGAACGTACGAATGAATTAGAATGGATACGAATGGATCGTACGAATGAGTAAGAATGGATCGTACGAATGAAATAGAATGGATTATACGAATGAATTAGAATCGATACATTCGTGCGAATGAATTAGGATGGATCGTATGAATGAATTAGAATAGATTGTGCGAATGAATTAGAATGGATCGTACGAATGAATTAGAATGGATACATTCATGCGAATGAATTAGAATGGATCGTATGAATGAATTAGAATGGATCGTATGAGTGAATTAGAATGGATACGAAGGAATTAGAATGGATCGTACGAAGGAATTAGAATGGAGAATGGATCGTGCGAATGAATTAGAATGGATCGTGCGATAAGAATGGATCGTACGAATGAAATAGAATAGATCGTACGGATAAATAAATTTGGATCGTGCTAATGAATTAGAATGGATCGTACGAATAAATTAGAATGGATCGTACTAATGAATTAGAATAGATTGTGCGAATGAATTAGAATGGATCGTACAAATGAATTGGAATGGATACATTCGTGCGAATGAATTAGAATGGATCGTATGAATGAATTAGAGTGGATACATTCGTACGAATGAATTAGAATGGATACATTCGTGCGAATGAATTAGAATGGATCATATGAATGAATTAGAATGGATCGTTTGAGTGAATGCGAGTGGATCGTGCGAATGAATTAGAATGGATTGAACGAATGAATTAGAATGGATCGAACGAATGAATTAGAATGGATACATTCGTGCGAATGAATTAGAATGGATCATATGAATGAATTAGAATGGATCGTTTGAGTGAATGCGAATGGATCGTGCGAATGAATTAGAATGGATTGTACGAATGAATTAGAATGGATCGTACGAATGAATTAGAATGGATCGTACGAATGAATTAGAATGGATCGTACGAATGACTTAGAATGGATCGTTCGAATGAATTAGAATAGATTGTGCGAATGAATTAGAATAAATCGTACGAATGAATTAGAAAGGATACATTCGTGCGAATGAATTAGCATGGATCGTATGAGTGTGAATGAATTAGAATGGATCGTGCGAATGAATTAGAATGGATCCTATTAATGAATTAGAATGGATCGTGCGAATGAATTAGAATGAATCGTACGAATGAGTAAGAATGGATCATGCGAATGAATTAGAATGGATTGTACGAATGAATTAGAATGGATCGTACGAATGAATTAGAATGGATACATTCGTGCGAATCCATTCTATTTCATTTGTACGATCCATTCTAATTCATTCGCACGATCCATTCTAATTCATTCGTACGATCCATTCTAATTCATTCGTACGATCCATTCTAATTCATTCGCACAATCTATTCTAATTCATTCGTACGATCCATTCTAATTCATTCGCACGATCCATTCTAATTCATTCATATGATCCATTCTATTTCATTCGTATGATCCATTCTTACTCATTCGTACGATCCATTCTAATTCATTTGCACGAAGGTACCCATTCTAATTCATTTGTACTATCCATTCTAATTCCTTCGTACGATCCATTCTAATTCCTTCGTACGATCCATTCTAATTCATTCGCACAATCTATTCTAATTCATTCATACGATCTATTCTAATTTATTTGCATGATCCATTCTAATTCATTCATACGATCCATTCTAATTCATTCATATGATCCATTCTAATTCTTTCGCACGATCCATTCTTACTCATTCGTACGATCCATTCTAATTCATTCGTACGATCCATTCTAATTCATTCACACAATCTATTCTAATTCATTCGTACGATCCATTCTAATTCATTCGCACGATCCATTCTAATTCATTCATACGATCCATTCTAATTCATTCGCACGAATGTATCCTTTCTAATTCATTCGTACGATCCATTCTAATTCATTCGCATTCACTCAAACAATCCATTCTAATTCATTCGTACGATCTATTCTAATTCATTCGTACGATCCATTCTAATTCCTTCGTACGATCCATTCTAATTCGTTCGTACGATCCATTCTAATTCATTCGTACGATCCATTCTAATTCATTCGTACAATCCATTCTAATTCATTCGCATGATCCATTCGCATTCACTCAAATGACCCATTCTAATTCATTCATATGATCTATTCTAATTCATTCTTACTCATTCGTACGATCCACGATCCATTCTAATTCATTCATACGATCCATTCTAATTCATTCATATGATCCATTCTAATTCATTCGCATGATCCATTCTTACTCATTCGTACGATCCATTCTAATTCATTCGCACGATCCATTCTAATTCATTAATACGATCCATTCTAATTCATTCGCACGATCCATTCTAATTCATTCACACTCATACGATCCATTCTAATTCATTCGCACGAATGTATCCTTTCTAATTCATTCGTACGATCCATTCTAATTCATTCGCACAATCTATTCTAATTCATTCGAACGATCCATTCTAATTCATTCGTACGATCCATTCTAATTTATTCGCACGGTCCACTCTAATTCATTCATACGATCCATTCTAATTCATTCATATGATCCATTCTAATTCATTTGCATGATCCATTCTTACTCATTCGTACGATCCATTCTAATTCATTCACACGATCCATTCTAATTCATTAATACGATCCATTCTAGAATAGATCGTGCGAATGAATTAGAATTGATCGTACGAATGAATTGGAATGGATACATCCGTGCGAATGAATTAGAATGGATCGTAGAATTAGAATGGATCGTATGAATGAATTAGAATGGATCGTATGAGTGAATTAGAATGGATACGAAGGAATTAGAATGGATCGTACGAAGGAATTAGAATGGAGAATGGATCGTGCGAATGAATTAGAATGGATCGTGCGATAAGAATGGATCGTACGAATGAAATAGAATAGATCGTACGGATAAATGAATTTGGATCGTGCTAATGAATTAGAATGGATCGTACGAATGAATTAGAATGGATCGTACGAATGAGTAAGAATGGATCGTACGAATGAAATAGAATGGATCGTATGAATGAATTAGAATGGATCGTGCGAATGAATTAGAATGGATCGTACGAATGAATTAGAATGGATACATTCGTGCGAATGAATTAGAATGGATCATACGAAGGAATTAGAATGGATCGTACGAATGAATTAGAATGGATCGTACGAATGAATTAGAATGGATACATTCGTGCGAATGAATTAGAATGGATCATACGAATGAATTAGAGTTGATACATTCGTGTGAATGAATTAAAATGGATAATACGAATGTGTAAGATTGAATCGTAGAATTAGAATGGATCGTATGAATGAATTAGAATGGATACATACGAATGAATTAGAATGGATCGTATGAATGAATTAGAATGGATCGTGCGAATGAATTAGAATGGATCATACGAATGAAATAGAATGGATCGTATGAATGAATTAGAATGGATCGTGCGAATGAATTAGAATGGATCGTACGAATGAATTAGAATAGATTGTGCGAATGAATTAGAATGGATCGTACGAATGAATTAGAATGGATCATACGAATGAATTAGAATGGATCATATGAATGAATTAGAATGGATCGTTTGAGTGAATGTGAATGGATCGTGCGAATGAATTAGAATGGATTGTACGAATGAATTAGAATGGATCGTACGAATGAATTAGAATGGATACATTCGTGCGAATCCATTCTATTTCATTCGTACGATCCATTCTAATTCATTCGCACAATCCATTCTAATTCATTCGTACGATCCATTCTAATTCATTCGTACGATCCATTCTAATTCATTCGCACAATCTATTCTAATTCATTCGTACGATCCATTCTAATTCATTCGCACGATCCATTCTAATTCATTCATATGATCCATTCTATTTCATTCGTACGATCCATTCTTACTCATTCGTACGATCCATTCTAATTCATTTGCACGGAGGTATCCATTCTAATTCATTCGTACTATCCATTCTAATTCCTTCGTACGATCCATTCTAATTCCTTCGTACGATTCATTCTAATTCATTCGCACAATCTATTCTAATTCATTCATACGATCCATTCTAATTTATTTGCATGATCCATTCTAATTCATTCATACGATCCATTCTAATTCATTCATATGATCCATTCTAATTCTTTCGCATGATCCATTCTTACTCATTCGTACGATCCATTCTAATTCATTCGTACGATCCATTCTAATTCATTCGCACAATCTATTCTAATTCATTCGTACGATCCATTCTAATTCATTCGCACGATCCATTCTAATTCATTCATACGATCCATTCTAATTCATTCGCACGAATGTATCCTTTCTAATTCATTCGTACGATCTATTCTAATTCATTCGCATTCACTCAAACGATCCATTCTAATTCATTCGTACGATCCATTCTAATTCATTCGTACGATCCATTCTAATTCCTTTGTACGATCCATTCTAATTCGTTCGTACGATCCATTCTAATTCATTCGTACGATCCATTCTAATTCATTCGTACAATCCATTCTAATTCATTCGCACGATCCATTCGCATTCACTCAAACTACCCATTCTAATTCATTCATATGATCCATTCTAATTCATTCTTACTCATTCGTACGATCCACGATCCATTCTAATTCATTCATACGATCCATTCTAATTCATTCATATGATCCATTCTAATTCATTCGCATGATCCATTCTTACTCATTCGTACGATCCATTCTAATTCATTCGCACGATCCATTCTAATTCATTCGCACGATCCATTCTAATTCATTCACACTCATACGATCCATTCTAATTCATTCGCACGAATGTATCCTTTCTAATTCATTCGTACGATCCATTCTAATTCATTCGCACAATCTATTCTAATTCATTCGAACGATCCATTCTAATTCATTCGTACGATCCATTCTAATTCATTCGTACGATCCATTCTAATTTATTCGCACGGTCCATTCTAATTCATTCATACGATCCATTCTAATTCATTCATATGATCCATTCTAATTCATTTGCATGATCCATTCTTACTCATTCGTACGATCCATTCTAATTCATTCACACGATCCATTCTAATTCATTAATACGATCCATTCTAGAATAGATCGTGCGAATGAATTAGAATTGATCGTACGAATGAATTGGAATGGATACATTCGTGCGAATGAATTAGAATGGATCGTAGAATTAGAATGGATCGTATGAATGAATTAGAATGGATCGTATGAGTGAATTAGAATGGATACGAAGGAATTAGAATGGATCGTACGAAGGAATTAGAATGGAGAATGGATCGTGCGAATGAATTAGAATGGATCGTGCGATAAGAATGGATCGTACGAATGAAATAGAATAGATCGTACGTATAAATGAATTTGGATCGTGCTAATGAATTAGAATGGATCGTACGAATGAATTAGAATGGATCGTACGAATGAGTAAGAATGGATCGTACGAATGAAATAGAATGGATCGTATGAATGAATTAGAATGGATCGTGCGAATGAATTAGAATGGATCATACGAATGAATTAGAATGGATACATTCGTGCGAATGAATTAGAATGGATCATACGAAGGAATTAGAATGGATCGTACGAATGAATTAGAATGGATCGTACGAATGAATTAGAATGGATACATTCGTGCGAATGAATTAGAATGGATCATACGAATGAAGTAGAGTTGATACATTCGTGTGAATGAATTAAAATGGATAATACGAATGTGTAAGAATGGATCGTAGAATTAGAATGGATCGTATGAATGAATTAGAATGGATACATACGAATGAATTAGAATGGATCGTATGAATGAATTAGAATGGATCGTGCGAATGAATTAGAATGGATCATACGAATGAAATAGAATGGATCGTATGAATGAATTAGAATGGATCGTGCGAATGAATTAGAATGGATCGTACGAATGAATTAGAATAGATTGTGCGAATGAATTAGAATGGATCGTACGAATGAATTAGAATGGATCATATGAATGAATTAGAATGGATCATATGAATCAATTAGAATGGATCGTTTGAGTGAATGTGAATGGAACGTGCGAATGAATTAGAATGGATTGTACGAATGAATTAGAATGGATCGTACGAATGAATTAGAATGGATACATTCGTGCGAATCCATTCTAATTCATTCGTACGATCCATTCATACGATCCATTCTAATTCATTCGCACAATCTATTCTAATTCATTCGTACGATCCATTCTAATTCATTCGCACGATCCATTCTAATTCATTCGCACAATCTATTCTAATTCATTCGTACGATTCATTCTAATTCATTCGCACGATCCATTCTAATTCATTCATACGATCCATTTTATTTCATTCGTACGATCTATTCTAATTTATTCGTACGATCCATTCTAATTCATTCGTACGATTCATTCTAATTCAATCCATTCTAATTCATTCGTACGATCCATTCTAATTCATTCGCACGAATGAATCCATTCTAATTCATTCGTATGATCCATTCTAATTCATTCGCATGAATGTATCCATTCTAATTCATTCATATGATCCATTCTAATTCATTCATATGATCCATTCTAATTCATTCGTATGATCCATTCTAATTCATTCGCACGAATGTATCCATTCTAATTCATTCGTACGATCCATTCTAATTCATTCGCACAATCTATTCTAATTCATTCATACGATCCATTCTAATTTATTCGCACGATCCATTCTAATTGATTCATACAATCCATTCTAATTTGTAGAATGGATCGTACGAATGAATTAAAATGGATACATTCGTGCGAATGAATTAGAATGGATTGTACGAATAAATTAGAATGGATCGTACGAATGAATTAGAACATGGATCGTACGAAGGAATTAGAATGGATCGTACGAATGAATTCGAATGTATCCTTTCTAATTCATTCGTACGATCCATTCTAATTCCTTCATACGATCCATTCTAATTCATTCGTACGATCCATTCTAATTCATTCGCACGATCCATTCTAATTCATTCGTACGATCCATTCTATTTCATTCATACGATCCATTCTAATTCATTCATACGATCTATTCTAATTCTTTCGCACGAATGTATCCATTCTAATTCATTCGTACGATCCAATCTAATTCATTCGCACGATCCATTCTAATTCATTCATAAAATCCATTCTAATTCTTTTGGACGAATGTATCCATTCTAATTCATTAGTACTATCCATTCTAATTCCTTCGTACGATCTATTCTAATTCATTCGTATGATCCATTCTAATTCATTCGTACGATCCATTCTAATTCCTTCGTATGATCCATTCTAATTCATTCGTACGGTATGATTCATTCTAATTCATTCGTACGATTCATTCTAATTCAATCCATTCTAATTCATTCGTACGATCCATTCTAATTCATTCGTACGATCCATTCTAATTCATTCATACGATTCATTCTAATTCAATCCATTCTAATTCATTCGTACGATCTATTCTAATTCATTCGTATGATCCATTCTAATTCATTCGCACGATCCATTCTAATTCATTCATATGATCCATTCTATTTCATTCGTACGATCCATTCTTACTCATTCGTACGATCCATTCTAATTCATTTGCACGAAGGTATCCATTCTAATTCATTCGTACTATCTATTCTAATTCCTTCGTACGATCCATTCTAATTCCTTCGTACGATCCATTCTAGTTCATTCGTACGATCCATTCTAATTCATTCGTACGATCCATTCTAATTCCTTCGTATGATCCATTCTAATTCATTCGTACGGTATGATTCATTCTAATTCATTCGTACGATTCATTCTAATTCAATCCATTCTAATTCATTCGTACGATCCATTCTAATTCATTCGTACGATCCATTCTAATTCATTCGCACGATTCATTCCAAATGTATCCATTCTAATTCATTCGTACGATCCATTCTAATTCATTCGCACAATCTATTCTAATTCATTCATACGATCCATTCTAATCTATTCGCACGATCCATTCTAATTCATTCATACGATCCATTCTAATTCATTCATATGATCCATTCTAATTCATTCGCACGATCCATTATATCTCATTCGTACAATCCATTCTATTTCATTCGTACGATCCATTCTAATTCATTCGCACGATCCATTCTAATTCATTCGCATGATCCATTCTAATTCATTCGTACGATCGATTCTAATTCATTCTTACGATCCATTCTAATTCATTCGCACGAATGTATCCATTCTAATTTATTCGTACGATCCATTCTAATTCATTCGCAAAATCTATTCTAATTCATTCATACGATCCATTCTAATTTATTCGCACGATCCATTCTAATTCATTCATACGATCCATTCTAATTCATTCATATGATCCATTCTAATTCATTCGCACGATCCATTCTTACTCATTCGTACGATCCATTCTAATTCATTCGCACGATCCATTCTAATTCATTAATACGATCCATTCTAATTCATTCGCACGATCCATTCTAATTCATTCACACTCATACGATCCATTCTAATTCATTCGCACGAATATATCCTTTCTAATTCATTCGTACGATCCATTCTAATTCATTCGCACAATCTATTCTAATTCATTCGAATGATCCATTCTAATTCATTCGTACGATCCATTCTAATTCATTCGTACGATCCATTCTAATTCATTCGCACGATCCATTCTAATTCATTAGCACGATCCATTCTAATTCATTCGTACGATCCATTCTAATTCATTTATACGATCCAATCTAATTCATTCATACGATCCATTCTAATTCTTTCGCACGAATGTATCCAGTCTAATTCATTCGTACGATCCATTCTAATTCATTAGCACGAAAAAACACGATCCACTCACATACGAATAAATTAGAATGAATTAAAATGGATTGTGTGAATGAATTAGAATGGATCGTATGAATGAATTAGAATGGATCGTGCGAATGAATTAGAATGGATCGTGCGAAGGAATTAGAATATGGATCGTACGAAGGAATTAGAACGGATCGTACGAATGAATTCGAATGTATCCTTTCTAATTCATTCGTACGATCCATTCTAATTCCTTCGTACGATCCATTCTAATTCATTCTCACGATCCATTCTAATTCATTCGTGCGATCCATTCTATTTCATTCATATGATCCATTCTAATTCATTCATACGATCTATTCTAATTCTTTCGCACGAATGTATCCATTCTAATTCATTCGTACGATCCATTCTAATTCATTCGCACGATCCATTCTAATTCATTCATACAATCTTTTCTAATTGTTTTGCACGAATGTATCCATTCTAATTCATTCGTTCGATCCATTCTAATTCATTCGTACGATCCATTCTAATTCATTCGCACGATCTTTTCTAATTCATGCATACGATCCAATCTAATTCATTCATACGATCCATCTAATTCATTCGCACGAATGTATCCATTCTAATTCATTCGTACATGTATGAATGAATTAGAATGGATCGTACGAATGAATTAGAGTTGATACATTCGTGCGAATGAATTAAAATGGATCGTACGAATGAATTAGATTGGATCGTATGAATGAATTATAATGGATCATGCGAATGAATTAGAATAGATCATACGAATGAATTAGAATGGATCATACGAATGAATTAGAATGGATACATTCATGCAAAAGAATTAGAATGGATTGTATGAATGAATTAGAATGGATCGTGCGAATGAATTAGAATGGATACATTCGTGCGAATGAATTAGAATGGATCGTATGAATGAATTAGATTTGATCGTATGAATGAATTAGAATGGATCGTGCGAATGAATTAGAATGGATCGAACGAATGAATTAGAATGGATAAATTCGTGCAAAAGAATTAGAATGGATCGTATGCATGAATTAGAATGGATCGTGCGAATGAATTAGAATGGATCGTACGAATGAATTAGAATGGATCGAACTAATGAATTAGAATGGATACATTCGTGCAAAAGAATTAGAATGGATTGTATGAATGAATTAGAATGGATCGTGCGAATAAATTAGAATGGATCGTACGAATGAATTAGAATGGATACATTCGTGCGAAAGAATTAGAATAGATCGTATGAATGAATTAGAATGGATCGTATGAATGAAATAGAATGGATCGTACGAATGAATTAGAATGGATCGTGCGAATGAATTGGAATGGATCGTATGAATGAATTAGAATGGATCATACGAAGGAATTAGAATGGATCGTACGAATGAATTAGAAAGGATACATTTGAATTCATTCGTACGATCCATTCTAATTCCTTCGTACGATCCATATTCTAATTCATTCACACGATCTATTCTAATTCATTATTACGATCCATTCTAATTCATTCGTATGATCCATTCTAATTCATTCGCACGATACATTCTAATTCATTCGTACGATCCATTCTATTTCATTCATACGATCCATTCTAATTCATTCATACGATCTATTCTAATTCTTTCGCACGAATGTATCCATTCTAATTCATTCGTACGATCCATTCTAATTCATTCGCACGATCCATTCTAATTTATTCATATAATCCATTCTAATTCTTTTGCACGAATGTATCCATTCTAATTCATTCGTTCGATCCATTCTAATTCATTCGTACGGTATCGATTCTAATTCATTCACACGATTCATTCTAATTCATACGTACGATCCATTCTAATTCTTTTGCACGAATGTATCCATTCTAATTCATTCGTTCGATCCATTCTAATTCATTCGTACAATCCATTCTAATTCATTCGCACGATCCATTCGCATTCACTCAAACGATCCATTCTAATTCATTCATATGATCCATTCTAATTCATTCGCACGAATGTATCTATTCTAATTCATTCGTACGATCCATTCTAATTCATTCATACGATCCATTCTAATTCATTCGTATGATCCATTCTAATTCATTCGTACGATCCATTCTAATTCCTTTGTATGATCCATTCTAATTCATTCGTACGGTACGACCCATTCTAATTCATTCGTACGATCCATTCTAATTCCTTCGTATGATCCATTCTATTTCATTCGTACGGTATGATTCATTCTAATTCATTCGTACGATTGTATCCACTCTAATTCATTCATACGATCCATTCTAATTCATTCGCACGAATGTATCCATTCCAATTCATTCGTACGATCCATTCTAATTCATTCATACGATTGAGTAAGAATGGATTGTACGAATGAAATAGAATAGATCGTACGAATGAATTAGAATGGATCGTACTGGATCATATGAATGAATTAGATTCTAATTAGAATAGATTGTGCGAATGAATTAGAATGGATCGTACGAATGAATTAGAAAGAATGAAATCGTACGAATAAATTAGAATGAATCGTACGAATGAATTAGAATGAATCATACCGTACGAATGAATTAGAATGGATCATACGAAGGAATTAGAATGGATCGTACGAATGAATTAGAATGGATCGTACGAATGAATTAGAATGGATCGTACGAAGGAATTAGAATGGATCGTACAAAGGAATTAGAATGGATAGGACGAATGAATTAGAATGGATACCTTTGTGCAAATGAATTAGAATAGATCGTACGAATGAGTAAGAATGGATCGTACGAATGAAATAGAATGGATCGTATGAATGAATTAGAATGGATCGTGCGAATGAATTAGAATGGAACGTACGAATGATTTAGAATAGATTGTGCGAATGAATTAGAATGGATCGTACGAATGAATTAGATTGGATCGTACGAATGAATTAGAATGGATCGTGCGAATGAATTAGAATGGATCGTACGAATGAATTAGAATGGATCGTACGAAGGAATTAGAATGGATCGTACGAATGAATTAGGAAGGACACATTCGAATTCATTCGTAAGATCCATTCTAATTCCTTCGTACGATCCATATTCTAATTCATTCGCACGATCCATTCTAATTCATTCATACGATCCATTCTAATTTATTCGCACGATCCATTCTAATTCATTCGTACGATCCATTCTAACTCATTCGCACAATCTATTCTAATTCATTCGTACGATCCATTCTAATTCCTTCGTATGATCCATTCTAATTCATTCGTACGGTATGATTCATTCTAATTCATTCGTACGATTCATTCTAATTCAATCCATTCTAATTCATTCGTACGATCCATTCTAATTCATTCGTACGATCCATTCTAATTCATTCGTACGATTCATTCTAATTCAATCCATTCTAATTCATTCGTACGATCCATTCTTACTCAGTCGTACGATCCATTCTAATTCATTCGCACGAATGAATCCATTCTAATTCATTCGTATGATCCATTCTAATTCATTCGCATGAATGTATCCATTCAAATTCATTCGTACGATCCATTCTATCTCATTCGTACAATCCATTCTATTTCATTCGTACGATCCATTCTAATTCATTCGATTCATTCGCACGATCCATTCTAATTCATTCGCTTGATCCATTCTAATTCATTCGTACGATCGATTCTAATTCATTCATACGATCCATTCTAATTCATTCGCACGAATGTATCCATTCTAATTCATTTGTATGATCCATTCTAATTCATTCGCACAATCTATTCTAATTCATTCATACGATCCATTCTAATTTATTCGCACGATCCATTCTAATTCATTCATACGATCCATTCTAATTCATTCATATGATCCATTCTAATTCATTCGCACGATCCATTCTTACTCATTCGTACGATCCATTCTAATTCATTCGCACGATCCATTCTAATTCATTAATACGATCCATTCTAATTCATTCGCACGATCCATTCTAATTCATTCACACTCATACGATCCATTCTAATTCATTCGCACGAATGTATCCTTTCTAATTCATTCGTACGATCCATTCTAATTCATTCGCACAATCTATTCTAATTCATTCGAACGATCCATTCTAATTCATTCGTACGATCCATTCTAATTTATTCGTACGATCCATTCTAATTCATTCGCACGATCCATTCTAATTCATTCGCACGATCCATTCTAATTCATTAGCACGATCCATTCTAATTCATTCGTACGATCCATTCTAATTCATTTATACGATCCAATCTAATTCATTCATACGATCCATTCTAATTCTTTCGCACGAATGTATCCATTCTAATTCATTCCTATGATCCATTCTAATTCATTCGTATGATCCATTCTAATTCATTCGCACGATCCATTCTAATTCATGCATACGATCCAATCTAATTCATTCATACGATCCATTCGAATTAGAATGGATCGTACGAATGAATTAGAATGGATCGTACGAATGAATTAGAATGGATCGTACGAATGAATTAGAATGGATCGTGCGAATGAATTAGAATGGATCGTGCGAATGAATTAGAATGGATCGTATGAATGAATTAGAATGGATTGTGCGAATGAATTAGAATAGATTGTGCGAATGAATTAGAATAGATCGTACGAATGAATTAGAATGGATCGTACGAATGAATTAGAATGGATCGTGCGAATGAATTAGAATGGATCGTACGAATGAAATAGAATGGATTCGCACGAATGTATCCATTCTAATTCATTCGTACGATCCATTCTAATTCATTCGTACGATCGTGCGAATAAATTAGAATGGATCGTATGAATGAATTAGAATAGATTGTGCGAATGAATTAGAATGGATCGTATGAATGAATTAGAATGGATCATATGAGTGAATTAGAATGGATACGGAGGAATTAGAATGGATCGTACGAAGGAATTAGAATGGAGAATGGATCGTGCGAATGAATTAGAATGGATCGTGCGATAAGAATGGATCGTACGGATAAATGAATTTGGATCGTGCTAATGAATTAGAATGAATCGTACGAATGAATTAGAATGGATCGTACGAATGAGTAAGAATGGATCGTACGAATGAAATAGAATGGATCGTATGAATGAATTAGAATGGATCGTGCGAATGAATTAGAATGGATCGTACGAATGAATTAGAATGGATACATTCGAGCGAATGAATTAGAATGGATCATACGAAGGAATTAGAATGGATCGTACGAATGAATTAGAATGGATCGTACGAATGAATTAGAATGGATACATTCGTGCGAATGAAATAGAATGGATCATACGAATGAATTAGAGTTGATACATTCTTGTGAATGAATTAAAATGGATAATACGAATGAGTAAGAATGGATCGTAGAATTAGAATGGATCGTATGAATGAATTAGAATGGATACATACGAATGAATTAGAATGGATCGTATGAATGAATTAGAATGAATCGTGCGAATGAATTAGAATGGATCGTACGAATGAAATAGAATGGATCGTATGAATGAATTTGAATGGATCGCACGAATGAATTAGAATGGATCGTACGAATGAATTAGAATGGATACATTTGTGCCAATGAATTAGAATGGATCTTACGAATGAGTAAGAATGGATCGTACGAATGAAATAGAATGGATTGTACAAATGAATTAGAATGGATTCATTCATGCGAATGAATTAGAATGGATCGTATGAATGAATTAGAGTGGATACATTCGTACAAATGAATTAGAATGGTTCGTACGAATGAATTAAAATGGATACATTCGTACAAATGAATTAGAATGGATCGTATGAATGAATTAGAATGGATCGTGCGAATAAATTAGAATGGATCGTATGAATGAATTAGAATAGATTGTGCGAATGAATTAGAATGGATCGGGCGAATAAATTAGAATGGATCGTATGAATGAATTAGAATGGATCGTGCGAATAAATTAGAATATGGATCGTACGAAGGAATTAGAATGGATCATACGAATGAATTCGAATGTATCCTTTCTAATTCATTCGTACGATCCATTCTAATTCCTTCGTACGATCCATTCTAATTCATTCGTACGATCCATTCTAATTCATTCGCACGATCCATTCTAATTCATTCGTACGTTCCAATCTAATTCATTCGTACGATCCATTCTAATTCATTAGCATGATCCATTCTAATTCATTCATACGATCCATTTTAATTCATTCGCACGATCCATTCTAATTCATTCATACGAACCATTCTAATTCATTCGTACGATCCATTCTAATTTCTTCGTATGATCTATTCTAATTCTTTCGTACGATCCATTCTAATTCCTTCGTACGATCCATTCTAATCCATTCTAATTCATTCGCACGATCCATTCTAATTCATTTATACGATCCATTCTAATTAGAATGGATACATTCATGCAAAAGAAATAGAATGGATTGTATGAATGAGTAAGAATGGATCGTACGAATGAAATAGAATGGATCGTATGAATGAATTAGAATGGATCGTGCGAATGAATTAGAATGGATCGTACGAATGAATTAGAATAGATTGTGCGAATGAATTAGAATGGATTGTACGAATGAATTAGAATGGATCGTACGAATGAATTAGAATGGATCGTACGAATGAATTAGAATGGATCGTGCGAATGAATTAGAATGGATCGTACGAATGAATTAGAATGGATTGAATTAGAATGAATCATACGAATGAATTAGAATGGATCGTACGAATGAAATAGAATGGATCGTACGAATGAATTGGAATGGATACATTCGTGCGAATGAATTAGAATGGATCGTATGAATGAATTAGAGTGGATCATTTGAATGAATTAGAATGGATCGTACTTATGAATTAGAATGGGTCATACGAATGAAATAGAATGGATCGTACGAAGGAATTAGAAAGGATCGTACAAACGAATTAGAATGGATCGTATGAATGAAATAGAATAGATCGTACGAATGAATTAGAATGGATCGTATGAATGAATTAGATTGGATCGTATAAATGAGTTAGAATGGATTGTACGAATGAAATAGAATAGATCGTACGAATGAATTAGAATGGATCGTGCGAATGAATTAGAATGGATCGTACGAATGAGTAAGAATAGATCGTACGAATAAATTAGAATGGATTGAATTAGAATGAATCGTACGAATGAATTAGAATGGATCGTACGAATGAATTAGAATGGATCGTACGAATGAAATAGAATGGATCGTACGAAGGAATTAGAATAGATCATACGAAGAAATTAGAATGGATCGTACGAATGAATTAGAATGGATTGAATTAGAATGAATCGTACGAATGAATTAGAATGAATCATACCGTACGAATGAATTAGAATGGATCATACGAAGGAATTAGAATAGATCGTACGAATGAATTAGAATGGATCGTACGAAGGAATTAGAATGGATCGTACGAAGGAATTAGAATGGATAGTACGAATGAATTAGAATGGATCGTACGAATGAAATAGAATGGATTCGCACGAATGTATCCATTCTAATTCATTTGAATGATCCATTCTAATTAATTCGTACAATCCATTCTAATTCATTCGCACGATCCATTCTTACTCATTCGTACGATCCATACTAATTCATTCGCACGATCCATTCTAATTCATTAATACGAATGAATTAGAATGGATCGTACGAATGAATTAGAATTAGAATGGATCGTACAAATGAATTAGAATGGATCGTACGAATGAAATAGAATGGATTCGCACGAATGTATCCATTCTAATTCATTCGTACGATCCATTCTAATTCATTCGTACAATCCATTCTAATTCATTCGCACGATCCATTCTAATTCATTAATACGAATGAATTTGAATGGATCGTATGAATGAATTAGAATTAGAATGGATCGTACAAATGAATTAGAATGGATTGTACGAATGAAATAGAATGGATTCGCACGAAACAATCCATTCTAATTCATTCGTACGATCCATTCTAATTCATTCGTATGATCCATTCTAATTCATTCGTACGATCCATTCTAATTCATTCATACGATCCATTCTAATCCATTCTAATTCATTCGCACGATCCATTCTAATTCATTCACACTCATACGATCCATTCTAATTCATTCGCACGAATGTATCCTTTCTAATTCATTCGTACGATCCATTCTAATTCATTCGCACAATCTATTCTAATTCATTCGAACGATCCATTCTAATTCATTAGCATGATCCATTCTAATTCATTCGTACGATCTATTCTATTTCATTCGTACAATCCATTCTTACTCAATCGTATGATCCATTCTAATCCATTCGCACAATCTATTCTAATTCATTCGTAAGATCCATTCTATTTCATTCATACGATTCATTCTAATTCATACGATCCATTCTATTTCATTCATACGATCCATTTTAATTCATTCGCACGATCCATTCTAATTCATTCATACGATCCATTCTAATTCATTCGCACGATCCATTCTCCATTCTAATTCCTTCGTACGATCCAATCTATTTCATTCATACGATCCATTCTAATTCATTCATATGATCTATTCTAATTCTTTCGCACGAATGTATCCATTCTAATTCATTCGTACGATCCATTCTAATTCATTCGCACGATCCATTCTAATTCATTAATACGATCCATTCTAATTCATTCGCACGATCCATTCTAATTCATTCATACGATCCATTCTAATTTATTCGCACGATCCATTCTAGTTCATTCATATGATCCATTCTAATTCATTCGCACGATCCATTCTTACTCATTCGTACGATCCATTCTAATTCATTCGCACAATCCATTCTAATTCTTTTGCACGAATGTATCTATTTTAATTCATTCGTACGATCCATTCTAATTCATTCGTATGATCTATTCTAATTCATTCGCATGATCCATTATAATTCATTCATACGATCTAATCTAATTCATTCGTACGATCCATTCTAATTCATTCGCACGAATGTATCAACTCTAATTCATTCGTACAATCCATTCTAATTCATTCATACATGTACAAATGAATTAGAATGGATACATTCGTGCGAATGAATTAGAATGGATCGTATGAATGAATTAGATTGGATCGTATGCATGAATTAGAATGGATCATGCGAATGAATTAGAATGGATCGTACGAATGAATTAGAATGGATCGAACGAATGAATTAGAATGGATACATTCGTGCAAAAGAATTAGAATGGATTGTATGAATGAATTAGAATGGATCGTGCGAATGAATTAGAACTGATCGTACGAATGAATTAGAATGGATACATTCGTGCGAAAGAATTAGAATAGATCGTATGAATGAATTAGAATGGATCGTATGAATGAAATAGAATGGATCGTACGAAGGAATTAAAATGGATAATGGATCGTGCGAATGAATTAGAATGGATCGTATGAATGGATCGTACGAATGAATCGTACGAATGAATCGTACGAATTAGAATGGATCGTACGAATGAATTAGAATGGATACATTCGTGCGAATTAGAATGGATCGTACGAATTAGAATGGATCGTACGAATGGATCGTACGAATGGATACATTCGTGCGAATGAATTAGAATGAATCGTACGAATTAGAATGGATCGTACGAATTAGAATGGATCGTACGAATGAATTAGAATGGATCGTATGAATGAATTAGAATGGATCGTGCGAATGAATTAAAATGGATCGTATGAATGAAATAGAATGGATCGTATGAATTAGAATGGATCATACGAATGAAATAGAATGGATCGTACGAATGAATTAGAATAGATTGTGCGAATGGATTAGAATGGATCATACGATTGAGTAAGAATGGATTGTACGAATGAAATAGAATAGATCGTACGAATGAATTAGAATGGATCATGCTAATGAATTAGAATGGATCGTTCGAATGAATTAGAATAGATTGTGCGAATGAATTAGAATGGATCGTACGAATGAATTAGAAAGGATACATTCGTGCGAATGAATTAGAATGGATCGTATGAGTGTGAATGAATTAGAATGGATCGTGCGAATGAATTAGAATGGATCGTGCGAATGAATTAGAATGGATCGTACGAATAAAATTGAATGGATTATACGAATGACATAGAATGGATCGTACGAATGAATTAGAATCGATACATTCATGCGAATGAATTAGAATGGATCATACGAATGAATTAGAATGGATTCATTTGTGCGAATGAATTAGAATGGATCGTACGAATGAGTAAGAATGGATCGTACGAATGAATTAGAATGGATTGAATTAGAATGAATCGTACGAATGAATTAGAATGGATCGTACGAATGAATTAGAATGGATTGAATTAGAATGAATCGTACGAATGAATTAGAATGAACCATACCGTACGAATGAATTAGAATGGATCATACGAAGGAATTAGAATGGATCGTACGAATGAATTAGAATGGATCGTGCGAATGAATTAGAATGGATCGTACGAATGAATTAGAGTGGATACATTCGTACAAATGAATTAGAATGGATCGTACGAATGAATTAGAATGGATACATTCGTGCGAATGAATTAGAATGGATCATATGAATCAATTAGAATGGATCGTTTGAGTGAATGCGAATGGATCGTGCGAATCAATAAGAATGGATTGTACGAATGAATTAGAATGGATCATACGAATGAATTAGAATGGATACATTCGTGCGAATCCATTCTATTTCATTCGTACGATCCATTCTAATTCATTGGCACGATCCATTCTAATTCATTCATACGATCCATTCTAATTCATTCGTACGATCCATTCTAATTCATTCGTATGATCCATTCTAATTCATTCGCACAATCTATTCTAATTCATTCGTACGATCCATTCTAATTCATTCGCACGATCCATTCTAATTCATTCATACGATCCATTCTATTTCATTCGTACGATCCATTCTTACTCATTCGTACGATCTATTCTAATTCATTTGCACGAAGGTATCCATTCTAATTCATTCGTACTATCCATTCTAATTCCTTCGTACGATCCATTATAATTCCTTCGTACGATCCATTCTAATTCATTCGTACGATCCATTCTAATTCATTCGTACGATCCATTCTAATTCCTTCGTATGATCCATTCTAATTCATTCGTACGGTATGATTCATTCTAATTCATTCGTACGGTTCATTCTAATTCAATCCATTCTAATTCATTCGTATGATCCATTCTAATTCATTCGTACGATCCATTCTTAGTCATTCGTACGATCCATTCTAATTCATTCGCATGAATGAATCCATTCTAATTCATTCGTATAATCCATTCTAATTCATTCGCATGAATGTATCCATTCTAATTCATTCGTACGATCCATTCTATCTCATTCGTACAATCCATTCTATTTCATTCGTATGATCCATTCTATTTCATTCGTACGATCCATTCTAATTCATTCGCACGATCCATTCTAATTCATTCGCATGATCCATTCTAATTCATTCGTACGATCGATTCTAATTCATTCATACGATCCATTCTAATTCATTCGCACGAATGTATCCATTCTAATTCATTCATACGATCCATTCTAATTCATTCGCACAATCTATTCTAATTCATTCATACGATCCATTCTAATTTATTCGCATGATCCATTCTAATTCATTCATACGATCCATTCTAATTCATTCATATGATCCATTCTAATTCATTCGCACGATCCATTCTTACTCATTCGTACAATCCATTCTAATTTATTCGCACGGTCCATTCTAATTCATTAATAGGATCCATTCTAATTCATTCGCACGATCCATTCTAACTCATTCACACTCATACGATCCATTCTAATTCATTCGCACGAATGTATCCTTTCTAATTCATTCGTACGATTCATTCTAATTCAATCCATTCTAATTCATTAGAATGAATCGTATGAATGAAATAGAATGGATCGTACGAATGAATTAGAATGGATCGTATGAATGAAATAGAATAGATCGTACGAATGAATTAGAATGGATCGTATTAATGAATTAGAATGGATCGTGCGAATGAATTAGAATGGATCGTACGAATGAGTAAGAATGGATCGTACGAATGAATTAGAATGGATTGAATTAGAATGAATCGTACGAATAAATTAGAATGGATCGTACGAATGAATTAGAATGGATCGTACGAATGAATTAGAATGGATCGTACGAATGAAATAGAATGGATCGTACGAATGAATTAGAATAGATTGTGCGAATGAATTAAAATGATTCGTATAAATGAATTAGAATGGATCGTATGAATGAATTAGAATGGATCGTGCGAATGAATTAAAATGGATCGTATGAATGAAATAGAATGGATCGTATGAATTAGAATGGATCGTATGAATGAATTAGAATGGATCGTATGAATGAAATAGAATGGATTGTATGAATGAATTAGATTGGATCGTATTAATGAATTAGAATGGATCGTACGAATGAATTAGAATAGATCGTACGAATGAATTAGAATGGATACGAATGGATCGTATGAATGAATTAGAATGGATCGTACGAAGGAATTAGAATGGATCGTACGAAGGAATTAGAATGGATAGTACGATTGAATTAGAATGGATACCATCGTGCAAATGAATTAGAATGGATCGTACGAATGAGTAAGAATGGATCGTACGAATGAAATAGAATGGATCGTATGAATGAATTAGAATGGATCGTGCGAATGAATTAGAATGGATCGTACGAATGAATTAGAATAGATTGTGCGAATGAATTAGAATGGATCGTACGAATGAATTAGAATGGATCGTACGAATGAATTAGAATGGATCGTACGAATAAATTAGAATGGATCGTGCGAATGAATTAGAATGGATCATACGAATGAAATAGAATGGATTCGCACGAATGTATCCATTCTAATTCATTCGTACGATCCATTCTAATTCATTCGTACAATCCATTCTAATTCATTCGCACGATCCATTCGCATTCACTCAAACGATCCATTCTAATTCATTCATATGATCCATTCTAATTCATTCGCACGAATGTATCCATTCTAATTCATTCGTACGATCCATTCTAATTCATTCGTACGATCCATTCTTACTCATTCGTACGATCCGTTCTAATTCATTCGTTCGAACCATTCTAATTCATTCATACGATCCATTCTAATTCATTCGCATGATCCATTCTAATTCATGCATACGATCCAAAAAAATTCATTCATACGATCCATTCTAATTCATTCGCACGAATGTATCCATTCTAATTCATTCGTACATGTATGAATGAATTAGAATGGATCGTACGAAAGAATTAGAGTTGATACATTCGTGCGAATGAATTAGAATGGATCGTACGAATGAATTAGATTGGATCGTATGAATGAATTTTAATGGATCATACGAATGAATTAGAATAGATCATACGAATGAATTAGAATGGATCGTACGAATGAATTAGAATGGATACATTCTTGCAAAGGAATTAGAATGGATTGTATGAATGAATTAGAATGGATCGTGCGAATGAATTAGAATGGATACATTCGTGTGAATGAATTAGAATGGATCGTATGAATGAATTAGATTGGATCGTATGAATGAATTAGAATGGATCGTGTGAATGAATTAGAATGGATTGTATGAATGAATTAGAATGGATCGTGCGAATGAATTAGAATGGATACATTCGTGCGAATGAATTAGAATGGATCGTATGAATGAATTAGATTGGATCGTATGAATGAATTTGAATGGATTGTATGAATGAATTAGAATGGATCGTACGAATGAATTAGACGTACGATACATTCTAATTCATTCGTACAATCTATTCTAACTCATTCGTACGATCCATTCTAATTCATTCGCACGATCCATTCTAATTCATTAATACGATCCATTCTAATTCATTCGCACGATCCATTCTAATTCATTAACACTCATACGATCCATTCTAATTCATTCGCACGAATGTATCCTTTCTAATTCATTCGTACGATCCATTCTAATTCATTCGCACAATCTATTCTAATTCATTCGAACGATCCATTCTAATTCATTCGTACGATCCATTCTAATTCATTCGTACGATCCATTCTAATTCATTCGCACGATCCATTCTAATTCATTCGCACGATCCATTCTAATTCATTAGCACGATCCATTCTAATTCATTCGTACGATCCATTCTAATTCATTTATACGATCCAATCTAATTCATTTATACGATCCAATCTAATTCATTCATACGATCCATTCTTCTTCTTCCGCACGAATGTATCCATTCTAATTCATTCGTACGATCCATTCTAATTCATTAGCATGAAAAAACACGATCCACTCACATACGAATAAATTAGAATGCATTAGAATGGATTGTGTGAATGAATTAGAATGGATCGTATGAATGAATTAGCACGAATCGTACGAATGAAATAGAATGGATTGTACGAATGAATTAGAATGGATCGTACGAATGAATTAGAATAGATTGTATGAATGAATTAGAATGGATACATTCGTGCGAATGAATTAAAATGGATCGTACGAATGAATTAGAATAGATCGTGCGAATGAATTAGAATAGATTATGCGAATGAATTAGAATGGATCGTATGAATGAATTAGATTATGATCCATTTTATTTCATTCGTATGATTCATTCTAATTCATTCGTACGATTCATTCTAATTCAATCCATTCTAATTCATTCGTACGATCCATTCTAATTCATTCGTACGATTCATTCTAATTCAATCCATTATAATTCATTCGTACGATCCATTCTTACTCATTCGTACGATCCATTCACATTCGTACAAATGAATTAGAATGGATCGTACGAATGAATTAGAATGGATACATTCGTGCGAATGAATTAGAATGGATCATATGAATGAATTAGAATGGACCGTTTGAGTGAATGCGAATGGATCGTGCGAATGAATTAGAATGGATTGTACGAATGAATTAGAATGGATCGTACGAATGAATTAGAATGGATCGTACGAAGGAATTAGAATGGATCGTACGAAGGAATTAGAATGGATAGTACGAATGAATTAGAATGGATACCTTCGTGCAAATGAATTAGAATGGATCGTACGAATGAGTAAGAATGGATCGTATGAATGAAATAGAATGGATCGTATGAATGAATTAGAATGGATCGTGCGAATGAATTAGAATGGATCGTACGAATGAATTAGAATAGATTGTGCGAATAAATTAGAATGGATCGTACGAATGAATTAGAATGGATCGTACGAATGAATTAGAATGGATCGTATGAATGAATTAGAATGGATCGTTCGAATGAATTAGAATAGATTGTGCAAAAGAATTAGAATGGATGGTATGAATGAATTAGAATGGATCGTGCGAATGAATTAGAATGGATCGTGCGAATGAATTAGAATGGATCGTCCGAATGAATTAGAATGGATCGTACGAATGAATTAGAATGGATCGTACGAATGAATTAGAAAGGATACATTCGAATTCATTCGTACGATCCATTCTAATTCATTCGTACGATCTTTATTCTAATTCATTCGCACGATCCATTCTAATTCATTCATACGATCCATTCTAATTTATTCGCACGATCCATTCTAATTCATTCGTACGATCCATTCTAATTCATTCGCACAATCTATTCTAATTCACTCAAACGATCCATTCTAATTCATTCATATGATCCATTCTAATTCATTCGCACGAATGAATCCATTCTAATTCATTCGTACGATCCATTCTAATTCATTTGTATGAATGTATCCACTCTAATTCATTCATACGATCCATTCTAATTCATTCGCACGAATGTATCAATGGATCTTACGAATGAATTAGAATGGATTGAATTAGAATGAATCGTACGAATGAATTAGAATGAATCGTGCGAATGAATTAGAATGGATTGTACGAATGAATTAGAATGGATCGTATAAATGAATTAGATTGGATCGTATGAATGAATTAGAATGGATCGTGCGAATGAATTAGAATGGATCGTACGAATGAATTAGAATGGATCGTTTGAATGAATTAGAATGGATCGTACTTATGAATTAGAATGGGTCATACGAATGAAATAGAATGGATCATACGAAGGAATTAGAAAGGATCGTACAAACGAATTAGAATGGATCGTATGAATGAAATAGAATAGATCGTACGAATGAATTAGAATGGATCGTATGAATAAATTAGATTGGATCGTATGAATGAATTAGAATGGATTGTACGAATGAAATAGATTAGATCGTACGAATGAATTAGAATGGATCGTGCGAATGAATTAGAATGGGTCGTACGAATGAATTAGAATGGATACACGATCCAGATCCATTCTAATTCATTCGCACAATCTATTCTAATTCATTCGTAGGATCCATTCTAATTCATTACTACGATCCATTCTAATTCATTCATACGATCCATTCTAATTCATTCGTACGATCCATTCTAATTCATTCGCACGATCCATTCTAATTCATTCATACGATCCATTCTAATTCATTCGTACGATCTATTCTATTTCATTCGTACAATCCAGTCTTACGCAATCGTATGATCCATTCTAATCCATTCGCACAATCTATTCTAATTCATTCATACGATCCATTCTATTTCATTCGTACGATCCATTCTAATTCATTCGCACAATCCATTCTAATTCATTCATACGATCCATTCTAATTCATTCGTATGTATCCATTCTAATTCATTCATACGATCCATTCTAATTCTACGATCCATTCTTACTCATTCGTATTATCCATTTTAATTCATTTACAAGAATGTATCAACTCTAATTCATTCGTATGATCCATTCTAATTCATTCGCACGAATGTATCCATTCTAATTCATTCGTACGATCCATTCTAATTCATTCGTACGATCCATTCTAATTCCTTCGTATGATCCATTCTAATTCATTCGCACTAATGTATCCATTCTAATTCATTCGTACGATCCATTCTAATTTATTCGCACGATCCATTCTAATTCATTCATACGATCCATTCTATTTCATTCGTACGATCCATTCTTACTCATTCGTACGATCCATTCTAATTCATTCGTACGATCCATTCTAATTCATTAGCACGATCCAAATTCATTTATCCGTATGATCCATTCTTATCGCACGATCTATTCTAATTCATTCGCACGATCCATTCTCCATTCTAATTCCTTCGTACGATCCATTCTAATTCCTTCGTATCCATTCTAATTCACTCATACAATCCATTCTAATTCATTCATACGATCCATTCTAATTCATTCGCACAATCTATTCTAATTCATTCATACGATCCATTCTAATTTATTCGCATGATCCATTCTAATTCCTTCGTATGATCCATTCTAATTCATTCATATGATCCATTCTAATTCATTCGCACGATCCATTCTAATTCATTCATATGATCCATTCTAATTCATTCGTATGATCCAATCTAATACATTTGTACGATCCATTCTAATTCATTCGCACGATCCATTCTAATTCATTCATACGATCCATTCTAATTCATTCGCACGAATGTATCTATTCTAATTCATTTGTACGATCCATTCTAATTCATTCGCACGATCCATTCTAATTCATTCATACGATCCATTCTATTTCATTCGTACGATCCATTCTTACTCATTCGTACGATCCATTCTAATTCATTTGCACGAAGGTATACATTCTAATTCATTCGTACTATCCATTTTAATTCCTTCGTACGATCCATTCTAATTCCTTCGTACGATCCATTCTAATTCATTCGTACGATCCATTCTAATTCATTCGCACGATCCATTCTAATTCATTCATACGATCTATTCTAATTCATTCATACAATCCATTCTAATTCCTTCGTACGATCCATTCTAATTCATTCATTCGATCCATTCTAATTCATTCATATGATCCATTCTAATTTATTCGCACGAATGTATCCATTCTAATTCATTCGTACGATCCATTCTAATTCATTTGTACGAATGTATCCACTCTAATTCATTCATACGATCCATTCTAATTCATTTGTACGAATGTATCCACTCTAATTCATTCGTACGAATGAATTAGAATAGATCGTATGAGTGTGAATGAATTAGAATGGATCGTGCGAATGAATTAGAATGGATCGTATTAATGAATAAGAATGGATCGTATGAATGAAATAGAATAGATCGTACGAATGAATTAGAATGGATCGTATGAATGAATTAGAATGGATCGTACGAAGGAATTAGAATGGATTGTATGAATGAATTAGAATAGATCGTATGAATGAATTAGAATGGATCTTACGAATGAATTAGAATGGATCGTATGAATTAGAATGGATCGTACGAAGGAATTAGAATGGATCGTTTGAATGAATTAGATTGGATCGTATTAATGAATTTGAATGGATCGTATGAATGAATTAGATTGGATCGTATGAATGAATTAGAATGGATCGTACGAATGAGTAAGAATGGATCGTACGAATGAATTAGAATGGATTGAATTAGAATGAATCGTACGAATGAATTAGAATGGATCATACGAAGGAATTAGAATGGATCGTACGAATGAATTAGAATGGATCGTACGAATGAATTAGAATGGATCGTACGAAGGAATTAGAATGGATCGTATGAAGGAATTAGAATGGATAGTACGAATGAATTAGAATGGATACCTTCGTGCAAATGAATTAGAATGGATCGTACGAATGAGTAAGAATGGATCGTACGAATGAAATAGAATGGATCGTATGAATGAATTAGAATGGATCGTGCAAATGAATTAGAATGGATTGTACGAATGAATTAGAATAGATTGTGCGAATGAATTAGAATGAATCGTACGAATGAATTAGAATCGATCGTACGAATGAATTAGAATGG
The DNA here is from genome assembly GCA_947650365.1 of Chamaelirium japonicum. Taxonomy (NCBI): domain Eukaryota; kingdom Viridiplantae; phylum Streptophyta; class Magnoliopsida; order Liliales; family Melanthiaceae; genus Chamaelirium; species Chamaelirium japonicum. The sequence goes on along the minus strand of OX393557.1, from coordinate 30,036 downwards.
ATCATGCGAATGAATTAGAATGGATCGTGCGAAGGAATTTGAATGGAACGTACGAATGAAATAGAATGGATTGTACGAATGAGATAGAATGGATCGTACGAATGAATTAGAATGGATACATTCATGCGAATGAATTAGAATGGATCATACGAATGAATTAGAATGGATTCATTCGTGCGAATGAATTAGAATGGATCGTACGAATAAGTAAGAATGGATCGTACGAATGAATTAGAATGGATTGAATTAGAATGAATCGTACGAATGAATTAGAATGGATCGTACGAATGAATTAGAATGGATCGTACGAATGAATTAGAATGGATTGAATTAGAATGAATCGTACGAATGAATTAGAATGGATCGTACGAATGAATTAGAATGGATCGTACGAATGAATTAGAATGGATTGAATTAGAATGAATCGTACTAATGAATTAGAATGAATCATACCGTACGAATGAATTAGAATGGATCATACGAAGGAATTAGAATGGATCGTACGAATGAATTAGAATGGATCGTACGAATGAATTAGAATGGATCGTACAAAGGAATTAGAATGGATCGTATGAATGAATTAGAATGTATCGTGCGAATGAATTAGAATGGATCGTACGAATGAATTAGAATGGGTCGTACGAATGAATTAGAATGGATACACGATCCAGATCCATTCTAATTCATTCGCCCAATCTATTCTAATTCATTCGTAGGATCCATTCTAATTCATTACTACGATCCATTCTAATTCATTCATACAATCCATTCTAATTCATTCGTACGATCCATTCTAATTCATTCGCACGATCCATTCTAACTCATTCATGCGATCCATTCTAATTCCTTCGTACGAACCATTCTAATTCATTCGTCCGATCCATTCTAATTCATTCGTACGATCCATTCTAATTCCTTCGTATGATCCATTCTAATTCATTCGTACGGTATGATTCATTCTAATTCATTCGTACGATTTATTCTAATTCAATCCATTCTAATTCATTCGTACGATCCATTCTAATTCATTCGTACGATTCATTCTAATTCAATCCATTCGTACGATCCATTCTTACTCATTCGTACGATCCATTCTAATTCATTTGCACGAATGAATCCATTCTAATTCATTCGTATGATCCATTCTTATTCATTCGCATGAATGTATCCATTCTAATTCATTCGTACGATCCATTCTATCTCATTCGTACAATCCATTCTATTTCATTCGTACGATCCATTCTAATTCATTCGCACGATCCATTCTAATTCATTCGCATGATCCATTCTAATTCATTCGTACGATCGATTCTAATTCATTCGTACGATCCATTCTAATTCATTCGCACAATCTATTCTAATTCATTCGTACGATCCATTCTAATTCATTCGCACGATCCTTTCTAATTCATTCATACGATCCATTCTGTTTCATTCGTACGATCCATTCTTACTCATTCGTACGATCCATTCTAATTCATTTGCATGAAGGTATCCATTCTAATTCATTCGTACTATCCATTCTAATTCCTTCGTACGATCCATTCTAATTCCTTCGTACGATCCATTCTAATTCATTCGTACGATCCATTCTAATTCATTCGTACGATCCATTCTAATTCCTTCGTATGATCCATTCTAATTCATTCGTACGATTCATTCTAATTCAATCCATTCTAATTCATTCGTACGATCCATTCTTACTCATTCGTACGATCCATTCTAATTCATTCATACGATCCAATCTAATTCATTCATACGATCCATTCAAATTCATTAATACGATCCAATCTAATTCATTCATACGATCCATTCTAATTCCTTCGTACGATCCATTCTAATTCATACGATCCATTCTAATTCATTCGTAAGATCCATTCTAATTCATTCATACGATCTATTCTAATTCATTCATACAATCCATTCTAATTCCTTCGTACGATCGATCCATTCTAATTCATTCATACGATCCATTCTAATTCATTCGTACGATCTATTCTATTTCATTCATACGATCCATTCTAATTCATTAATACGATCCATTCTAATTCATTCGCACGATCCATTCTAATTCATTCACACTCATACGATCTATTCTAATTCATTCGTACGAATGAATTAGAGTGGATACATTCGTACAAATGAATTAGAATGGATCGTATGAATGAATTAGAGTGGATACATTCGTACGAATGAATTAGAATGGATCGTACGAATGAATTAGAATGGATACATTCGTGCGAATGAATTAGAATGGATCATATGAATGAATTAGAATGGATCGTATGAATGAATTAGAATGGATCGTACGAAGGAATTAGAATGGATTGTATAAATGTATTAGAATAGATCGTATGAATGAATTAGAATGGATCGTGCGAATGAATTAGAATGGATCGTACGAATGAATTAGAATAGATCGTACGAAGGAATTAGAATGGATCGTACGAAGGAATTAGAATGGATAGTACGAATGAATTAGAATGGATACCTTCGTGCAAATGATTTAGAATGGATCGTACGAATGAGTAAGAATGGATCGTACGAATAAAATAGAATGGATCGTATGAATGAATTAGAATGGATCGTGCGAATGAATTAGAATGGATCGTACGAATGAATTAGAATGGATACATTCGTGCGAATGAATTAGAATGGATCGTATGAATGATTTAGAATGGATCGTGTGAATGAATTAGAATGGATCGTACGAATGTATTAGATTGGATCATACGAATGAATTAGAATGATCATACGAATGAATTAGAATGGATCGTGCGAATGAATTAGAATGGATCATATGAATAAATTAGAATGGATCATACGAAGGAATTAGAATGGATCATGCGAATAAATTAGAATGGATCGTATGAATGAATTAGAATAGATTGTGCGAATGAATTAGAATGGATCGTATGAATGAATTAGAATGGATCGTATGAGTGAATTGGAATGGATATGAAGGAATTAGAATAGATCGTACGAAGGAATTAGAATGGAGAATGGATCGTGCGAATGAATTAGAATGGATCGTGCGATAAGAATGGATCGTACGGATAAATGAATTTGGATCGTGCTAATGAATTAGAATGGATCGTACGAATGAATTAGAATGGATCGTACGAATGAGTAAAAATGTATCGTACGAATGAAATAGAATGGATCGTATGAATGAATTAGAATGGATCGTGCGAATGAATTTGAATGGATCGTACGAATGAATTAGAATGGATACATTCGTGCGAATGAATTAGAATGGATCATACGAAGGAATTAGAATGGATCGTACGAATGAATTAGAATGGGTCGTACGAATGAATTAGAATGGATCGTACGAATGAATTAGAATGGATACATTCGTGCGAATGAATTAGAATGGATCATACGAATGAATTAGAGTTGATACATTCGTGTGAATGAATTAAAATGGATAATACGAATGAGTAAGAATGGATCGTAGAATTAGAATGGATCGTATGAATGAATTAGAATGGATCGTACGAATGAATTAGAATGGATCGTAGTAATGAATTAGAATGGATCCAACGAATGAATTCGAATAGATTGTGCGAATGAATTAGAATGGATCTGGATCGTGTACCATTCTAATACATTCGTAAGACCCATTCTAATTCATTCGCACGATCCATTCTAATTCATTCGTACGATCTATTCTAATCCATTCTCCATTCTAATGGATCGTACGAATGAATTAGAATGGATCGTATGAATGAATTAGATTGGATCGTATGAATGAATTAGAATAGATTGTACGAATGAAATAGAATAGATCGTACGAATGAATTAGAATGGATCGTACGAATGAATTAGAATGGATCGTATGAATGAATTAGATTGGATCGTATGAATGAATTAGAATGGATTGTACGAATGAAATAGAATAGATCATATGAATGAATTAGAATGGATCGTATGAATGAATTAGAATAGATCGTGCGAATGAATTTGAATAAATCGTGCGAATGAATTAGAATGGATCGTACGAATAAAATAGAATGGATTCGCACGAATGTATCCATTCTAATTCATTCGTACGATCCATTCTAATTCATTCGTACAATCCATTCTATTTCATTCGCACGATCCATTCGCATTCACTCAAACGATCCATTCTAATTCATTCATATGATCCATTCTAATTCATTCGCACGAATGTATCCATTCTAATTCATTCGTACGATCCATTCTAATTCATTTGTACGAATGTATCCACTCAAATTCATTCATACGATCCATTCTAATTCATTCGCATGAATGTATCCATTCCAATTCATTCGTACGATCCATTCTAATTCATTCGCACAATCTATTCTAATTCATTCGTACGATGAATTCTAATTCATTAGCATGATCCATTCTAATTCATTCGTACGATCTATTCTATTTCATTTGTACAATCCATTCTTACTCAATCGTATGATCCATTCTAATCCATTCGCACAATCTATTCTAATTCATTCGTACGATCCATTCTATTTCATTCATACGATCCATTCTAATTCATTCATACGATCTATTCTAATTCTTTCGCACGAATGTATCCATTCTAATTCATTCGTACGATCCATTCTAATTCATTCGCACGATCCATTCTAATTCATTCATACAATCCATTCTAATGCTTTTGCACGAATGTATCCATTCTAATTCATTCATTCGATCCTTTCTAATTCATTCGTACGATCCATTCTAATTCATTCGCACGAATGAGTAAGAATGGATCGTACGAATGAATTAGAATGGATACATTCGTGCAAAAGAATTAGAATGGATTGTATGAATGAATTAGAATGGATTGTGCGAATGAATTAGAATGGATCGTATGAATGAATTAGAATGGATCGTACGAATGAATTAGAATGGATCGTACGAAGGAATTAGAATGGATCGTACGAAGGAATTAGAATGGATAGTACGAATGAATTAGAATGGATACCTTCGTGCAAATGAATTAGAATGGATCGTATGAATGAGTAAGAATGGATCGTACGAATGAAATAGAATGGATCGTATGAATGAATTAGAATGGATCGTGCGAATGAATTAGAATGGATCGTACGAGTGAATTAGAATAGATTGTGCGAATGAATTAGAATGGATCATACGAATGAATTAGAATGGATCGTACGAATGAATTAGAATGGATCGTATGAATGAATTAGAATGGATCGTGCGAATGAATTAGAATGGATCGTACGAATGAAATAGAATGGATTCGCACGAATGTATACATTCTAATTCATTCGTACGATCCATTCTAATTCATTCGTACAATCCATTCTAATTCATTCGCACGATCCATTCGCATTCACTCAAACGATCCATTCTAATTCATTCATATGATCCATTCTAATTCATTCGCACGAATGTATCCATTCTAATTCATTCGTACGATCCATTCTAATTCATTTGTACGAATGTATCCACTCTAATTCATTCATACGATCCATTCTAATTCATTCGCACGAATGTATCCATTCCAATTCATTCGTACGATCCATTCTAATTCATTCGCACAATCTATTCTAATTCATTCGTACGATCAATTCTAATTCATTAGCATGATTCATTCTAATTCATTCGTACGATCTATTCTATTTCATTCGTACAAATGAATTAGAATGGATCATGCGAATGAATTAGAATGGATCGTACGAATGAATTAGAATGGATACATTCGTGCGAATGAATTAGAATGGATCATATGAATGAATTAGAATGGATCGTTTGAGTGACTGCGAATGGATCGTGCGAATGAATTAGAATGGATTGTACGAATGAATTAGAATGGATCGTACGAATGAATTAGAATGGATACATTCGTGCGAATCCATTCTATTTCATTCGTACGATCCATTCTAATTCATTCGCACGATCCATTCTAATTCATTCGTACGATCCATTCGAATTCATTCGTACGATCCATTCTAATTCATTCGTACGATCTATTCTAATTCATTCGCACAATCTATTCTAATTCATTCGTATGATCCATTCTAATTCATTCATACGATCCATTCTATTTCATTCGCACGATCCATTCTAATCCATTCGTACGATCCATTCTAATTCATTCGCACAATCTATTCGAATACATTCGTACGAATGAATTAGAATGGATCGTACGAATGAATTAGAATAGATTGTGCGAATGAATTAGAATGGATCGTACGAATGAATTAGAATAGATTGTGCGAATGAATTAGAATGGATCGTACGAATGAATTAGAATGGATCGTATGAATGAATTAGAATAGATCGTGCGAATGAATTAGAATGGATAGTACGAATGAAATAGAATGGATTCGCACGAATGTATCCATTCTAATTCATTCGTACGATCCATTCTACTTCATTCGTATAATCCATTCTAATTCATTCGCACGATCCATTCGCATTCACTCAAACGATCCATTCTAATTCATTCATATGATCCATTCTAATTCATTCGCATGAATGTATCCATTCTAATTCATTCGCATGAATGTATCCATTCTAATTCATTCGTACGATCCATTCAAATTCATTTGTACGAATGTATCCACTCTAATTCATTCATACGATCCATTCTAATTCATTCGCACGAATGTATCCATTTCAATTCATTTGTACGATCCATTCTAATTCATTCGCACAATCTATTCTAATTCATTCGTACGATCAATTCTAATTCATTAGCATGATCCATTCTAATTCATTCGTACGATCTATTCTATTTCATTCGTACAATCCATTCTTACTCAATCTTATGATCCATTCTAATCCATTCGCACAATCTATTCTAATTCATTCGTACGATCCATTCTATTTCATTCGTACGATCCATTCTAATTCATACGATCCATTCTATTTCATTCATACGATCCATTTTAATTCATTCGCACGATCCATTCTAATTCATTCATACGACCCATTCTAATTCATTCGTACGATCCAGTCTAATTTCTTCGTATGATCTATTCTAATTCCTTCGTACGATCCATTCTAATTCCTTCGTATGATCCATTCAAATTCATTCGCACGAATCTATCCATTCTAATTCATTCGTACGATCGATTCAAATTCATTCGCACGATCCATTCTAATTCATTAATACGATCCAATCTAATTCATTCATATGATCTATTCTAATTCATTCGCACGAATATATGCTTTCTAATTCATTCGTACGATCCATTCTAATTCATTCGCACAATCTATTCTAATTCATTAGTACGATCCATTCTAATTCATTCGTACGATCCATTCTAATTCATTAGCACGATCCAAATTCATTTATCTGTACGATCTATTCTATTTCATTCGTACGATCCATTCTTATCGCACGATCCATTCTAATTCATTCGCACGATCCATTCTCCATTCTAATTCCTTCGTACGATCCATTCTAATTCCTTCGTATCCATTCTAATTCACTCATACGATCCATTCTAATTCATTCATACGATCCATTCTAATTCATTCACACAATCCATTCTAATTCATTCTAATTTATTCGTACGTGAGTGGATCATGTTTTTTCGTGCTAATGAATTAGAATGGATCGTACGAATGAATTAGAAAGGATACATTCGTGCGAAAGAATTAGAATGGATCATATGAATGAATTAGATTGGATCGTATAAATGAATTAGAATGGATCGTACGAATGAATTAGAATGGATCGTGCTAATGAATTAGAATGGATCATGCGAATGAATTAGAATGGATCGTGCGAATGAATTAGAATGGATCGTACGAATGAATTAGAATGGATCGTACGAATGAATTAGAATGGATCGTTCGAATGAATTAGAATAGATTGTGCGAATGAATTAGAATGGATCGCACGAATGAATTAGAAAGGATACATTCGTGCGAATGAATTAGAATGGATCGTATGAGTGTGAATGAATTAGAATGGATCGTGCGAATGAATTAGAATGGATCGTATTAATGAATTAGAATGGATCGTGCGAATGAATTAGAATGGATCGTACGAATGAGTAAGAATGGATCGTGCGAATGAATTAGAATGGATCATATGAATGAATTAGAATGGATCGTATGAATGAATTAGAATGGATCATGCGAATAAATTAGAATGGATCGTATGAATGAATTAGAATAGATTGTGCGAATGAATTAGAATGGATCGTACGAATGAATTAGAATGGATACATTCGTGCGAATGAATTAGAATGGATCGTATGAATGAATTAGAATCGATCGTACGAATGAATTAGAATGGATCATGCGAATGAATTAGAATGGATCGTGCGAATGAATTAGAATGGATCGTACGAATGAAATAGAATGGATTGTACGAATGAGATAGAATGGATCGTACGAATGAATTAGAATGGATACATTCATGCGAATGAATTAGAATGGATCATACAAATGAATTAGAATGGATTCATTCGTGCGAATGAATTAGAATGGATCGTACGAATGAGTAAGAATGGATCGTACGAATGAATTAGAATGGATTGAATTAGAATGAATCGTACGAATGAATTAGAATGGATCGTACGAATGAATTAGAATGGATCGTACGAATGAATTAGAATGGATTGAATTAGAATGAATCGTACGAATGAATTAGAATGAATCATACCGTACGAATGAATTAGAATGGATCATACGAAGGAATTAGAATGGATCGTATGAATGAATTAGAATGGATCGTACGAATGAATTAGAATGGATCGTAGGAAGGAATTGGAATGAATCTTACGAAAGAATTAGAATGGATAGTACGAATGAATTAGAATGGATACTTTCGTGCAAATGAATTATAATGGATCGTACGAATGAGTAAGAATGGATCGTACGAATGAAATAGAATGGATCGTATGAATGAATTCGAATGGATCATGCGAATGAATTAGAATGGATCGTACGAATGAATTAGAGTAGATTGTGCGAATGAATTAGAATGGATCGTACGAATTAATTAGAATGGATCGTACGAATGAATTGAATGGATCGTACGAATGAATTAGAATGGATCGTGCGAATGAATTAAAATGGATCGTATGAATGAAATAGAATGGATCGTATGAATTAGGATGGATCGTACGAATGAAATAGAATGGATCGTACGAATGAATTAGAATAGATTGTGCGAATGGATTAGAATGGATCATACGATTGAGTAAGAATGGATTGTACGAATGAAATAGAATAGATCGTACGAATGAATTAGAATAGATCATGCTAATGAATTAGAATTGATCGTACGAATGAATTAGAATAGATTGTGCGAATGAATTAGAATGGATCGTACGAATGAATTGGAATGGATCGTACGAATGAATTAGAATGGATCATGCGAAAGAATTCGAATGGATCGTATGAATGAATTAGAATGAATTAGAATGGATCGTATGAATCAATCCAATCTAATTCATTCATACGATCCATTCTAATTCATTCGTACGATCCATTCCAATTCATTCGTACGATCCATTCTAATTCATTCGCACAATCTATTCTAATTCATTCGTACGATCAATTCTAATTCATTAGCATGATCCATTTTAATTCATTCGTACGATCTATTCTATTTCATTCGTACAATCCATTCTTACTCAATCGTATGATCCATTCTAATCCATTCGCACAATCTATTCTAATTTATTCGTACGATCCATTCTATTTCATTCGTACGATCCATTCTAATTCATACGATCCATTCTATTTCATTCATACGATCCATTTTAATTCATTTGCCTGATCCATTCTAATTCATTCGTACGATCCATTCTAATTCATTCGTACGATCCATTCTAATTAATTCGTACGATCCATTCTAATTCATTCGCACAATCTACTCTAATTCATTCGTACGATCCATTCTAATTCATTCGCATGATCCATTCGAATTCATTCATACGATCCATTCTATTTTATTCGTACGATCCATTCTTACTCATTCGTACGATCCATTCTAATTCATTTGCACGAAGGTATCCATTCTAATTCATTCGTACTATCCATTCTAATTCTTTCGTACGATCCATTCTAATTCCTTCCTACGATCCATTCTAATTCATTCGTACGATCCATTCTAATTCATTCGTACGATCCATTCTAATTCCTTCGTATAATCCATTCTAATTCATTCGTACGGTTTGATTCATTCTAATTCATTCGTACGATTCATTCTAATTCAATCCATTCTAATTCATTCGTACGATCCATTCTAATTCATTCGTACGATTCATTCTAATTCAATCCATTCTATTTCATTCGTACGATCCATTCTTACTCATTCGTACGATCCATTCTAATTCATTCGCACAAATGAATCCATTCTAATTTATTCGTATGATCCATTCTAATTCATTCGCATGAATGTATCCATTCTAATTTATTCGTACGATCCATTCTATCTCATTCGTACAATCCATTCTATTTCATTCGTACGATCCATTCTAATTCATTCGCACGATCCATTCTAATTCATTCGCATGATCCATTCTAATTCATTCGTACGATCGATTCTAATTCATTCATACGATCCATTCTAATTCATTCGCACGAATGTATCCATTCTAATTCATTCGTACGATCCATTCTAATTCATTCGCACAATCTATTCTAATTCATTCATACGATCCATTCTAATTTATTCGCACGATCCATTCTAATTCATTCATACGATCCATTCTAATTCATTCATATGATCCATTCTAATTCATTCGCACGATCCATTCTTACTCATTCGTACGATCCATTCTAATTCATTCGCACGATCCATTCTAATTCATTAATACGATCCATTCTAATTCATTCGCACGATCCATTCTAATTCATTCACACTCATACGATCCATTCTAATTCATTCGCACGAATGTATCCTTTCTAATTCATTCGTACGATCCATTCTAATTCATTCGCACAATCTATTCTAATTCATTCGAACGATCCATTCTAATTCATTCGTACGATCCATTCTAATTCATTCGCATGATCCATTCTAATTCATTCGCACAATCCATTCTAATTCATTAGCACGATCCATTCTAATTCATTCGTACGATCCATTCTAATTCATTTATACGATATAATCTAATTCATTCATACGATCCATTCTAATTCTTTCGCACGAATGTATCCATTCTAATTCATTCGTACGATCCATTCTAATTCATTAGTACGAAAAAACACGATCCACTCACATACGAATAAATTAGAATGAATTAGAATGGATTGTGTGAATGAATTAGAATGGATCGTGCGAATGAATTAGAATGGATCGTGCGAATGAATTAGAATATGGATCGTACGAAGGAATTAGAATGGATCCTACGAATGAATTCGAATGTATCCTTTCTAATTCATTCGTATGATCCATTCTAATTCCTTCGTACGATCCATTCTAATTCATTCGTACGATCCATTCTAATTCATTCGCACGATCTATTCTAATTCATTCGTATGATCCATTCTATTTCATTCATACGATCTATTCTAATTCATTCATACGATCTATTCTAATTGTTTCGCACGAATGTATCCATTCTAATTCATTCGTACGATCCATTCTAATTCATTCGCACGATCCATTCTAATTCATTCATACAATCCATTCTAAATCTTTTGCACGAATGTATCCATTCTAATTCATTCGTTCGATCCATTCTAATTCATTCGTACGATCCATTCTAATTCATTCGCACGATCCATTCTAATTCATGCATACGATCCAATCTAATTCATTCATACGATCCATTCTAATTCATTCGCACGAATGTATCCATTCTAATTCATTCGTACATATATGAATGAATTAGAATGGATCGTACGAATGAATTAGAGTTGATACATTCGTGCGAATGAATTAGAATGGATCGTACGAATGAATTAGATTGGATCGTATGAATGAATTATAATGGATCATGCGAATGAATTAGAATAGATCATATGAATGAATTAGAATGGATCGTACGAATGAATTAGAATGGATACATTCGTGCAAAAGAATTAGAATGGATTATATGAATGAATTAGAATGGATCGTGCGAATGAATTAGAATGGATACATTCGTGCGAATGAATTAGAATGGATCGTATGAATGAATTAGATTGGATCGTATGAATGAATTAGAATGGATCGTGCGAATGAATTAGAATGGATCGTACGAATGAATTAGAATGGATCGTTTGAATGAATTAGAATGGATCGTACTTATGAATTAGAATGGGTCATACGAATGAAATAGAATGGATCGTACGAAGGAATTAGAAAGGATCGTACAAACAAATTAGAATGGATCGTATGAATGAAATAGAATAGATTGTACGAATGAATTAGAATGGATCGTATGAATGAATTAGATTGAATCGTATGAATGAATTAGAATGGATTGTACGAATGAAATAGAATAGATCGTACGAATGAATTAGAATGGATCGTGCGAATGAATTAGAATGGGTCGTACGAATGAATTAGAATGGATACACGATCCAGATCCATTCTAATTCATTCGCACAATCTATTCTAATTCATTCGTAGGATCCATTCTAATTCATTACTACGATCCATTCTAATTCATTCATACGATCCATTCTAATTCATTCGTACGATCCATTCTAATTTATTCGCACGATCCATTCTAATTCATTCATACGATCCATTCTAATTCATTCGTACGATCTATTCTACTTCATTCGTACAATCCATTCTTACTCATTCGTATGATCCATTCTAATCCATTCGCACAATCTATTCTAATTCATTCATACGATCCATTCTATTTCATTCGTACGATCCATTCTAATTCATACGATCCATTCTATTTCATTCATACGATCCATTTTAATTCATTCGCACGATCCATTCTAATTCATTCATACGATCCATTCTAATTCATTTATACGATCCATTTTAATTCATTCGCACAATCTATTCTAATTCATTCGTACGATCAATTCTAATTCATTAGCATGATCTATTCTAATTCATTCGTACGATCTATTCTATTTCATTCGTACAATCCATTCTTACTCAATCGTATGATCCATTCTAATCCATTCGCACAATCTATTCTAATTCATTCGTACGATCCATTCTATTTCATTCGTACGATCCAGTCTAATTCATAAGATCCATTCTATTTCATTCATACGATCCATTTTAATTCATTCGCACGATCCATTCTAATTCATTCATACGATCCATTCTAATTCATTCGTACGATCCATTCTGATTTCTTCGTATGATCTATTCTAATTCCTTCGTACGATCCATTCTAATTCATTCAAATGATCCATTCTTACTCATTCATACGATCCATTCTAATTCATTCGCACGATCCATTCTAATTCATCCGTACGATCCATTCTATTTCATTCGTACGATCCATTCTTACTCATTCGTACGATCCATTCTAATTCATTCGCACGAATGTATCCATTCTAATTCATTCGTACGATCCATTCTATTTCATTCGTACGATCCATTCTAATTCATTCATACAATCCATTCTAATTCATTCGCACGATCTATTCGAATTCATTCGCACGAATGTATCCACTCTAATTCATTCATACGATCCATTCTAATTCCTTCGTATGATCCATTCTATTTCAATCGTGTGATCCATTCTATTTCATTCATATAATCCATTCAAATTCATTCGCACGATCCATTCTAATTCATTCATACGATCCATTCTAATTCATTCGTATGATCCATTCTAATTCATTCGTTCGATCCATTCTAATTTATTCGCACGATCCATTCTAATTCATTCATACGATCCATTCTTACTCATTCGTACGATCCATTCTAATTCATTCGCACGATCCATTCTAATTCATCTGTATGATCCATTCTATTTCATTCGTATGATCCATTCTTACTCATTCGTACGATCCATTCTAATTCATTCGCACGAATGTATCCATTCTAATTCATTCGAACGATCCATTCTAATTCCTTCGTACAAACCATTCTAATTCCTGCGTACGATCCATTCTAATTCCTTTGTACGACCCATTATATTTCATTCGTATGATCCATTCTAATTCCTTTGTACGATCCAGTCTAATTCATTCCCATGAATGTATCCATTCTAATTCATTTGCACGAATGTATCCATTCTAATTCATTCGTACGATCCATTCTAATTCATTCGTATGATCTATTCTAATTCATTCGCATGATCCATTATAATTCATTCATACGATCCAATCTAATTCATTCGTACGATCCATTCTAATTCATTCGCACGAACGTATCAACTCTAATTCATTCGTACGATCCATTCTAATTCATTCATACATGTACGAATGAATTAGAATGGATACATTCGTGCGAATGAATTAGAATGGATCGTATGAATGAATTAGATTGGATCGTATGCATGAAATAGAATGGATCATGAGAATGAATTAGAATGGATCGTACGAATGAATTAGAATGGATCGAACGAATGAATTAGAATGGATACATTCGTGCAAAAGAATTAGAATGGATTGTATGAATGAATTAGAATGGATCGTGCAAATGAATTAGAATAGATCGTACGAATGAATTAGAATGGATACATTCGTGCGAAAGAATTAGAATAGATCGTATGAATGAATTAGAATGGATAGTATGAATGAAATAGAATGGATCGTACGAATGAATTAGAATGGATCGTGCGAATGAATTTGAATGGATCGTACGAATGAATTAGAATGGATCGTACGAAGGAATTAGAATGGATCGTACGAATGAATTAGAAAGGATACATTCGAATTCATTCGTACGATCCATTCTAATTCCTTCGTACGATCCATATTCTAATTCATTCGCACGATCCATTCTAATTCATTCGCACGATCCATTCTAATTCATTCATACGATACATTCTAATTCATTCACACAATCCATTCTAATTCATTCTAATTTATTCGTATGTGAGTGGATCGTCTTTTTTCGTGCTAATGAATTAGAATGAATCGTACGAATGAATTAGAATGGATACATTCGTGCGAAAGAATTAGAATGGATCATATGAATGAATTAGATTGGATCGTATAAATGAATTAGAATGGATCGTACGAATGAATTAGAATGGATCGTGCTTATGAATTAGAATGGATCGTGCGAATAAATTAGAATGGATCGTGCGAATGAATTAGAATGAATCGTACGAATGAATTAGAATGGATCGTACGAATGAATTAGAATGGATCGTTCGAATGAATTAGAATAGATTGTGCGAATGAATTAGAATGGATCATACGAATGACTTAGAAAGGATACATTCGTGCGAATGAATTAGAATGGATCGTATGAGTGTGAATGAATTAGAATGGATCGTGCGAATGAATTAGAATGGATCGTATTAATGAATTAGAATGGATCATGCGAATGAATTAGAATGGATCGTACGAATGAGTAAGAATGGATCGTGCGAATGAATTAGAATCGATCATATGAATGAATTAGAATGGATTGTATGAATGAATTAGAATGGATCGTGCGAATAAATTAGAATGGATCGTATGAATGAATTAGAATAGATTGTGCGAATGAATTAGAATGGATCGTACGAATGAATTAGAATGGATACATTCGTGCGAATGAATTAGAATGGATCGTATGAATGAATTAGAATCGATCGTACGAATGAATTAGAATGGATCATGCGAATGAATTAGAATGGATCGTGCGAATGAATTAGAATGGATCGTACGAATGAAATAGAATAGATTGTACGAATGAGATAGAATGGATCGTACGAATGAATTAGAATGGATACATTCATGCGAATGAATTAGAATGGATCATATGAATGAATTAGAATGGATTCATTCGTGCGAATGAATTAGAATGGATCGTACGAATGAGTAAGAATGGATCGTACGAATGAATTAGAATGGATTGAATTAGAATGAATCGTACGAATGAATTAGAATGGATCGTACGAATGAATTAGAATGGATCGTACGAATGAATTAGAATGGATTGAATTAGAATGAATCGTACGAATGAATTAGAATGAATCATACCGTACGAATGAATTAGAATGGATCATACGAAGGAATTAGAATGGATCGTACGAATGAATTAGAATGGATCGTACGAATGAATTAGAATGGATCGTACGAAGGAATTAGAATGGATCGTACGAAGGAATTAGAATGGATAGTACGAATGAATTAGAATGGATACCTTCGTGCAAATGAATTAGAATGGATCGTACGAATGAGTAAGAATGGATCGTACGAATGAAATAGAATGGATCGTATAAATGAACTAGAATGGATTGTGCGAATGAATTAGAATGGATCGTACGAATGAATTAGAATAGATTATGCGAATGAATTAGAATGGATCGTACGAATGAATTAGAATGGATCGTATGAATGAATTAGAATGGATCGTGCGAATGAATTAGAATGGATCGTACGAATGAAATAGAATGGATTCGCACGAATGTATCCATTCTAATTCATTCGTACGATCCATTCTAATTCATTTGTACAATCCATTCTAATTCATTCGCAAGATCCATTCGCATTCACTCAAATGATCCATTCTAATTCATTCATATGATCCATTCTAATTCATTCGCACGAATGTATCCATTCTAATTCATTCGTACGATCCATTCTAATTCATTTGTACGAATGTATCCACTCTAATTCATTCATACGATCCATTCTAATTCATTCGCACGAATGTATCCATTCCAATTCATTCGTACGATCCATTCTAATTCATTCGCACAATCTATTCTAATTCATTCGTACGATCAATTCTAATTCATTAGCATGATCCATTCTAATTCATTCGTACGATCTATTCTATTTCATTCGTACAATCCATTCTTACTCAATCGTATGATCCATTCTAATCCATTCGCACAATCTATTCTAATTCATTCGTACGATCCATTCTATTTCATTCATACGATCCATTCTAATTCATATGATCCATTCTATTTCATTCATATGATCCATTTTAATTCATTCACACGATCTATTCTAATTCATTCATACGATCCATTCTAATTCATTCGTACGATCCATTCTAATCTCTTCGTATGATCTATTCTAATTCCTTCATATGATCCATTCTAATTCCTTCGTACGATCCATTCAAATTCCTTCGCACGAATCTATCCATTCTAATTCATTCGTACGATCCATTCTAATTCATTCGCACGATCCATTCTAATTCATTAATACGATCCAATCTAATTCATTCATACGATCTATTCTAATTCATTCGCACGAATATATCCTTTCTAATTTATTCGTACGATCCATTCTAATTCATTCGCACAATCTATTCTAATTCATTAGTACGATCCATTCTAATTCATTCGTACGATCCATTCTAATTCATTAGCACGATCCAAATTCATTTATCCGTACGATCTATTCTATTTTATTCGTACGATCCATTCTTATCGCACGATCCATTCTAATTCATTCGCACGATCAATTCTCCATTCTAATTCCTTCGTACGATCCATTCTAATTCCTTCGTATCCATTTTAATTCACTCATACGATCCATTCTAATTCATTCATACGATCCATTCTAATTCATTCGCATGAATGTATCCATTCTAATTCATTCGTACGATCCATTCTAATTCATTCGCACAATCTATTCTAATTAATTCATACGATCCATCCTAATTCATTCGCACGAATGTATCCATTCTAATTCATTCGTACAATCCTTTCTATTTCATTCAAACGATCCATTCTTACTCATTCGTACGATCCATTCGTATCTATTCTAATTCATTCGTACGATCTATTCTAATTCATTCGTACGATCCATTCTAATTCATTAATACGATCCAATCTAATTCATTCGTACGATCCATTCTAATTCATTCGCACGATCCATTCTAATTCATTCGCACGATCCATTCTAATTCATTCATACGATCCATTTTAATTCATTCGTACGATCCATTCTAATTCATTCGCACGATCCATTCTAATTAATTCGCACGAATGTATCCATTCTAATTCATTCGTATGATCCATTCTAATTCATTCACACGATCCATTCTAATTTATTCATACAATCCATTCTATTTCTTTTGCACGAATGTATCCATTCTAATTCATTCGTACGATCCATTCTATTTCATTCGTACGATCCATTCTAATTCATTCGTACAATCCATTCTAATTCATTCGCACGATCTATTCGAATTCATTCGCACGAATGTATCCACTCTAATTCATTCATATGATCCATTCTAATTCCTTCGTACGATCCATTCTATTTCATTCGTATGATCCATTCTATATCATTCATATAATCCATTCTAATTCATTCGTACGATCCATTCTAATTCATTTATACGATCTAATCTAATTTATTCATACATTCCATTCTAATTCATTCGTACGATCTATTCTAATTCATTCGTACGATCTATTCTAATTCATTTGCACGAATATATCCATTCTAATTCATTCGTACGATGCATTCTAATTCATTCGCACGGAATGGATCGTACGAATGAATTAGAATGGATACATTCGTGCAAATGAATTAGAATAGATCGTACGAATGAATTAGAATAGATCGTACGAATGAATTAGAATGGATTGTATGAATGAATTAGATTAGATCGTATAAATGAATTAGAATGGATCGTACGAATGAATTAGAATGGATTATATGAATGAAATAGAATGGATCATACGAATGAAATAGAATGGATCGTACGAAGGAATTAGAATGGATCGTATGAATGAATTAGAGTGGATACATTCGTGCGAATGAATTCGAATAGATCGTGCGAATGAATTAGAATAGATTGTACGAATGAATTAGAATGGATCGTACGAATGAAATAGAATGGATCGTACGAATGAATTAGAATGGATACATTCGTGCAAAAGAAATAGAATGGATTGTATGAATGAATTAGAATGGATCGTGTGAATGAATTAGAATGGATCATACGAATGAATTAGAATGGATACATTCGTGTGAATGAATTAGAATGGATCGTGCGAATAAATTAGAATGGATCGTACGAATGAATTAGAATGGATCGTATGAATGAATTAGAATGGATCGTGCGAATGAATTAGAATGGATCGTGCGAATGAATTAGAATTGATCGTACGAATGAATTAGAATGGATCGTATGAATGAATTAGATTGGATCGTATTAATGAATTAGAATGGATCGTACGAATGAATTAGAATAGATCGTACGAATGAATTAGAATGGATACGAATGGATCGTACGAATGAGTAAGAATGGATCGTACGAATGAAATAGAATGGATTGTACGAATGAATTAGAATGGATACATTCGTGCGAATGAATTAGGATGGATCGTATGAATGAATTAGAATAGATTGTGCGAATGAATTAGAATGGATCGTACGAATGAATTGGAATGGATACATTCGTGCGAATGAATTAGAATGGATCGTATGAATGAATTAGAGTGGATACATTCGTACAAATGAATTAGAATGGATCGTACGAATGTATTAGAATGGATACATTCGTGCGAATGAATTAGAATGGATCATATGAATGAATTAGAATGGATCGTTTGAGTAAATGCGAATGGATCGTGCGAATGAATTAGAATGGATTGTACGAATGAATTAGAATGGATCGTACGAATGAATTAGAATGGATACATTCGTGCGAATCCATTCTATTTCATTCATACGATCCATTCTAATTCATTCGCACGATCCATTCTAATTCATTCATACGATCCATTCTAATTCATTCGTACGATCCATTCTAATTCATTCGTACGATCCATTCTAATTCATTCGCACAATCTATTCTAATTCATTCGTACGATCTATTCTAATTCATTCGTACGATCCATTCTAATTCATTAATATGATCCAATCTAATTCATTCATACGATCCATTCTAATTCATTCGCACGATCCATTCTAATTCATTAGCACGATCCATTCTAATTCATTCATACGATCCATTCTAATTCATTCGTACGATCCATTCTAATTCATTCGCACGATCCATTCTAATTCATTCGCACGAATGTATCCATTCTAATTCATTCGTATGATCCATTCTAATTCATTCACACGATCCATTCTAATTCATTCATACAATCCATTCTATTTCTTTTGCACGAATGTATCCATTCTAATTCATTCGTACGATCTATTCTATTTCATTCCTACGATCCATTCTAATTCATTCGTACAATCCATTCTAATTCATTCGCACGATCTATTCGAATTCATTCGCACGAATGTATCCACTCTAATTCATTCATACGATCTATTCTAATTCCTTCGTACGATCCATTCTATTTCATTTGTATGATCCATTCTATTTCATTCATATAATCCAATCTAATTCATTCGCACGATCCATTCTAATTCATTCATACGATCCATTCTAATTCATTCGTATGATCCATTCTAATCCATTCGTTCGATCCATTCTAATTTATTCGCACGATCCATTCTAATTCATTCATACGATCCATTCTTACTCATTCGTACGATCCATTCTAATTCATTCGCACGATCCATTCTAATTCATCTGTACGATCCATTCTATTTCATTCGTACGATCCATTCTTACTCATTCGTACGATCCATTCTAATTCATTCACACGAATGTATCCATTCTAATTCATTTGTACGATCCATTCTAATTCCTTCGTACAAACCATTCTAATTCCTGCGTACGATCCATTCTAATTCCTTTCTACAACCCATTATATTTCATTCGTATGACCCATTCTAATTCCTTTGTACGATCCAGTCTAATTCATTCCCATGAATGTATCCATTCTAATTCATTTGCACGAATGTATCCATTCTAATTGATTCGTACGATCCATTCTAATTCATTCGTACGTTCCATTCTAATTCATTCGTAAGATCCATTCTAATTCATTCATACGATCTATTCTAATTCATTCATACAATCCATTCTAATTCCTTCGTACGATCCATTCTAATTCATTCTTACGATCCATTCTAATTCTTTCGTACGATCCATTCTAATTCATTCGCACGATCCATTCTAATTCATTCATACGATCCATTCTAATTCATTCGTACGATCCATTCTAATTCATTCGTACGATCCATTCTAATTCATTCGCACAATCTATTCTAATTCATTCGTACGATCCATTCTAATTCATTCGCACGATCCATTCTATTTCATTCGTACGATCCATTCTAATTCATTCATACAATCCATTCTAATTCTAATTAGAATGGATACATTCGTGCGAATGAATTAGGATGGATCGTATGAATGAATTAGAATAGATTGTGCGAATGAATTAGAATGGATCGTACGAATGAATTGGAATGGATACATTCGTGCGAATGAATTAGAATGGATCGTATGAATGAATTAGAGTGGATACATTCATACAAATGAATTAGAATGGATCGTACGAATGAATTAGAATGGATACATTCGTGCGAATGAATTAGAATGGATCATATGAATGAATTAGAATGGATCGTTTGAGTGAATGCGAATGGATCGTACGAATGAATTAGAATGGATTGTACGAATGAATTAGAATGGATACATTCGTGCGAATCCATTCTATTTCATTCGTACGATCCATTCTAATTCATTCGCACGATCAATTCTAATTCATTCATACGATCCATTCTAATTCATTCGTACGATCCATTCTAATTCATTCGTACATTCCATTCTAATTCATTCGCACAATCTATTCTAATTCATTCGTACGATCCATTCTAATTCATTCACACGATCCATTCTAATTCATTCATACGATCCATTCTATTTCATTCGTATGATCCATTCTTACTCATTCGTACGATCCATTCTAATTCATTTGCACGAAGGTATCCATTCTAATTCATTCGTACTATCCATTCTAATTCCTTCGTACGATCCATTCTAATTCATTCGTACGATCCATTCTAATTCATTCGTACGATCCATTCTAATTCCTTCGTATGATCCATTCTAATTTATTCGTACGGTATAATTCATTCTAATTCATTCGTACGATTCATTCTAATTCAATCCATTCTAATTCATTCGTATGATCCATTCTAATTCATTCGTACGATCCATTCTAATTCAATCCATTCTAATTCATTCGTACGATCCATTCTTACTCATTCGTACGATCCATTCTAATTCATTCACACAAATGAATCCATTCTAATTCATTCGTATGATCCATTCTAATTCATTCGCATGAATGTATCCATTCTAATTCATTCGCACGATCCATTCTATCTCATTCGTACAATCCATTCTATTTCATTCGTACGATCCATTCTAATTCATTCGCACGATCCATTCTAATTCATTCGCATGATCCATTCTAATTCATTCGTACGATCGATTCTAATTCATTCATACGATCCATTCTAATTCATTCGCACGAATGTATCCATTCTAATTCATTCGTACGATCCATTCTAATTCATTCGCACAATCTATTCTAATTCATTCATACGATCCATTCTAATTTATTCGCACGATCCATTCTAATTCATTCGTACGATCCATTCTAATTCCTTCGTACGATCCATTCTAATTCCTTCGTACGATCCATTCTAATTCATTCGCACGATCCATTCTAATTCATTAGCACGATCCATTCTAATTCATTCGCACGATCCATTCTAATTCATTCGCATGATCCATCCTAATTCATTCGCACGATCCATTCTTACTCATTCGTACGATCCATTCTAATTCATTCGCACGATCCATTCTAATTCATTAATACGATCCATTATAATTCATTCGCACGATCCATTCTAATTCATTCACACTCATACGATCCATTCTAATTCATTCGCACGAATGTATCCTTTCTAATTCATTCGTACGATCCATTCTAATTCATTCGCACAATCTATTCTAATTCATTCGAACGATCCATTCTAATTCATTCGTACGATCAATTCTAATTCATTCGTACGATCCATTCTAATTCATTCGCACGATCCATTCTAATTCATTCGCATGATCCATTCTAATTCATTAGCACGATCCATTCTAATTCATTCGTACGATCCATTCTAATTCATTTATACGATCCAATCTAATTCATTCATACGATCCATTCTAATTCTTTCGCACGAATGTATCCATTCTAATTCATTCGTACGATCCATTCTAATTCATTAGCACGAAAAAACACGATCCACTCACATACGAATAAATTAGAATGAATTAGAATGGATTGTGTGAATGAATTAGAATGGATCGTATGAATGAATTAGAATGGATCGTGCGAATGAATTAGAATGGATCGTGCGAATGAATTAGAATATGGATCGTACGAAGGAATTAGAATGGATCATACGAATGAATTCGAATGTATCCTTTCTAATTCATTCGTACGATCCATTCTAATTCCTTCGTACGATCCATTCTAATTCATTCGTATGATCCATTCTAATTCATTCGCACGATCCATTCTAATTCATTCGTACGATCCATTCTATTTCATTCATACGATCCATTCTAATTCATTCATACGATCTATTCTAATTCTTTCGCACGAATGTATCCATGCTAATTCATTTGTACGATCCATTTTAATTCATTCGCACGATCCATTCTAATTCATTCATACAATCCATTCTAATTCTTTTGCACGAATGTATCCATTCTAATTCATTCGTTCGATCCATTCTAATTCATTCGTACGATCCATTCTAATTCATTCGCACGATCCATTCTAATTCATGCATGCGATCCAATCTAATTCATTCATACGATCCATTCTAATTCATTCGCACGAATGTATCCATTCTAATTCATTCGTACATGTATGAATGAATTAGAATGGATCGTACGAATGAATTAGAGTTGATACATTCGTGCGAATGAATTAGAATGGATCGTGCGAATGAATTAGATTGGATCGTATGAATGAATTATAATGGATCATGCGAATGAATTAGAATAGATCATACGAATGAATTAGAATGGATCGTACGAATGAATTAGAATGGATACATTCGTGCAAAAGAATTAGAATGGATTGTATGAATGAATTAGAATGGATCGTGCGAATGAATTAGAATGGATACATTCGTGCAAATGAATTAGAATGGATCGTATGAATAAATTAGATTGGATCGTATGAATGAATTAGAATGGATCGTACGAATGAATTAGAATGGATCGTATGAATTAGAATGGATCGTACGAAGGAATTAGAATGGATCGTATGAATGAATTAGATTGGATCGTATTAATGAATTTGAATGGATCATATGAATGAATTAGATTGGATCATATGAATGAATTAGAATGGATCTTGCGAATGAATTAGAATGGATCGTACGAATGAGTAAGAATGGATCGCACGAATGTATCCATTCTAATTCATTCGTACTATCCATTCTAATTCCTTCGTACGATCCATTCTAATTCCTTCGTACGATCCATTCTAATTCATTCATACGATCCATTCTAATTCATTCGTACGATCCATTCTAATTCATTCGTACGATCCATTCTAATTCATTCCCACGATCCATTCTAATTCATTCGCACGATCCATTCTAATTCATTCATACGATCCATTCTATTTCATTCGTACGATCCATTCTTACTCATTCGTATGATCCATTCTAATTCATTTGCATGAAGGTATCCATTCTAATTCATTCGTACTATCCATTCTAATTCCTTCGTACGATCCATTCTAATTCCTTCATACGATCCATTCTAATTCATTCGTACGATCCATTCTAATTCCTTCGTATGATCCATTCTAATTCATTCGTACGGTATGATTCATTCTAATTCATTCGTACGATTCATTCTGATTCAATCCATTCTAATTCATTCGTACGATCCATTCTAATTCATTCGTACGATCCATTCTAATTCCTTTGTACGATCCATATTCTAATTCATTCGCACGATCCATTCTAATTCATTCGCACAATCCATTCTAATTCATTCTAATTTATTCGTAGGTGAGTGGATCGTGTTTTTTCGTGCTAATGAATTAGAATGGATCGTACGAATGAATTAGAATGGATACATTCGTGCGAAAGAGTTAGAATGGATCGTATGAATGAATTAGATTGGATCGTATAAATGAATTAGAATGGATCGTACGAATGAATTAGAATGGATCGTGCTAATGAATTAGAATGGATCGTGCAAATGAATCAGAATGGATCGTGCGAATGAATTAGAATGGATCGTACGAATGAATTAGAATGGATCGTACGAATGAATTAGAATGGATCCTTCGAATGAATTAGAATAGATTGTGCGAATGAATTAGAATGGATCGTACGAATGAATTAGAATGGATACATTCGTGCGAATGAATTAGAATGGATCGTATGAGTGTGAATGAATTAGAATGGATAGTGCGAATGAATTAGAATGGATCGTATTAATGAATTAGAATGGATCGTGCGAATGAATTAGAATGGATCGTACGAATGAGTAAGAATGGATCGTGCGAATGAATTAGAATGGATCATATGAATGAATTAGAATGGATCGTATGAATGAATTAGATTGGATCGTACGAATGAATTAGAATGGATCATGCGAATGAATTAGAATGGATCGTGCGAATGAATTAGAATGGATCGTACGAATGAAATAGAATGGATTGTACGAATGAGATAGAATGGATCGTACGGATGAATTAGAATGGATACATTCATGCGAATGAATTAGAATGGATCATATGAATGAATTAGAATGGATTCATTCGTGCGAATGAATTAGAATGGATCGTACGAATGAGTAAGAATGGATCGTACGAATGAATTAGAATGGATTGAATTAGAATGAATCGTACGAATGAATTAGAATGGATCGTACGAATGAATTAGAATGGATTGTACGAATGAATTAGAATGGATTGAATTAGAATGAATTGTACGAATGAATTAGAATGAATCATACCGTACGAATGAATTAGAATGGATCATACGAAGGAATTGGAATGGATCGTACGAATGAATTAGAATGGATCGTACGAATGAATTAGAATGGATCGTACGAAGGAATTAGAATGGATCGTACGAAGGAATTTGAATGGATAGTACGAATGAATTAGAATGGATACCTTCGTGCAAATGAATTAGAATGGATTGTACGATTGATTAAGAATGGATCGTACGAATGAAATAGAATGGATCGTATGAATGAATTAGAATGGATCGTGCGAATGAATTAGAATGGATCGTACGAATGAATTAGAATAGATTGTGCGAATGAATTAGAATGGATCGTACAAATGAATTAGAATGGATCGTACTAATGAATTAGAATGGATCGTATGATTAGAATGGATCGTGCGAATGAATTAGAATGGATCGTACGAATGAAATAGAATGGATTCGCACGAATGTATCCATTCTAATTCATTCGTACGATCCATTCTAATTCATTCGTACAATCCATTCTAATTCATTCGCATGATCTATTCGCATTCACTCAAACGATCCATTCTAATTCATTCATATGATCCATTCTAATTCATTCGCACGAATGTATCCATTCTATTTCATTCGTACGATCCATTCTAATTCATTCGCACGATCCATTCTAATTCATTCATACGATCCATTCTAATTCATTCGTATGATCCATTCTAATTCATTCGTACGATCCATTCTAATTCATTCGCACAATCTATTCTAATTCATTCGTACGATCCATTCTAATTCATTCGCACGATCTATTCTAATTCATTCATACGATCCATTCTATTTCATTCGTACAATCCATTCTTACTCATTCGTACGATCCATTCTAATTCATTTGCACGAAGGTATCCATTCTAATTCATTTGTACTATCCATTCTAATTCCTTCGTACGATCCATTCTAATTCCTTCGTACGATCCATTCTAATTCATTCGTACGATCCATTCTAATTCATTTGTACGATCCATTCTAATTCCTTCATATGATCCATTCTAATTCATTCGTACGGTATGATTCATTCTAATTCATTCGTACGATTCATTCTAATTCAATCCATTCTAATTCATTCGTACGATCCATTCTAATTCATTCGTACGATCCATTCTAATTCATTCGTACGATTCATTCTAATTCAATCCATTCTAATTCATTCGTACGATCCATATTCTAATTCATTCGCACGATCCATTCTAATTCATTCGCACGATCCATTCTAATTCATTCATACGATCCATTCTAATTCATTCACACAATCCATTCTAATTCATTCTAATTTATTCGTATGTGAGTGGATCGTGTTTTGGATCGTACGAATGAATTGGAATGGATACATTCGTGCGAATGAATTAGAATGGATCGTATGAATGAATTAGAGTGGATACATTCGTACAAATGAATTAGAATGGATCGTACGAATGAATTAGAATGGATACATTCGTGCGAATGAATTATAATGGATCATATGAATGAATTAGAATGGATCGTTTGAGTGAATGCGAATAGATCGTGCGAATGAATTAGAATGGATTGTACGAATGAATTAGAATGGATCGTACGAATGAATTAGAATGGATACATTCGTGCGAATCCATTCTATTTCTTTCGTACGATCCATTCTAATTCATTCGCACGATCCATTCTAATTCATTCGTACGATCCATTCTAATTCATTCGTACGATCCATTCTAATTCATTCGCACAATCTATTCTAATTCATTCGTACGATCCATTCTATTTCATGTGCACGATCCATTCTAATTCATTCATACGATCCATTCTATTTCATTCGTACGATCCATTCTTACTCATTCGTATGATCCATTCTAATTCATTTGCACGAAGGTATCCATTCTAATTCATTCGTACTATCCATTCTAATTCCTTCGTACGATCCATTCTAATTCCTTCGTACGATCCATTCTAATTCATTCGTACGATCCATTCTAATTCATTCGTACGATCCATTCTAATTCCTTCGTATGATCCATTCTAATTCATTCGTACGGTATGATTCATTCTAATTCATTCGTACGATTTATTCTATTTCAATCCATTCTAATTCATTCGTACGATCCATTCTAATTCATTCGTACGATCCATTCTAATTCATTTGTACGATTCATTCTAATTCAATCCATTCTAATTCATTCGTACGATCCATTCTTACTCATTCGTACGATCCATTCTAATTCATTCGCACGAATGAATCCATTCTAATTCATTCGTATGATCCATTCTAATTCATTTGCATGAATGTATCCATTCTAATTCATTCGTACGATCCATTCTATCTCATTCGTACAATCCATTCTATTTCATTCGTACGATCCATTCTAATTCATTCGCACGATCCATTCTAATTCATTCGCACGATCCATTCTCCATTCTAATTCCTTCGTACGATCCATTCTAATTCTTTCGTATCCATTCTAATTCACTCATACGATCCATTCTAATTCATTCGTATGAATGTATCCATTCTAATTCATTCGTACGATCCATTCTAATTCATTCGCACAATCCATTCTAATTCATTCATACGATCCATCCTAATTCATTCGCACGAATGTATCCATTCTAATTCATTCGTACAATCCATTCTATTTCATTCGTACGATCCATTCTTACTCATTCGTACGATCCATTCGTATCCATTCTAATTCATTCGTACGATCCATTCTAATTCATTAATACGATCCAATCTAATTCATTAATACGATCCAATCTAATTCATTCATATGATCCATTCTAATTCATTCGTACGATCCATTCTAATTCATTCGCACGATCCATTCTAATTCATTCGCACGATCCATTCTAATTCATTCATATAATCCATTCTAATTCATACGTAAGATCCATTCTAATTCATTTATACGATCCAATCTAATTCATTCATACAATCCATTCTAATTCATTCGCACGAATGTATCCATTCTAATTCATTAATACGATCCAATCTAATTCATTCATACGAATGAATTAGAATGGATACATTCGTGCAAAAGAAATAGAATGGATTGTATGAATGAATTAGAATGGATCGTGTGAATGAATTAGAATGGATCATATGAATGAATTAGAATGGATACATTCATGCGAATGAATAAGAATGGATCGTGCGAATTAATTAGAATGGATCGTACGAATGAATTAGAATGGATCGTATGAATGAATTAGAATGGATCGTGCGAATGAATTAGAATGGATCGTGCGAATGAATTAGAATGGATCGTACGAATGAATTAGAATGGATCGTATGAATGAATTAGATTGGATCGTATTAATGAATTAGAATGGATCGTACGAATGAATTAGAATAGATCGTACGAATGAATTAGAATGGATACGAATGGATCGTACGAATGAGTAAGAATGGATCGTACGAATGAAATAGAATGGATTGTACGAATGAATTAGAATGGACACATTCGTGCGAATGAATTAGGATGGATCGTATGAATGAATTAGAATAGATTGTGCGAATGAATTAGAATGGATCGTACGAATGAATTAGAATGGATTCATTCATGCGAATGAATTAGAATGGATCGTATGAATGAATTAGAATGGATCGTATGAGTGAATTAGAATGGATACGAAGGAATTAGAATGGATCGTACGAAGGAATTAGAATGGAGAATGGATCGTGCGAATGAATTAGAATGGATCGTGCGATAAGAATGGATCGTACGAATAAAATAGAATATATCGTACGGATAAATGAATTTAGATCGTGCTAATGAATTAGAATGGATCGTACGAATGAATTAGAATGGATCGTACTAATGAATTAGAATAGATTGTGCGAATGAATTAGAATGGATCGTACGAATGAATTAGAAAGGATATATTCGTGCGAATGAATTAGAATAGATCGTATGAATGAATTAGATTGGATCGTATTAATGAATTAGAATGGATCGTGCGAATCAATTAGAATGGATCGTACGAATGAATTAGAATGGATACATTTGTGCGAATGAATTAGAATGTATCATATGAATGAAATAGAATGGATTGTTTGAGTGAATGCGAATGGATCGTGCGAATGAATTAGAATGGATTATACGAATGAATTAGAATGGATCGTAC